>JAYKAV010003356.1:0-216620 GCA_035582835.1 Phoebastria nigripes
GCTCACCATGGTGGAGGCAACCACCGGATGGCTGGAAACGTATCCTGTGCCCCATGCTACCGCTGGGAACGCTATCCTGGGCCTTGAAAAGCAACTGCTAAGGCAACATGGCACCCCAGAAAGAATTGAGTCAGACAACGGGACCCATTTCCAAAACACCCTCATAGACACCTGGGCCAAAGAGCATGGCATTGAGTGGGTGTATCACATCCCCTATCATGCACCAGCCTCCAGGAAAATTGAACGACACAATGGACTGCTAAAAACTTTGCTGAAAGCAATGGGTGGTGGGACATTCAAGCAYTGGGATGCACATTTAGCAAAAGCCACCTGGTCAGTCAACACTAGGGGATCTGTCACCTGAGCTGGCCCTGCCCAGTCAAAACCCTTACGTACTGTAGATGGGGATAAAGTCCCTGTAGTGCACATTAAAAATATGCTGGGGAAGACAGTCTGGGTTAGTCCTGCCTCAGGCAAGGGAAAACCCATTCGTGGGATTGCTTTTGCTCAAGGACCTGGGTGCACTTGGTGGGTAATGCGAAAGGATGGGGAAGTCCAGTGTGTACCTCAAGGGGATTTAATTTTGGGTGAAAATAGCCCATGAACTGAATTGTATGATGTCAATTGCTATATAATGCTGTATGTCATACCAAAGGTGTTGCAGTAAGAATCACCCAGATTAATGAAGAAGGAACTCTGATGAAACCGAGCAAAGTGCAACGATGAGAAAACCAGACGAGCGCAGCGATAATGGAACCAGAACTGGCTTCAGGATGCAACAATCCCAACACCACCCACCATCTCTCCTGCCCTGAAAGACTGCCATGACAGATGGAGCCCAAAGTCATGGACTAAATGAACTCAATGGACATTTTAGAGGGATGGCCCATAGACTAAAGGAATGACATCGGTGTATATATCAAAGGGCAGGAAAAATGGTGATGATTAATTGGRATGTATTGGAAAATGTCAGACCTGGGCATGACGTAGATGGTATAGAATAAGGGGTGGATATTGTCGTGGTTCCGGCTGAATTAACTTTCTTCCCAGTAGCTGGGGAGGGTGTGCTGTGTTTTGGGTTTGGTATAATAGGAGCATCGATGGCCCATTGATGTTTTGTGTGTTGCTGGGTGGTGCTTGCACCGGGCACTTTTCGGCCTCCCATGCCCTGCCAGGTGCATGGGAAGCTGGCGGGGGGAGCATAGCCGGGGTGGTTGACCCAGCTGGCCAAKGGGGTATTCCATACCATGCAACGTCATGCTCAGTATAAAAACTGTGTGGGGCTCTGGGTTCTGGGAYGGGCTCGTGTGTTTTTTCGGGCACGCGTCGGTTCGGCAYGCGTCGGTTCAGCACGCRKTGAGCAGTTGCATTGTGCATCGCCTGTTTTGTATATTCTATTGTTGCTGTTGTTACCACTGTTATTATTACTGTTCTACTTTGTTTTATTTCAATTATTAAGCTGTTTTTATCTCAACCCGTGAGTTTTCCTACTYGTGCCCTCCCGATTCTCTCCCCCATCCCACCAGTGCGGGGGGGATGAGAGAGCGGCTGCGTGGTGTTTAGGTGCTGCCAGGGTTAAACCACGACATGGAGTTATCTTCTTAAAATGTAGCAACTGAGTTTGTTCTTAAATTCAGGAGATTTTTAAAGGAACGTATAATTTTCATTTTGAATGACAGCTCACTGCTTGAAAGTATCCTATGCAACTTTGAATTTGCAGTGTTGCAAGCAGAGCTGTGAAATGGCAACCAAAGTACAAAGTAAGTTTACAGAGTACGGTTTTGTTCCTGATGCTGCCTTCAAAAAGGGCTTGTATAACTGTATGCAGCATGCACTTGCCACTCCTCCCTGAATGCACTCTCCCAGTGAGAAAGGTCTCAATTGTTAAAAAACCCACAGTGCCGGTCAGCTGCCTGCAGAGTGAAGTGTGTTCATCAGACATCAACAACTTGGTTATTTTGCAGCTGTCACTTTTTCTTTTTTAAAGTTAAACAATAATGGCAGTTTAAAAGAAAAAGTCCAGGCTATTGCTTCAAGTAAACTGTTCTTCACTCCTACCGTTAAGCTTAATGCTACAGTATGGCAGACACTCCAGGTTTAAGGTCTGTATTGTATTTATGTAGACCTTCCTTTGTAAACTCTTATCTACTGTAATTCTACACATCCCCTGCTGAAGAGGAGTGAAGCACACAGGTTACATCTGGCTTTGTGTCTATTACTTTGAGCAAATGCTTCTCCCAGTCTAGTTCCTCTATAACACACTGGCAAGTCTAAAAAAGGGGAAAAGGGGAAAGGAAATCAGTTCTTTTTCCATATGATGCCTGATGAAATAGTAAAAGGGTTACCTGAACTCGCCTCACGTGGCTGAGGAGATGCAGGTACAGAGGCTGCTCACTGTCACTTCGTTGCCACCGGGTCTTCTGAAACGGGGCATCTGTGTCTCCAAAGCAGGTGCCCGGACTGCCAAAGGCCYGGGCTGGTTGGGCACTTGTATCCTCTCTGCTGTGAGGAGTTAGGAAAAGTGAGTCTGAGGCTGTCCCCAAACAAAACACCGAAATGAAAGTACTAAGAATAACAACAAGCAAAGGCTTTGCATGTGCGGTAGCCTACAGAGCTGTGATGGTGGCATTGCAATGTACTGAACCAGTTCACTTACCAAACTCTGGATGTAAGACTATTTATATCCATGGCTTAATGACTCTGACTGCTTGGCGAGATGCCTATAAGTGCCTGTAGCTGGTCAGTTGTGAACCTGCTGTTAGCCACAATTCGTTTGTTAATAGATTATTTTTTCTTCCTGATAACACTGGGCTCAAGTGCAGTTACTGATGAGCTTTCAACAATGATGGCCCCATTTATATCAGTGTACCAAACCCAGTTATCTTTACCCTCACAATCAGTGTTAACTAGACAGGTTAAACTTCTCAGACTTTCTAGTTTTTACTGAAATTGCCTAGATAAGACACACCATCTGGTTAAGGCAGTGGTTGTAATTCTATGGGTCTCCAGAGCTTAAACTATTTATTTAACTGTTCCCTCAAAGTTCTCCTCAGGTATCTACAAGCTACCTCTTTATTTCATCATTTGTTACTCCTTTTGTAGGGATGCTCCATTTAGATGCCTTTCACACGTTCCAAAAAGTAAGATAATGTTATCCACCAGCTTTCATAATTCTTTACAAGAGCTGCAAGCATGAAACTTCCAGTCCAGCTTGCTGTCTGGTTGAGCTATTCCAAGTCACACTTCCCTGTACCTACCGATGTCCATGGCAGTAGTCATAAATTGTGCAAGACTAGTACAAATAGTCCTTCTTGAATTCACAGAGACTGTTTATACTGTTAAGTAATTATACCTTACAGGGATTATAACTCTGTGGAGAGAGGAGTAGTTAGAATAACAAAGTCAAGTTAAACTATAAAACTCTAACTTTAGAAAGTAGCATTCGTTAAAGAGTGACTCATCAGTTCTTTGTTTAAGCATATTCCACAGTTGCAGCTTAAGCCAAGTCCTGTTATAATTATTATTAACTGGGAAAGCTTCCAAAGCCAATATATAGAAAGACCCAGAAGAAAATATTTTGGTATTTTAACTAAAGCTAATTTCTCCATTGGTCATGTAAATGCACCRATGTTTTCCTTAAAAAAAGATATTTCAACAGCAGGACTTATTTATGAATCCTAAACTTTGGAGTAACTATTGCATCAGCACTTCTTAAACTTGTTTTCAAAGACACAAAATGAAAATCTTGATGTCATGATTAGAGGGTAGTACGTAATTACAAGATTTGTGTGACCTTCTCTCTGAGCATGAACCCTCTTTTAACAAAGTTCTTGCCACTCTAACTCATGTTTCACTTGAACATGGCTGTCCTCACTTATCCTGACAGCTCACCATTTGGAGGCCAGCTAGAAATGCCTCAAAGAACCTCTCCTGGTTTATGAGAGACCGTACTGGTATTTACCAGTCTCTGCTCTGCAGTGCAAGATTACCACAGATGCACAGTCCACATGCAGGCTTTCTACTGACCTGCCTTTCTCTATTCCTTCCAGTCCTTCCAAAAATGGGATTTGAGAGCCAAAGGCACTGGATATGTTGCAATCTGCATGTTCATGTGCTGAGCAAAAAGGAGAGTGGGCTCTGCAATGGCCTGCAATCCTACCTCTAGATTGCACCTGGCTGACCAGTGACTGTTGCTCTTCACAAGTTCCTTCTCTCCAGAGATGGTATTTTGGAGAGATTCTTCTTCCTTCTGCCAGCTGGACCTGGAAACCGTAAAAGCATTTTTTTCCCCTTAAAACCTTCTGGAATCTGCCATTTCAGGAAAAATACTTCACAGCTTTCATCACAAGCTTGGATCCTAAGCTACTATGTTTTCAACTTGCTTGAACGGGCTTGAACTTTAAGGGAAGTTTTGTTCTTGTGCTAACTCCTCTTCCCATTCCCCCAGCACCAGGATTTAAAGGAAACTTTGAAAAAATTATCTTTGTTTAAGATTGAAGGGAAAACAATCTCTGTTCCTGCTTGGGACAAACTTTATTCCCATGGAGTAAGCCATCAGGTAGCTGCTAGGATTTCCTTGCCAAAAGAGAGCATGACTGGGTGAGAAGCTAGCAAATGGGGTGGCAGACCTGTTGACAAAGGCGCTTACTTCAGACACAAAGTGTGTGGAAGAATTTGGCCTCCAAGACTCTCCTTCTGAGATGCTTTCCAACTGAGACATACCATGCCCTTCCCAGTGTCAACTTCCTTTTCGCCACACAGCGCGAAGATGAAGCCTCAGTGCCAGCCTCCCATCCCCTGCCAGCAGCACAGGGACGAGCAAGTCGACACGAATAAGTTTGAAAAGCCTTGCTTCTTGCTGCCAAGGCAATGTGTGTCAGGGGACCGTCTGTTGCCTGCAAGCAGAGCCCATGTCGCTGAGTCCCTGAGCAAAGAGGAGCAGCAGCAGCAGCAGCCGGGCACCTCGTAGCAGTGAGGACCACTGCGGGCTGGAAAAGCAGCCCTCGGTTTCGGCAGCCAGTACTTTAGCTTCCTAGAAATACATTTCCTTACTAAATTCTTGGCTAAAAGCAGAGGGCGCTGATCCTAAAATCACAGTGTGCCTAGGGTTTTGCTATCGCAGCTCGGGAGGAGAGGAAGCAAGCGCTCCAGCCAAACTCCCAAGGTAGTTATTTTGGAGGAGCTGGGAGGCCCGGGGTTGCTACTACAGGGGGAAATTAATAGCTTGGGCAGGCCAGCCTGCAGGAGGAGACCAAGCAAGCCAGCACACAAGCCTCTGGAGTAGGTATCAAAAGGGCTTTAATTTGCCTGCCCTGATGTCATTTCATACTCTGTCTCATGATACTCAGTTACAGGATGGAGGAAGCAATACTTCTTCAGGCTCTGGAAAGGGATTGTCATATGTTTGCATTTGTACGAGCTTTCAAGTATGTAAAGGGATATTCATGTGGAAAGTTAGCCCTGATGGAAGGAAACATGCAGATACTCAGCGGGTACACAGCAGGGAGGAAGGAGTGTTTTCTCTTATATATTCCTTTTCTTCCTTCACACGTAAGCCTATTTGAGGTTTTCTGGACAGAATTTGAAGGAAAGAAAAAGAAGCAAGTTTCCATCAGGAGCACTGTGTTATAATGAACCTGTACTGTGGAGGGTGTGGATGAGATGTAATTCTGAGCATGCTTCCACCATGCAGCATGGCACTCTGTGATCCATGAGCAAAGCCTACTGTTAGGTAATGTGCAAAAGCTGGGAGAGAAAATGACTGGGAGAGTACCTGACTGTTAAAAGCTGCATAGCTTCCAGAGGAAAAATACCTGTTTGACAACTCTCTCAGGCAGTCTAATAAGGGGAAAAACCTCCCATTCCCAAAAATTCCTGCTTTATAGACAAGAGAGCTGAAATCAGGTGGGAGCTAGGAAGTGACCACAAATGAGCGAATAACAAATATATGTGCCAACACATGTATCATCGGAAGAAAGTGAATGTCTCTGTGGCTTTCTTTAATCATCCAGGTATGTAGGTCTTAAAAGGAGGACAGCAGACATTTTGAGAGGGAAGGGATCTTTATTTTATCTTGCTGTGGAAATTAAAAACGAAAACCAATGGATGCCGTGGGCTGCAGTTCCGCACTCCTCCCTTACATTGTCTGCCGGGCAGCGCAGAGTGGGCAGCTGTGGGCTGTGAAGCACTGGGAGCGGGCAGTGCTTGAAGTATATACCTGTGTACTTGTACGAGTAAAAGCCCATAGGCTTCCTTGCTTTCCTATTATCCCTTTAAATAAGGGTTAGGCAAGCAGTGATGGAGGGAGTTGCGTTGGAGACCTGAAGGCTCCCCCCTTCAGAAGGAAGGTGGGAAGCACCCATCTAAGCTGCGGGTCTCCGTACCGACACAGATGCTGGCAGGTGGTGCAGCCACAGCCCTGCATCAGAAACGTGACCTGCCGTGGAGCCAGCCTGCGCGGCGTGCCTGGTGCCCACCCAGCCGATCGCTGGATGAAGCTGGGCTGCAGCCCTGCTCTTTCATAGCAGCGTGGTCGGTCATGTCTTGTAATACTGCGAAATGCAAAAGAAATCTCAACAGTAATTTGGATGCTCTGTGGGACACCAACCCTGAGTGCAGAGACCCTGCTAAAAGCAATGTGGGTCTGGAAAGTGACAGCTGCTCTGTTTTTCTCTTGCATGAGTGAAAGCAAGACTCCTGATTTTGCTAATCAGCCTACTTCACTAGCTAGTAAAACATCAGTCCCTTGAATATAAATTTACAGCCTTCAAATTAAAAAAAAGTCGTGTTTCTCCTCCTGCCTGCAGACTTTTCTCAATGGAGTTCTCAGAAATTCTGCTGGAAAAAAGGTTAACTAAACCAGTTTTCCTCTCTAAATCCTCATGCAGCAGGACAAGGCGACAGGCACTAAACGTGACAAATCCAGAGAAAGGGAACCGAGTAAGTGCTGGCTCAGTGCCACTTGCCCCACGGCTTCTCTAAGCACTTTTCAGTTTCATTTTTCTACACACATTAAATAGCTGCTTCCTGCTGGATAGTTAAAATTTGTTACTTGGAAGACCAGAGAGAGTTTGCAACGGAGCGGCTCACTCGATGGTCTGGTGGATCTGGTTTTCCTGTGTAAATGACCATAGTTCACATTCCTGCTCCCATACGTATATTTTGTGTATAAAAGGCAAGGACTGTGCAAGCAGAAGCTGTGAAGAAAACCTGCTCTGCTCACTCTTTCTTCAGTTAGTAGCCTGGGGCTTTGTCTGACTGATGAGTACCGCCTTTTCTTACCAAGTCTGATATGAATCAAGCAGAGCGGGGTCTGGCAGCAGCATTTCCCACACCTCTGGAAAGCCCTGCCTGACAGCCGTGCTCTCTCGCTCCTGCTCTCACCCTGCGTGGTCACAGCTAGCAGCCCTGCGTTACCTTTGGAGCAGACAGGTGGGAGTACCGGGAATTTCTCCTGGCCAGTGCCTCTGAGAGACTGGATCACCCAGCAGGGCTCTGGCAGTGGGAAGCGTCCCCAGTGCCCCCTGCCAGCGTCCTTCCCCATTAAGGAAAAGGGCGGTAGGACATGGATGCGAGTGTTGGCTGCATGCACTTAAGGGGATGGACAAAACCATTCTCCAGAGATGATCATGGCTTTATGATTTCTTTGGCAGTGTTCAGAGCACCAGAGGGAAAACTGCAAGCCAGGGAAACTTGTATCAGCTTAGAGCTGACAGCATGGTAGAAACGTTCTCAGCTGATATGCCACTGTGTCAGGGTCAGGCCCCCTATGACTCCTACTAAGACTGTGCATTTCAGGTGCACATCCTTGCTCCCACCTGTCATCCCTTTCATCCTAGCTCCCTTCTCACTCCTCCTGTCCATTGCCCCAGGCAAGCAGACCAGGAGGAGATTGCACATACATGGTAGATGGGTCAACCCCGTGGTTCTCTTCTCTCATCTGATACACGAAACAACATTTCAGGTCCCAGACATCACTCACGCTTTTGGGTTAGTCCTCAACACCTATGAAGTACAAACAAGTATGAGCTAGCCCCAGCGGTTTCTCTACATTAAATGTGGTGTTTATGCGATTTGGGGGAGTGTATAACAGAGTAGGAGGCGCTCACGTAAGCTTGTAGTTTTGCAACTCAGTGCAACCGGCTAATAGCATGAAAGCAATCGACTTGATCCCTATAGCTAGGGCAGCTGCTAAGCCAAAAGAGAGAAGGCAAGGCTGACAAATTTTTCCCCCATGCTGCATAAATAATACAGGCCAGCCAGCAAGTCAGCAGGGAGCTATTCACCCAACACAAATTGGCAAAGGTGACAGCATCCCCTTGAGAAGATTCAGGAAATTACATTGAGGCAAAAAGGTTCCTAGACCAGTTTCTTCCCATTTACTAGGGTTTAAGTGCTCCAGTGTCAGTTTTCCTCTTAAAAGTTTTTTCAAGCAAAACTTCCTGATATTTCATAGATTAATATAATATACTGCTGTACTAATGTCTCATGAAACTTTGTCCTTGAAGGAGCTACCCAGAAAGCCAGCAGCCCAAGGGGACAGGCCAGCCCTTAGGAAATGATAAAGACTCACCCGGACTCAAGACAGATGCACAAGACTGGAATAAATGTGGAGAAGGGCAGCGTGAAGAGCAAACAGAGGCTCTAACTAGAACTGGGCCTTCAAGTGAGCATGAGTTCATCTCACAGCATGGGACCAACTACCACAAATTGCTATCCAGCGCTTCACATGCCTTTCCATGTCACATCTCTCCTGTCTTCTTCCCTTTTTACTTCTGAAGCAGTGGGAAATTGCTAGCAGGGCTTCCCAGGAGACGAGGAAGGAGTATTCCTTTTTTTTTTTTTTCTAGAAATAGTGGAAAAAAAATCCCCATATCCAATCATAAATGTGTTTGAGAATGATGAGAATGAGAAGCTCTTTGGAGAAATTAGTCTGCAGAGCTGTTATGGGAACTTGACTCAAATGCTGTGAAATTATGCTATTTGCCAATCCTTTTGTTCAGCACTTGTCTATTCTAGGCTAGTGAATTTGTAAGTTTTTTCATTCTGCCTAAGAGAGAAAGGAAGCAGGTTGCTGTAATACCTGCGCTGTCTGTGGATGTTATTTTTTTCTTTTGAGTTACAGCGTAGGAGGACAAACTCCGATCACAGGACTAGCAGTTAGAGTTTGATTCAGGAGTTAAAGTCACTGAGAAAATAAATTACTATGCTAACATAAAATGTGGTAAGGAAGAAAAAAAAAAAAAAAAAAAAATCGTAAGTGATTAAAAAAAAAAAAAAAAAAAAAAAAAAAAGTAAGGACTTAAAAGAGGTATTTGTTTCCCTCAGTTTAGGAAGAGCCCATACATTGTGCTATTGGCAGAGACGAGCAGTTATGCAATGATGTAAGGAATTTTAGCAGGAACAAGTCATTTTTTTCTGAATTAAGGGATTAATCTTTGATCCTTCCCTCCCCAGAAAGGACCAGTACAAGCCGGATAAAGTGCCTGCAGGGTGGCACAAATGGCATGCGTTCCTATTAGGACAGCTCAGTGCATGTGGCAATACATCAGCCAAGAGACCAGCCTCCTGAGATGTTAAACACTTGGTTTCTGCAGGTCTATGCTTTGCCACTAGAAGAACTATCATAATCAAATTTCTTTGCTTCAACTCATAGTGCCAGGAGACCTTTCAGAATTTTCCTTCCTTCTCATTTTTCTTTTTCTGCTTTCTGAGGAGTCTTTGTATCGCTGTGATGGATGCACTCGACCCCTTAACCAAACTAGCGGTAGTTTGGTACAGGCTCCAAAGGAGGCAAAGGCCTGAGTCATAGCCGGGCCAAGAACTCCTCTAGTTTCAATCTGTTCTCTGAAAACCCACAAAGGAGCAGAGTGACACAGTGAGCATCGATGCATATGAGCTTGGAACACCGATCATGCGATTAACACATGAATAGTGGGTGGCTTTTCCAAGACTAATTTTTCAACGAACAAAGAAAGTTGTGGGTACAAGGAGTCTCATGCATACCTTTCCCATGGCATGTAATTTGACTACAAGCCAACCACTTTATTCCATAAATATGACAGCCTAAGTGAACCTTCTTTGAGCTCCCCTTGCTAGGCAGTATGGCTGCATGGCGATGATCTCCCCTTGAGCTGGGACACCTCTCAAGGTTGCTCCTCGAGGCAGAGAGACCTTTTACCAACAGCAGATCTTTGGTAAGCGACCAATATCGCACATAACCTTGTAGTTTGGTAACTTTGATTTGTGCCTTGGTAACTTTGATTTGTGCCTTGGTAACTTTGATTTGTGTCTTGGTAGTTTTGAATCATTGTTCAAATGATTGTGCCCTACAGTCATAGAGTGAACTTTGCCATTGAACTTTGTTAAGTTGCACTTCTACAACATCATATTAAAACCACTTTTGCTAACACCTTTGACAGTGGTTCTTTAAACGATCTAAATCACCCATTCGCGACAATTGCACAGCTTGTGAAGTTGTTAAGGCCAGAACAAAGTAGAGCAAATCAATCATTTCTCCATCTTTAATGAAGTGATCAAAGAAAGAATGAACATACACACTCAAAGTGAAGTGGATGCTCAGAGGTTTCAACAAGACAGACCCTTGCTTGGGAATAGAAACCACTATTTTTCTTTCTTATGATGCAGTTATTTATTTTCTGGGAATCTGACATAAAGTATACTGAAGCAAATGTATCTTTCCTAATAGTTTGACTACCACATGGAATTTCAGCAGCTATATTAAAAAAAAAAGCTATATTATTGATCCAAAAAATAGCTTAAAATGACAATGCTAAAAAATGAGGAAAGAATCCTTATTCTAAAACATCACTCAATTACTGTTAAGACTGTAAAGATCTTGCAAATGGAGCAAGATCAAAGAGCATCACTAGAATTCATAGCATTGTAAAACACAGCAAATTAGATGTGGTTTGTTTGCCCATGCCCCAAAACCCTTCTGCAGGAATAAACCAGCATTGCTCATCCTTCTATTTTTAATCCAGAGAAAAAGAGTGAGGAAGAGGAGGAGATCTGACTCCTAGGCCTATCTACTAACCTGCTAATACCCCTAGCATATGGGATATTGCAGCACACTGGTGTAGGAGCTGAGTGGGTAATCTGGGACAGTGGTAACAGGGGCTTCTCCTCGGTTTTAATCCAGCCAGGCCGAACAACCGCAGCAATGATACACAGCGGGACTGCACCAGCTCAGCCAGGCTCTGAGCAAGTATTTGGCAGTTGAAGTTCATCCTCCTCCAGTTTCTTTGCTCTCAGTACCAGGCTGGTGGAGTTTTAGCCGGTAGGGTCTTTCTGGCCCTAAGCACGCCCTGCCCAGAAAACCCTGAGCTGCTGAAGATGCTTCCTGCATGCCTGTGTAGTAAACCTCTGTGTTGAATTAGCATTTGCAAGCCTCACCTAAGCTGCAGGGCCAGTTGGGCTTTGCCATGAGACAGCCAAGTCCTAAATTAGTTGCCCACTGCCCAAAAGTAGGTTATCATCTGGTTTTATGTCAAATTTTGACGGTAAGCTGTTCTGATAGCCATATAGCAGGTACGCTTTGAACATATTTTTCCCCCGTCAGTGTACCAAGCCATAATGCAGGCTGAGCTCTTCTGTTAATTCACTGCAGTATAATTTTTCCCTTAGAGTATCAAACCACAAAAACAGCTTGTAGAAAATCTTGGCAAAATTTACTCCCATTTACCCGAACACAGCAACTATTCAGTGTGATAAAGAACAAACAAGGGTCAGTGGTTTGCTGCTATTCCTAAGTTACAGATAGCAACTCAATCATTGGTAATTTATGTATCAGCTGAGATCTGAATTTTTTCCTAGTGGTCTCCTTCCTTTACCTTAATTCTTTATAAAGATGTCCTGGGGATAAGTGGAAATTTTGCAGAGGCAGCGACAGTTTTTAGAATATTACAGTTGCTTTCAGTCGAAATGATTGAACACAGTGGGACATCTTGTTCTGTGATGTTGAGTCATTTCAAAACTTTGTGAAATACCACTTGTGGAGCTTCTCCTGAATATTGCAAACCACAGAGCAGCTCCCTCTCTGGAGATGAATAGGAAACTAATTCTGTTTTCAAACATACACATGCATATACATGCAAGTTGCAATGTTATTTTTCATTTCACAGGATGTACAAAGGCTTTTTTGGGGGGGACATTTTTCACTACTCACAGTCATGTTGTCACTTGCTAAAACAAAATCATGTTTCTTGATCATAGTCCTGATTATTCTTAAAACAGAAAGCCCCGACACTTTCAGTGACACTGGTTTTGCAAAACTGCCATTTTGAAGAAGGTCATTTAGAAAGTTTTGTTCTAAAACAGGAAGGTGGTTTGACCTTTTCAGGCTTATCTATTATATTTCAAAGCATCCATGGAATGAGTGAAGGATTTATAGTACACACTCTTTCAAGGTTAGACATAGGGTAGCGGTAAGAGGTAAGAGAAGTTCTGCAGTGGATTGTATAGCAAGGTTGTGGTGTGGTGTTTCCATCACTGGAAGTACTGAAGAATGTATTAGGAAGATATAACATGATAACAGAATACAATAGTATTATAAAGGTAACTGGCCTTATCCTGGAGCAGAAAGAACCAGGCAGTCTTTTGGATTGCATTTCAGCCCTGTGCRTCTTCTATGATTTTTATTGCAACCTTCAATAGGTTTTCCTGGCWTTTTTTTTCCAAGCTAGACCTATACAAAGCATTTGCTAAGAAACATAAAACTCATGATTACCAAGTTGTATGATTGGTAATAAAACTACAAAAGTTCACTTTCTAAAAATGAACAGACAGGTTTTATTCCAGAGGATCAGATATGACCAAGAAAGTGTACTTAACATACAGAAAATGACCAAAAGAAACCCTCAGGAAGCTACTAGGCAAAACGATACTAAAAGCACAGTCAAACTGTATGTTATATATGAAATCAATAGCAAATTATAGTAGAAAAACAGTAACTCTCTAAAAAGCAACTCGTATTTCTCCAATAGTCATCCTGGGCCAGTGATGGTGGCAGAATTTACATGGATTTTCAATAGCAAGTGTTAACGTATTCTGTGCTGGGTGTAAGACTGGGTGTCAATTTTTTTTTTTTTTAACATAATAAATAATCTTGTGTCTTCCTACTGAGGTTCAGCATGGAGACAAAGGATTAAACCACTACCACAACTTAGATAGCGCAGGACTACACCTGAAGAATAGGTTCCAATATTAAATTACAATACATGGTGTGTAGGTTTTGGCTGGGATAGAGTTAATTTTCTTCATAGAAGCTAGTATGGGGCTATGTTTTGGATTTGTGCTGGAAACAGTGTTGATAATACAGGGATGTTTTCGTTACTGCTGAGCAGCGCTTACACAGAGTCAAGGCCTTTTCTGCTTCTCACCCCACCCCACCAGCGAGGAGGCTGGGGGTGCACAAGAAGCTGGGAGGGGACACAGCCAGGACAGCTGACCCCAACTGACCAAAGGGATATTCCATACCATATGACGTCATGCTCAGCATATAAAGCTGGGGGAAGAAGAAGGAAGAGGGGGACGTTTGGAGTGATGGCGTTTGTCTTCCCAAGTCACCGTTACGCGTGATGGAGCCCTGCTTTCCTGGAGATGGCTGAACACCTGCCTGCCGATGGGAAGTAGTGAATGAATTCCTTGTTTTGTTTCGCTTGCATGCGCAGCTTTTGCTTTACCTATGAAACTGTCTTTATCTCAACCCATGAGTTTTCTCACTTTTACCATTACGATTCTCTCCCCCATCCCTCCGAGGGGGAGTGAGCGAGCAGCTGTGTGGTGCTTAGTTGCCAGCTGAGATTAAACCACGACACATGGTCTTTGTGCATCACTGAAAACTTGCTATATTAAAATAACGTGTTTAATAAGTAAAGCTTGTTTACTTACTTAGTTGAACAGGAAGTTTTGGAGTTTTGCTACTTGCTGTTGGACATGCCTGAGCAGGAAGAAAAAAAATGAGTCAGAAAAAAGAAGCTGAGAGAAGCACTGTCAGATTTGGATTACTTGAACAAACTATGCTGTGACAACTTGTTATTCTTTGTGGCTGTGCTATAATTCATACAAGTATGGATTCCACTCTGTCACAGGGAGTCAAATGCTTAAAAGGGGGAAAGGGGTGCCAAAAAATTCAAATTGCTCAAGCGTTTTTCCCAAGCAAGTGCATTCCATCTCAGTTCGGACATCATATCCTTTCTCCACTGTGGAAGCAGCTCACAGACTTAACCTATATCACCTGCATTCCCTTGTATAAATCCCTCTGCCTTGCAGAATCCTGGGTCCAAAGTCTCAGATAGTTTCCTGGATTTTTCCATCAGTATATGGACTTCCTGATTAAAATGTTTGCCAAACTGATAATAAATACAATGCACAGAAATGTTCAGGAAAAAATGATCACTCTGAAAGTGAGTTGCAGGGGGAGGTTCTCATGAAATGCAGATTTCACCTTCCTATCAACTCTTCCATTGCAGCAACCATGGCCTTCCTACAACGCTCTCGGTAAGGCTTTAAGGATGTCCCACACCTTTCTCCTTCTTTTCCCCCCACTTTGTTGCCAAAATACATTTTTCTTCACACTTGTCTGTTAAATCATACTTTCTTCTTATTGAATGTTATTTGACAATACCCTATTTGAGGAGGCAGTGCCACGAAATGTGCAGGTTGCAAACCAGTTCAAATGAAAAGGCTGCATTTATAGCAAGAAAAAAAACCCAAACCAGCAAGTACAAAAAAATCAACACAATTAAGATGTTAAGATGAGTCTGCCCAGAATGCTTGCTGCTCTATATGCAGCAGTATATAGAAACCTTAGAAGATGAATGGCTTGCAAGCAGCAGCAGATTAAAATATACATCGCACAGGGACATACAAAGCCAGTGGGAGTCACGTCTGGATTTCAATAGCCAGGGTCGCTCCACAGTAGAAGCCACCTTAGCTGAAATGTCATTTCTCACTCTGCATCTAAAATGATCTATATCAAACCTGCTATATTCAATCATGCTGGGAATATCGGAAATTATATTAAATTTTTTTGTYATAACTCAGATCTGCTTCTGCATGAAATAAAATAGCCAACTTTTTTTTTATTTATCAATGGGTGAATTTCTAAAGGCCAGTCATACCCAAGGAAGAGCTTGCCCATGGCTCTGCACAGACTGGCTGACTGGAGGAGGAGCCAAGAGCTGCTGTAAAGCATGTGTATGGCTATTTGCAGGTCTGGCACATGATTTTGGGATGTGTAAATGAAATCTGTACCCACAGTGGGGCTGGCTGGGTGCAAGGAGTGGAGTTTAGCGGTCAAAAACAAGGTCATAAGCTTCTTTTATCCACCAAGGCCCTGCCTGCACAAATGACCAATTTTCATTTCATGGAGTTTTAATTTTCCATGTGCAGGCAACTAACTTAACAAGACATTTCAGAGAAATATATAAAGCTTATTCTGTGTTATAGAGGGTCAATTCTAGGTGCTGCATAAATTTAATTCTAAAATCTTTCAAGGTTTTAGATCATTACTTCCTCCAAGATCATATCACTGCTGCTACATTTCAGCATGAGCATATTTTATAGCAGTTATTGAAACATCCTATGATTGGGAAGTTTGAGTGACAACGGGGGAATGTTTTGTCATCAGACATAACAATACTGTATCAGTTGTCTTCAGATGACTGGTCCAGGCACAAATAGGAAACGCCAAATGTCTCCTGCATGACAAATTTAATCTAATAAACCCATCACTGTGTTTACATACTAAGTGCTGTAAGTGAATTCTGGTCAGACTGCTGTTTCCTGCTGCAGGAGCATTTGCACCCGAGTGTCAGGAACTGCACACAAAAAACTGTCTCTCCTCTGTGTAAAAGCCCCCTCTGCTGGACCAGCCTGACATGTAAGCAATACGTAAAACTACCAGATCATCCCCCTTCCCCCCGAGAATGGACAAGTCGGTGAAGCAATTCTCCATCAGCTGCCCCTTCTGTAGGGAGCCCTTTTCCTGACTGATGCAACATGAGTCACAGAAGTGGCCAGGTTCTCTAAAACGCAGCATGCTTTGATGAGCACATACCTTATCTGTCCCACGCAAGAGGTAAGCAGGCCTTTTCTCCAAATTTTGGAGGACTCCCAAGTTTCAGGCTGTTTCCTGATGTCCCGCTGCATGCCAAGGAGGTTCTGATCTGGCCAAGGGAGATGTCATTCCCCAAGAGACATCTTGTATTACCAATCCTTTCATCTTTGTGGAGATGATCCTCCAAATACGGAGGAATGTCTAAACTGGGCGAAATTTCAGGAACTTGGAGAATAAAACCAATGTGTCCCAGTGAATTGAGCACGCTGCTCTGCCACCTTGAAATCACTCAGTGTCAGAGAAGACCTAGGGTGAAAGTAAAGATGGTGATTTTCCTAAACATGAGGTTAAAGAATAATTTACTCTGTTCAGAGAGAGAGACTGAGAAATAAATCAGTAGCACTACAGCCTCCTCTGTTTAGCTCAGTGTTGTGTGTGTCCCCTTCACCCAAGAGCCTCTGAAGCCAAAACACCTCCCCGGTTACCTTTGATAAGGTCCCCATGGCTATCTGATTCTTTAGACAAGCTCCATCATTACGGGTTGCCTTCTTTCAGCTGCATCTTGACTCCAAGGAAAGCTTCCCAATTGCCCCTTCCCCTTGCTGGGGCCCCCACCCAGTATCTAAGCTGCACCCAGGGATGACTGCTGTCCAGGTGCTCAATACTGCATTAGGACATCAGTTAATACAGCTCTTTTCAATGAGCTGCTGTCTACAGCAGGGGTAGCTTTTAACATGCAAGAAGTGGAAGACCTGTGGGTGCTTGCTGGACAAAACTGGATGCTGTTACCACCTGACTTCATAGTAAACCAAGTTATGCTATACTGTCAGTGTGAATTTTCCTGTCAGGCACTTCTGCTTAAGCAGTTAACGATGGTACAAACCTATGAGTTCAGCATCTAGCCTGGCCATAACAAAGTCATTTATACAACCTATGTGAGGTTCTTCCTGATGGCTGGTGAGAGGAGTTTTGTGTTTCAGAACTAATAAAATGGATTATCTTCACCATGCAATGTTTTATAACACATGCTGAAAACGACATTTAATGCAAGCCTGTAAGTGAGAGCCAGTGATGCAGCCACTCACTCTGACTTAATAGAGACTAAACACAACAGCAACTCAAATAAACATGGGGACTATCGTTAGTCTGCTATAAATCTCTCCTACACGTGGCTTGCTGAAGCTGTGTGACAGCATCTCACAAAGACAAAAGAGGAAGCATCCCCAGTGAGCAAAGGGAAGAATTGGAGAGGAAAGGTTCACAAACCATTGAAAGGTGGAAAGCAGCTGAAACATATGATTGAGGAGAAAGGAACCCCATAATTCTGTGAGGACTTAAGTGAAAAGAATGTGAGGCCCTCAAATGATTTATTTTCTGGAACGTGCGTTCCACGTGGGCAAACTGTGAGATAATGAGACTCAACTTTCTGCCTCAAATATGCTTCTGTGACAGTGGGCAAAAGTTACTTACTCTTTCTCTTCCTGACTCCCTCACCTGTAAAATGAGAATAATAGCACTCTCCTGCTTTATCAGACCTTCGCAAGGACAAATACTCTGAGAGTGCGAGGGCTCAGGTACAGTGGTATCCTGAAAGAGGTGAATACAGAGCACTCTTACCAGGCCTTCTGCTCCAAAAATGAACATCCCACCCCTCTGAGACAAAAGAAGAGGCACTGTTTTACGCTTTGCTGTTGTAGTCGCCGTCTCTCCCTGCCGGCTGATCTCAGAGCCCAGGTGGAAATCAAACAGATCAGTAAAACCCACTTCAAAGTGTACTTTTAAAGCTCACCGACTTTTTGACCAAAAAACCCTCACAAGCCTTGGTCAGCAGTGTTAGCTAACATGACATTTCCCAAGTTCCTTCTTTAAATTCCTTGAAATGGGAGACAGAAGAAAAATCAGGCAGAAGAGCATATGACCAAAGCTTTCACAACTCAACTCCTTGACCTTCAAAGCATTCGCTGAAGTCTGAAACAGTGCAGCTAACTTTACCTTTTTGTCTCCGCCTTCTCCCTATGCACTCTACAAATTTGGCTCTTTCATTCCCTCCAAGAAATTTCTTGCTTGGACCAAGGCTGTGTCAAAGGGATCTCATCCCAAGTCGTTATTTCAATTCAGCCATGTGGAAATAGCTCTTTTTCACTTCTGAGCTTTCACCTACTTGAATTATAAACCTCACAGTTACAGCTCTGTGTGATTTTTGATCAGTTTAAATTCTGTCTTTCATCCCCAACTGGAGCTGGAACAACTCATCCTCAACAAATAACACATCCCATGACATAAGAGTCTCTTTCCATCTGCAGAATTTTTGAGACCAATTGTAATTTCCTCAAATGTATTTCTTGTTCTACCACTGCCAAAATAATTGGTTTGTTCTGTAAAGTTTTAGTTGTAAACACCATCCTGCAAACATCTATGCAACTGTTTAATTTACCAATTATTTCAATAAGTACATGTATAATTATCTACCAAATCGGCTTGTACACAAATACTTAATGTTCCAGACTGAGGCTTGCTCAGCTATTATTGGTCACACTTGGGACTGGTTCCAGCCCTTGGCTGAGAGCAAAAATTATTGTGTATCATCTTATATACATTTCTGTTTCACTGAATACTTTTGCATTAGAATTTAACTCTTCTCTGATATTTTTCTGATAAAGTTTTTTACCAGAGAACAGACAAAACCAGACATAAAACTAGCTGCCAAAATTCACTCAAAAGTTAATTCATGGCAAACATATTTTCGCAATACCCACTTTCRAGCATATGGCTATACAAGCCAGCAACAAGGCCTCTCATTGATAGTGCTAAGGTCAAAATCTTTATGATTAAATAACAGTGTTTATACCAGCCTCCTTCAGAGAGAATAAGAAGGCTTGTTAACAGATTCATAAATCCAGGTGAAAAGATTAACGTAGTCATCCAGGCATATATGTTATTCCTGAATATATATGGTTTTAGAACATGGTAAACAGCCAGATCTATGTTTACTGTTATGTGCTGAATGCAGATTGGAGTCACTGTTTCCCTATATATTAGGGGATATATATTAGATCTTGAATACCTACCAGTATTATACTTCAATATAGCTTTTATTCTACTCAGTCAGGTTAAACAGCTCCTGGATTCCTGACTATATCAAGTAGTGAGCAGAAGTAACACATGAAGAAACCAGCTCTCCATGTTACATGCCACAGAACTTGCCTTCGCACTTATGTGAAGTGACAGCCCCTCTGGGTATACGCTTGTTGCTCTCCTTTATTTAAATGCTACAGCTTCTTTCCTTTAAATGTACTTACTTTTGAATGGAAGACTAAACAACAGCTGTCACATCCTAATTTAGTCTGTGTAAAACCTCACATCTAAAGGGTTTAGTCAATAAAATGAAAGATGTTAGCACTGAAGACAAATGCCCCAAACCAAACCCCAGCACACAATTCTCTTACAAATGAAAACTACATGACGTGYCTCCAAAGGAGTTTAGAGCCCGATTTCCTGGCCTCTCTGCAACATATGCACACTGAAATCCTGAGAGACACTGAACCCCTTGGCAAACTAAATGTCTAGTTTTATCAGAGATACAGTTAACTCGTGGTTGTCCATGGACATTTTATCCAGATTGCGGMTCAGTGGGGTCCTGCTTTCCCCAAAAAGCCTTTGGCCACCACTCAGAGCCCAGTATTTGCATCAGTCACCATGCTGCCTCYTGCAGTTTATAGAGGCTCTTGATATCTACCCAATTCTCTTTATAAGGTTTTTAAACTTATAAACTTTATAAAGGTTTACCCACTTTACTTCCTATTAGGAATAAAAACTGGCTGTGGCCAAACACTTTTTGAATGTTTTGAACAAGAATCTTTAAATTTTCCTGTGAGAAAAAGAACTTCTTTCTAAACCAAGCCCCCAAAATCCTCGCCTTTTTTCTCCAGTTACACATTTCAAGATAGATAGAAATTACATCAGTTCTTTATCTCTTCACCTTCATACCTGCCACATTAAAACAATAGCTCTAATTTCTATTCCTTTTATGCACATTTCATCAAATTTCTTCCCAACTGATAGTTTGGGGAAAATATAACAGAAAAAAATTGCTGTAGATACCTCCTTTCCCAAAAAGGAAAAAATTATGCACAAATTCCCAAACATAATCAGGGCTGTTACTATGCATTTTCTCAAATATATGTCAAATTGCCAAATTCTCACAACGCTTCCCCAGAGGTTTGATATGAGCTTTGGGAGAAACACTGCATAGGTTTTTAAGTTACATGAATTAGTTCACATCTCTTTGTTTAATGGCACTGTCTGGCAGGAGTACAGGCTGGGGTTTTTAATAATACCTTATTTTACAGCTTCAAAGGAAAAGTTCCCTGGTTTTGCAACAAGAATTTGTGCATTTTGACATGCTAGTTGTCAATACCAGGAATGCTTATTCCTTGGGAAACAATGAAGGAGAAAACAAGGGAGGAAACAGTTTGTAGTGTAAAGCCAATGTGAAACACCTGAGATATCACTACCTTTACAGTGATCCATCTGGCTGCTGACTCAGAGCAACCTTTCTGATGCTCAAGCTGTGTTCCAGATGCAAAAAATTAGAGCAGTAACCCAAGAACCAGGGACAGGATTTATAAAAGAAATAGACACCTTCTCAATAACAGTGGTTTACAAATCATTTCTCTGCTGATTCCCCGAGCTCATGGAAACCACCTGCTGGCAGAGAGCCTGTGCCATTCCCTTGCTAAACAGTCACCCACAGGCTGCGATCCTGCCATGCCTCCCTTATCAGACAAACCCTTGAGCTTCCTCAGGTACGCTTCAAGCAGATGAAAAAAAATCAGAGGCCTGGAGGACCACGCTCAGATTCAGCGAGTTGCTGCTGAACGACTCTCTGACTCTGCTCATGCTCTCTAGTAGATGTGCCGCTCGCATGGCCCAGCGTCGTGTTGCCCTGATGATCCACACAGGGACTGAGGCTGCCGCTGCTCCTTTCTCTCCTGTGTACTTTTAGGTTTCCATTGCTCAGAAACCAGGGTGCCAGCAGTATGGATGCGTGCAGGTGTCTTTGAGAGATGGTGACAGGTTTGGCCAAGGCAAGCAGGAGACCTAGGAGCTGGGAAGTGCTCCTGGTTTAGACACAAATCCCAGTATCATAAGTGACTTCTTTTCTACCACGTGTGGCTATCTATCTGTGGAAGCTCCAGCCCAACCAGAAACCACTGAAAGCAATGAAAATGCACCATGAAATGTGCAGAAGCAGCAAGATCTTTGAAAGGGTTTGCCATTTCTACTTTAGGTGTGAGAGCACTGAGGACAAGGAGAGCAGGACAGAGGAGGGTTAATGCCAGTACAATCCATGAGGGTGCTGTTGAGCCACAGGCATGTTTTAGAAGCTGCCCAGCTCTAGTCAATGCAGCCACAAAAAAGAGCACGTTGTGTGGGCTGGATGTTAGTGCCTTTCTGCTAGTGCTGTAGGAGAATTAAATCTTGCAAGAGTTGGTGGGGAAGAACTACACTAGTCCCTGGGTCCAGGAGCAAGCTACAGCTCCCTTCCCGTAACCCTCTCTGCTGTCTGTGACCCCCAAGGGGCCTCTACCACACCAGCAGAGCCTGATGTGCTGTGGGAGGCTCTACTGAGAGGGGTATCGGTGCCGGGTGAGGCTTCCTCACAGCAGCCTCCTGGTTCCTCTTCGGGGATATGCAACAGGCTTAATGCATTAACTCACACCAACACCTCACTCTCTCCATGCCTCAGGTGCCCTGTTCATAATATGCTTCTCTCCAGCCAGGATTCATTACCATCAGCAAAGCATTTAAGAGTTCGGATGGAATTGTTTTCTCTATAAATATAAATACAGGACAATAATACTGCACACTGAGCTACCACTTCTTTAAGAAATGTAACTGAAATACATTTAGTGAAGTAGAAAGATTTCTGGGGGATCATATTATCTTATGCCAGAAATTTCAAAAGGGCTCAGAGAGCAAAGGCTATGAGTGGGCTCTGCTCCATTATTGTAAGCTCTGCTCCATTAATTTTGGTCTCACTTTAATCGGGCAAGTTATCAGATATAATTTTTCCAAGGCAGCACTGGACATGTAACCCAAAATTTTCCTTTCTGAATGTTAACAATAATAGTCCCTTTTGCCAGAAGCTCTTTACAAAAGCACACTAAAGAAAACAGCACCAGTAAATTAAAAAGGGCTGTTAGACACTTCATAATATTAATTGGCATTTTATAGCTCTTTATATGTTCAAACCAACATGCATGAATTACCCATTTAATCCCAGCTGCTCGGGATTCTCCCGCTCCATTGCACCAGCCGGCTCCGTGCCCGCCCGCACAGCCCAGGACCCCRAGCCAGGAGGAAGATGGATGGTATGACCTTGCATATGCTGGCCAGCTGCCTCAAGCCCAACCGGCCAYTGGCCAGAGGAAGAGCCTGTGGTATTCAGTCAAGCCAAAGACCACCTTTTTTAGCAAGCTTTTCCACACACGGCCACTTACCGGAAGACGTCCCTCCCTGGGCTGTAAAGCAGCACAGTGGCCTTGCGTGCTGGGCAAAGCTAGACAGCAGCTTGCAGGACCTGCTAAATACCCTCATGGGGTCCACCAGCCCCTGGAGCAGGGAGGAAGCCACAGCGCGTCATGGCAAGCCCACAGGACATGACCCCAGAGGAAAGGCAAGCCCTTGTCCGAGCCTCAGATTCAGCAAGTAGCGCAGGATGGGGTTGTCCCCCCACCGGTACCCTATCCACAGTTTATCAGTGAGGATGCCCCCGAGAGCCAAACAGCAAGGTGCCCCCATGTGCTCAAAGCACAGCGGTGGGATAGGAGACCCCTGAATCTTCAGCAAAGCACAATTCAAAATTCAGACCCTCCAAGACCACACACAGTCTCCCCAAAGCTTTGCCACTCTTACCTGCCCCTAAACATAAAGTTTCTTTTCCTACTGCAAAATACAATTATAAACAGGCTAAGCCAAACAAAGCTCAGGTGTCCCCTCCTCTCCTCTGGGGAGAGGGTAAGAGCGAGGGTTTCTCCCTTCTCTCAACAAACAGATGCGTTTGGGCAGCTAAATGGGTTAATGCACACGGCTGACCCACAGGGACCGTTCACATGGGAAAAGTAAAGCAAAAGCTTTTAGCCTAAACCTCGGCAAAGGAGATTTGTCCCGTCAATGAAAACTTTGATGAATGTGTCCCACTATCTTTCCTAAGTCCCCCCATTTCACTGCCAACTGGGCCTCATTTTGAAGCATGACATAAAATCTTGGTACAAGTTACTGATCTCTGGTTGGCTTTCTGCATTGAATACACACACAGAGCTACAGATAATTCTTTTTTTAAAAATAGAAATTATTTAAATAACTGAAATGATACCCCATCAAGATCAAGGGCCAAATTGCCTTTGATTTTAACAGGATCAGGCTTTCACAACATGATCCGTATTAAACCATGATAAACTCACATGTTTTAACGATGGAGATTAGCTAAAGTAGGAACTGCTTATCTCAGATCTCAAAAGATTCCTTAAATATGGGTCCCCAGATCCCTATTTTGTGGGTTCTTACGTTAGATCACTGTGATACTTCACCTACCTCTGCTTTAATCCTATGACAGTCAGTGTTAGTGCAGAACTGCAGGGTTTCAGGGTGGGGGGTTGTCAGTGTTTGGGCTTTTTAATCAAATCTAAATAAACTTCAACTGTAGTGCAATCTAGGAATGTCTAGCAAAGGCATTTAAATATCTTCATTCATAAACTACTCAAGCTGCACCAAACTGAGACCTTCAAATTAAACCCTGAAACCTTCCTGGAGCAGTTTCAGTTGTGACTCCAGCTCCGTGACCTGGGCTGCAGAGCAGATCCCAAATTCAAAGGTACGTTTTCTGTGTACCAGCGTACACCACGTCCTAACAGCACCCCAAATGCCCTGCACATTTCAGAAGTGAGCCCAAAACCTCATGCAGGTATGGTGACATACTGCCCAAATCACAGAAGGATCAAATTATGTCCCTTGGTCCATCTCCAGAAGTAATGACATTAGGTGAATTGCACAAACCCCTCTTGAACAGGTAGACTGAAGAAGATAAATGTGCACACAACTGAAGAATTTTAACTGTTTTTCACTCTTTTACTTATTTAAAAAAAAAAAAAAAATCAGTGCTTATGCAACCAGTTTAACATCCCCTACTGTATCTTTTTTCCCAAACCAGCAAGACAGGATTTGATATAAAATTAAAAAAAGAAGCCTCATTTTCTCTTGCTTATGGCAGAGCTACATTGTTGCACTCTTGTTCTGATTCACTCTTTGCATTTTCATTTCCTGACAGTGACTTCTTCTGAATGTACAAACATGTAGGCTGGCTGTTTAGAAAAGCAAAATTAAATACTCGATTTTTGTCTTTCTCT
This sequence comes from Phoebastria nigripes, assembly GCA_035582835.1. Classification (NCBI taxonomy): domain Eukaryota; kingdom Metazoa; phylum Chordata; class Aves; order Procellariiformes; family Diomedeidae; genus Phoebastria; species Phoebastria nigripes. The sequence goes on from JAYKAV010003356.1 coordinate 24,490, forward strand.
CTCTTTCCCCCATTCTGTCTTCTCAATAAACCAACCAACTCCCCTCAGCTCAAGGCTCTGATCCTGCCTGCAGTACCACCCAAGAAAACGCTGGCAGTGCACAGGGTTGAACACCTACATGAACCTCTCCAAGGCTGAGGACTGAGCCCTCTCCGGCTCCTAGTCTTCTGTGGTTCAGCATGGCATTGGCAGTAGGAGATGGGACGAGTGACGAATGGAGGTTGACAGGAGCACCACTCAGTCACTCTGCTGGGGGCTGTGTGTTGGTTTCAGCAGGGTGCTCAGCCGCTACCATGCGGAGGGCCCTAGGAGGGTGGTTTCTGCCAGCGAGGAATCTCCCCACTGAACCATGCTCGGTTCTTAACAGGGCCTCACATGTAATACTAGAAAGTGCCTGTCAGCCCTCGCCTCATTCAAGCATTTCGTGACTCACGCTTTCCTTCAGAACGTTTCTTACTCCTCATCGCTGGTGGGAGGTGCAGCCCCATCAGGTCAAGAGGCTGTTTACCAGACACCATGGGGCAGTCTAAAGGAAAGTAATGAAAAATGGATTTTTGTAGCTCAAAAGCGGGTCTGTCCAACTAAAGCCTGACAGTAGATTTGCCTACTAGAGGGTGCAAGAGCTCTTAGTTGCAAATGTATATGCAATGTAACACCATGCCCACCTGTGTTTTTCCTCCAATACGCTCTTTTCAGTTGCCACAGATCTTTGGAAAGCAGAAAGGAGGCAGGGGTCAAACCTGCAGGTACCAGCCTGGTGTAACGGGTCCAAATCTGGTCAACAGGACTTACCCATTTACAGCAGGTCTAAACCAACACAAGAAAACTCAGCCTGCCTCTGGCTGCACTTCATATGATCTATAGATACGCATTATATGTGGTTAATCCCTGATCATGCTTACAAGAGCTTCATATTCATTATTCAGTGAAATATAAAATATTTTTTTGTCTATTAAATCTTCACTATCTGCAATTATTCCCCAGGCTGCAATAGATAGTGAGTCAGCAGGCAGAGATTTAATTATCAGTTTTTACTGTAAGATGATGATGTTTATTGATACCACTATCAGACAGACACTGAAATGAAGCAGATGTTAATCTGAGGTTAAGCTCCAGGAGGCGCCTAGCAGTCTGACCAAAGGGACTGATGTTCATCAGATAGTAAAAGAGGAGACCTCCCTCCCTTCCTCCCTCCCTCTGTCCCTACGGAGGCCTGCACAGAGCTCACAGAAGTACCGCTTAGTTTTGCAAATTCCTCTTCACACCATTTCCAACCCATTCGACAAGCAGCTTGCCCCTTAAGGCAGAGCTTTCAGTCAGTTCTAGCACACTGTTTAACCTAACATCCTATTTTGCTTACATAGGAACTTTATGGTTGGGTTTGGTTTATTTTTCCCCAGCACGTCCTAAAGGGAGATGCCAGAGAAGTCGAAAACAGAAGTGAAGTGGTCACAAAGTTGCTGTGGTGTCGCTGTTGTGAGCAGAAAGTCTGTCACTGATTCCCATTGCACCAATGTCTGCTTTAAGTAAATCCACAGCAAGGCAAAACGCTGCTCTCCAGTTCAAATGATACAATGTAAAGGAAAGGAACCTTCAGTGGGGAAGGAGAGGATGACGAAGTAACAGCAGCTTTCTACGTTTCTCAGTCTGCCGTCATTTTCTAGTGTTGAGAGCAATGATGTGACAGCCTATATACTAATAAAAAATATGCTGGCAGCTGACACTTACTGAAATATATTAATGTTTAACATTACAACTTGCAACAGGACTAGTGAGCTGGTGCAAACAATCATTCAGATGGGTAGTTTTCATAGCTATTTCAGTGGTACACTTTTTTCCTAGTTTCAGTGGAAGATGAGTTTAAAAAGAAGCGCTGTTTTCTAGATAATCACTGGTGCTGCATCCTACAGCAACACCATGCATTTTATTTTTATTATTACCGTTTGTGGATCAGCTAGGGAATTGTGAAGCCATACCATGTTGCAGCACCATCATCCAGGCTCTCCAGGTCTGCTCCCAACCCAGCAGTGGCATGGCCTGGCCCTGTGCCCAGCCTGCCGCACCAACAGGGTGATCTTTATAACATGCTGAGGCCCTAGCTCGGATAGACCTGGACAAGTCTCTGGGCACAGCCCTGCAGGGCACGGCGTAAGTAGGCTTTCCACAGGAGCGTAGTCCCATGAACCCAAAGAACTGGCTCTCTCAAGGCAAAGCAGAGAAAAGAGACACAGATAAAGCATCACATTGTCCTGTAAGAGCAGTTAAGCGGCGAACCTGGGACCAGAACAGAAAGTTGCTGGATTAGGTTGGTTCATGCAGTCCCTCAGGCCATATTTTCTCTGTTAAGGTCAAAGTCAGAAAGAGCTTGACAGAACATGAAGATCCGCTCCTTGAGGTCCTGCTCTTATCACCACCCCCAACTTGACACCTGGACACAGGACCCTCAACAAGTTGATGTTGGTATATGTTTAAAATGACGTGAAAGGGTTGCTTTAAACGACCAGGAAGAGAGATTTAATACCACTGGAGACTGGCAGAGTTAATGAGGTGGGGGAGCAATGATCCTTTTTTCCAATTAAAAAGAGAAAAAGAAGGAGAGAGACCAACCTTTGGAATTTCAACATGCGAGAGCAGATTGTTTGCAAGAGAGCCACGCTCAATCTCTGTGCCTAGCTGAAGGGAATTTGTGGTTTCATTTCATGCCCTTTTGGACTGTTTTTCATGTCAAAATTACATATTTGCTATAATTTGTCTCTCTTCCAAGATTTACTGAAACAAAGGAAACATTTGAATGAGATTTGAGACAACTTCTTTCTCACCCGTCAGAAAGGTAATCCCCAACCTTCAGATAAATGCGGGCATGTGGTTTCCAGTATTCTCACTCCATATGTCTTCACAAACACCAAATAGATCTAACGCAAGAGGACGGGTTTTTTCCCCATAGATCAAAAGGTTACAGTGATGGACCTTGCCCAGGATGATCCAGACTTTCATCCATATAATGCCTTCATTTGCACTCCCTATAGAAATACAGACTTCCTGGCACAGAAATCAGGAGACAGGTTGAAGGCACCAACCCATTCCAGCACTTTCTGTCTCAGCCATATCAGCTGTAAAGTGGAACAAAAGCATAATGCCCAATTTAGGAATTGAGCTTTACAGGTGAACAACTGCAACATTTTGACTGCCGTAACTCTGAAATGAGGAAGACACTTCATGGTGGTGCTTTGTCCTGACTCTCATTCCTAAAGAAAAATGGTGTTTGATRCTTTGTGTCAGCTCTCTTCCTCCAATATTTTGGAGTAAACGCTATAGAGTAAACACTATAYTCTTAAATCTGCTGCTTACTTGTTACCCTGCTTGTGGGTTTGAAATCTGCCTTCATATGCTCGTGTTCATACCGGGTTTGGGGAAACATCAATGAAAGCAGAGGGAGCGGCTCCTGCAAAAGAGCAAAAAGGAAAGGCGGGCAGAGAAAGCCAGGTTTGCACCGCACCTCACCGCCAGCCCCAATTAAAGGAGAGTTTAATTTGTGTATATGCATTCACATGAGGAATTTTTGCCAGTAGAGCTGTTTCAGTCACAAACCACACCTCATGGCAATCTGACCCCTGCTTGTACAATAGGTCCAGCCCTTGCCTTACCCCAGAGGCGTTTCCTCTGCCGTAAAATGCAATATAGGGTAAAAACTTGAGGCACCAAGATCAAGCAGCCTTGACATAACCAAAGCCTCCTTATTTCGCATATGAGCCACTGGGTCTGGCACTGACATGAACAGGTCAGGCAGGGGAACGGCAACTGGACTGAGAGCTGCCAGGCCGGCTCCACCACTTGTTGGCTGGGAGTGCATCTCTCAACGCTTTTGCTTTTCTTGCTACATGGCTGGATAACTTCCCAGAGCAGGGAGACAGGGGAAAAAAAGAAAAAAAAAGAAAAAGTGCTTTACATGGGATTTTCCCATTGGAGAAGTATGTGGATGTGCAATTACTTCTTTCCAAGAAAGCAAATGTTGAGCTAGGCAAGATTTTCTTCAAAATCCCATTGACACACTGATGCAACATTTAGCATGTAATACAGAAAAGTCTGTATGACACACTGTGGTGTTTCTTTCTGCCATAAATGGACAGAAGTTATACATAATGCAAAGCCATAAATGCTGACAGACTTTTGCAAGAATGTTTACATTTATTTTTCATAGCCCCGAGAAATCGATCTTTAAAGACATCCCMTAAGAGACTGCATTTGGCCCTGAAATACTGTCCTGAGAGACTGTGTTTCTCTCTTCCACCTTACACATTTTACAGAGGGTATCAGCATATGGATTTGCACCTCAGCTGTGTCATGAGCAAAGAATTGCTATTGTTTTAATATGCTACACTGGGACATTTAAACATTGACATTGTCAGGTACTACTTTACAATTCCCATTAGATTTGTAGTAAAGCACACATTTATGAAATAAAATATTGCTGTATTCATCCATAAAACTCTATGTTATAACAGTACCGAGCGTCTGGTTTTAATCAGAAGTCAGGAAATTCACAGTTCGAGCTGGAACTCCATCCTTTCCTAAACTCATTGTGTTTAACTTCTGCAACTCAGATGTGAACAGGTTCTACAAAAGTCTCATTGCCCTACTGAAAACTAAACACAACAGGCATACAGGTTTGGAGTTAGGTGACGTATCAGGGGCAATTCCACTTTTTGAGGCTTCCTGATGGAGCAACTTGAACAACAGTAGTAAAGCAGGACAACGAGACAACACAGAACGTCATTGCTAGTAGTTTACACAATGGTGTTAGTGTTGTGAAGCAGGCATGTTTGAACTCAACTTTCAAATCCAAGCTCTATCTGAAACTGGTTTGATAGATACTTTCTAAGATTCTGTTTAAATGAATTTAACRTTTCCTTTCTCTAAAACCACAATAGGGATTTTGCTGGTAAAATACAACCAGGATTGAGCATCAAAATAATTTTTTAGTGTAAATCTATTCTAAATCATTTTGTTCATAAGTGAAGCAAAAATCCATAGGAGCAAAGAAAAGAAATCAATGTAATGCACATAAACAAAGTGGCTGAATTTATGTTGGACAGACAGTTTTGAACGCAACATTTAATAATTTTCAGTTGATCAGCTTTGCTAGTAAATAAATGGATTTTCATTTCTGGGGGTTTTGTGAGTGTTCTACTATATATTTAGCATTCATTTCAATCTTTTTTTTTTTTTGAGGCTTTTCTCTGCTCCTACAGCTGAGGCATGCCCTCAGCTAGAAGTTTGATTAAAAATTAGACCCCAAAACCCTCCCCAAGAAAATAAATGGAGTTTCAAAGTATAGGCAGAAAGTTTAATGAATGCAAACACTCTTAAAATCTAAAAACAATTTGAGAGTTCTACAAAACCAGGGGCTCCAGTGGCATTTACCAGATACTTAAAGGGAAGCTTGACAGGTTCCTTTCAGCTATGATCCTATACATTCACATGACTCTTCTCTGAAGCTTAGCCAAACCCTTGTGATCTGCAAAGTTCTGCAAGAAAAAACCTTTCAGAAAGTCCTGAAGGAAAAAAAAATGCTGAAAGTCTCATACCCTGCAGGACTGGAGCTGTGACTGGAAATCTTGCATACATTTACCCGGCCTCTCAGGTTTCGCAACGCTGATTATATATGTTCAGCAAGAGGGACATGCTACCGCAAACTTACTATCACTTCTCTATCCAGCAGCCAAGAAGAGAAATCATACGCTCACTATTATATTTACCTTTTAGAGTTTTAAAGAAAAATGTATCCTACAGCTCAGAGTACYGGTAGATGGATGCCACTTTCATCTAACATCTGAAATGCTGAAGCAATTCACTGCTGTGTCCCTTTCACCTGATAGGGTGGAAGATGTTAAATTAAGTTATTTTATTAAGTTTCTGGGAATATCTGAAGTTCCTATTTGAGAAAGTGTCAATTGATATTGCTTCTTAGCCATGGTGGTGAAGACGACAAATGGTCTTCCTACATAAATCTGTGTGTTCCAATAGGGCTAGGTGGTCACTCAGCAAGATAGACAGTATATGGTAAGTAGATACAGTTCAGATAGGTAATCTACAAAAGGGTATGGATATTTGATCTACATTTTCTATTAGCTTGAGTGCGACAGTAGGCACATGTGTAAAGCACAAGCCAGTGTGAGGAAAGGTTGCAGAGTGGCTCGATCACTGCCCTGCCCAGAGCTACTGAACCCCACAAAGGTAGCACAGACTGCATTCATCCACAGGCTGGGGCAATAATGACACTCTGTATCCTTGGAAAGAGCTTAGTTCCTCTGAACAATGCATTCAGCTTTGTGATATTTCTCAGATATATCCATTGTCTATTAGTACAATAACATAATCTGTTCTACTAAATCCTTAAACTAATTCACTATGTGCTAACGTAGAGACAGAAACACACAAACATGCATACAAAAGAACCACAAAACATTGCACCAGAAATGGTAGTTTCACACATGGAAATAATCGAAGAGGAGGTCTATAAATAAGAGCTTACATTAATTTATGTCATTTGAGAGATGATCTAGATTTGCCTTCAGGAAGGTCTGTTCTGATGAACCATTGCTTCTAACCACTGTTTCTCCATTCCCTCTCCCTCTTCTAGATCATTTGCAACACAATTAAACTCTGTATTTCGTTCTTATTTTTATATTGAGGAGATTTGAAACCTGACAGCCATTGTCATTTAAGATTTTTCCCTTCCTTCTGGGCATTTGTTTGGCTTTCATGTTTTTGAAGAAGCAGATTGTGGATGCTTGTTATCTATGCACAGCATGCAGGGTAAATGTGAATGCTTAGTAGCATACTAAATATGACCCTTTGATTTTGCAGATGGGAAGCAGAGGGATACTACCTGGGTTAAAAAGCCATCTAAACATAAGGCTGAATGACCTGTAATAGAACAATGGATGGTGAAAAAAAGTATCAAAAACCAAACCAGAAGAAAAAATACACATTAAACTGGAAAAAGGTGAAACGTGAAATCTATCCCTTTTCTATAAACACATGTGGAAAGAATAACACCTAGCCTTTTTATTCTTGGCTTCTTTTCCCCCCCCTTTACATTCCAAGAGAAGATCTGCCAACTTTTGGCCGTATCCGTTTCTCTTCTGTTGTTTGCCAGTATTAGTGCACTCTAGCACACATTCTTTCCTAAGACTTCAAAACGTGTCATTTGTTAGGTCTAACTGTTTGAAGAACCCAGCCACCCTTCCCTCCTTTGCTCATAGCAAGCTGGGTGGTATACAGCACATTCACATACCCCAGCTTACACACTACGGGTTTGGTTGAAATCTTTAATTGAAGAGACTCTTGAACCAGACTTCACACTGCATGCCTTGTGTTATTGTAGATCAGAAGACCTCGCACCGATACATTCAAATGCTTCTAATGCTCCCTTCATCCTAAAATATACACTGAGGCAGACATACCTGTGTTTTGCTTATTGAAGCCTCCTGATGCAGAGCTTCAGTACTTCTGTTCTGTAAAGCATTTCTTAGATCTGGATCTGCTTATCATTACACATATAAACAGAGGGTGAATTTACCTCYACACAACAGGTTTGCACAATTTAACTGTTTTAGGATTTAAGTTGGAGTCTATGGTGAGCAGGCTCTAGACAAAGGGACGAGTTTTACCCAGAAAGATTAGTTATCACTCAAAAATAAAATGATGAGTGAGTTAGGGTGTACAGTACCCACTCTTTGCATATAATAATGTGAGAATGGGGTTAGATTCAGATCTGGTGTAAAATGAGTCAACACTAACAACTGTGCTAAAACTGCGTCCACTTCAAACAGATCTTAATCTGTCTCTGGAGCAGCAAGAAACTCAAATCTCAATCAGCTTGATTCCAAGTCTGATGATTTTAATGTTAGCTTTGTTTATAAGAATAGCCCTTCTGTGGGAATTTCTTTCAAAGATCAAAAAACACACCACATGAGAGTTATTACAATATAGGTAAGAATTCCCATGTCCTTCTCTTGCCCTCATTCTTTCCATCTCTTTTTTTCTTCAGGTGGGGAGGAAGCTTGCGAGGACCTGCTGAGTTATTTGCCTGATGCCACCCCATGAGTAGTGGAGTGAGGAACAGAACCAAGTGCTCCTGATTGCTCACTACAACTCTATAATGTAGCAGCATCCTCAGCCACAAAGCTCTGAATTTGCATTTTAAGGGAATGTTATATGGGATGCAGAAGAAGTATAGGGAACCACTGGCTGGCTGAAGACTTCAGGTTTGGTTTATTATTACATCCAGCCACAAGGTACATCAGATCCAGATCCAACTGCCTCAACATTTGGTAGTGTTCAGCTCTGGGGTCATGGTTCACTCGCTATTATGAAAATGGGCTCATAGTGTGTTTTGATGTACTCTCTTCCTACAGTTGATACGCATTATTAGGTATGGAGAAAGGAGAAAAGAGCTATTATGATTACAACATATAATAAGCAGTAGAGGGTGCCTTGTTATATATCTCAGTCACCTGGAGGTGGTGTTTAGCACATTTCTGGGTTTAGGCAAACAAAATTGTCTTAGAGGTCAAAAATCATTGTATAATGGTTAAGGATACTGACAAAGCCAAAAAATGGAGAGTTAATACCATGTTTAGGCTCTCATTTAGGAGATTTTGTGGAGAAGAGTGTTACTTAAAACTAACTGCTGTTGACCATTGGAGAAATGAGGAAAGATACTATAATCTTATGCAATCCCAGTTTTGGTCTGTTCCCTTGACCTGGATTAACCTTTTTCCTTTTATCTGTATTTTAATTCCAAACACATCGCTTGAATGCGACTGTATCCAGGTCTCTGCTAAAACCTTTAATGAGCAACACTTAGGTCAGCGGAAATACGTTTGAACTCTATTATTATTTCATACAAATACTGTAGGGATCCTTGAATCACCCATAATTATTAGTGATTTTGGTCTCCAGTGAGATGTTCAGCATCTGGCTGTATTTAGTTTATCAATTTCTTTTTCAAATGGTTACCTTTCAAGAGCCATTTAAAATACATGTTTCTTCTTAACTCTTACCATTTACAGGCACACACACTGCACAAAGGCTGCACAAACTTCTTTTGCAAATAAGAAATAAACAGCAAAATGGCCATTAAAATCTTAGTCTAAATATTTCTATTTCTATTTCTTGAGTAAAAAAAGGATAAATTTATATATAGCACACTTTCACTACTCTTATATAATGACTAACTACTGTTAATAGACGAATGAAATATCAACTGTGCATTCTCTCCATTTATTACAGTACACTCAAATGTATTGTTTTGTGCAATCAATATTAACAAAGATCATGTCCATTAAAATGTGCACACTGTTCTGTAGGATGAATACAGCACATAAAACTTGTTGGTTTTAATCAATAAAACGCCCAGAGCTGCACAAGAATTGCTGGGTCATGAAACTATGAAGCTATTAAACTGGGTTTTTTTTTAATAAATCTCTTTTTTATATGGGCATGAGTAACTAATTCTTTTATAAATTATTAAGTATTCTTTTCATTGTTTGCATCATATTAATACCTAGGGGACTTGTTAATGGACCAGGACTCCAGCTGCTCTGTTTCCAGTAGCTGCTCACATGAAAGTGAGAAATTCCCTTACATGATATCTTTGACTTACTTTTAAAACCATTCCAAATTGGTTTGGATAAAGGCCATGTGGGTAAGAAAGACCAATATTGCTACATGGATTGAAAACTGGCTGGCAGACAGRATCCCATAACCCATAATGAGCATATGGTGAGGGTCAGACTGATAGGGGCAGATTAGGGGTAACATGGACAAGACTATCTGTGAACTGAAGCTCCTGGAAGGCATGTGGTATAAAGCTGGATGCTTGGAAAGGTAACAGTGTCATGCAGCAGTGGGTGTGAGCAAAAACAAGGGTCTAGGACTCAGATGTTCTTAAAATTAATCTTGGAGACATATCCTAACTTCTTACCTGGAAAAAAGGCAGCTGCCAGACTACAGGGTCTTGATCTATGAAGTGTAGAAATTCCTTCTAGGCTTTGGTTTAGCTTCTGCTTGTATCTGATAGAACGGAAGAGTCAGAACCATCCCCTCCAAAAAGAAAGTAGGCGGGGAGAAGACATTTTGGCTGTAACACCTAGGCTTGAGGAGGAAGATGTGATGGTGGCCAGGGTCCCAATACAAAAGGGCTACTGCATCTTTACAGATGATTATTGCAGCAGTTGCCTCAAAAGTCAAGTTCCAAAGCCTTGAAATTGCAGGATATTGAGGGCCTCTAACGCTGGTTAGAAGGGACTAAGGCTTTTCACTGGTCTGAATCTAGTCCACCTCAGTACTGAGGAGTGCCTGAAAGTTAATCCCATGATGAATGGTCTTCACAAAGTTGGCTGTTCCTGGTCCACATCAAAACTGGCATTAAACAGCAGTCTCAATAAAAGATCAGAGGAACGTGAGCCAACTTAGGCTATCACCCTTGCAGATTGTGTTTGGGGTGCATTCCTGGGGCTCTGGGGGAGGCTTCTAATGCCACTAACATCTTTCCTTTTCACATGCACAGAGATAAAGATGGCAAGTTATCAGGGAGCGAAGCAATAACACCAAGTGTGTCCTGAAGACTAACTGAACAGCGTAGGCATCACCCTGAAATAACATGAGATAAAATGACTCCCCATAAGACAAAAACACAATATATGTTAACAAGGCAGACGCTTCMCCTAATCCCATTCTGACTAATTTTTTACTTTTTTCCTAGAATTTTTTTTAGAAATATTTTCATCGTGAAAGAGATTACCAGGATGGAAAATTTTTGCCTGAACAGATAGACTTCTGCAAAGCTGCAAGTGACTGCAAAAGGGACTTAAAATAAGATGTGTCATGCATTCCTATGACTAGGAACTATTGCATTGCCTATGTTCATTGTGAATGAGCATGAATCATTCCTCACTTGTTTACAATGAAAATATGGCTTTAGAGAATTGAAATGTCAATTTCAATAAAGTCAGGATTTACTAAAATAAACAAACTCATTTTCTCCCTTGCTTTTTAGAATCACCCAATAGTTTTCTCACTTTGGACTTGTCAAGGTTTTTCCCCCTATGTTTCTGAATTCCTCTTTTACAGCTTAATATAACACGTTAATTTCATTTTTAAAAGTCAGAGTATACCAGTAGGATTTGAGGTCAATACTAAGTTAGCTACATACCCAGAAAATCTAATAATTTTAAAAKTTTTGGGGTTTTTTTTACATATCTGAAAAAATTTTAGCCAAAAAAACTGAGGATCCTCCAGGATTCAACCATTTGACTTCAACTGATCTGCATGTAAAACCTGAGAATAACATCTTGGAGACCAGTTTGAAAACATATTGTGAAGCCATGGCTAATATTTCTCGAGAAACAAGCAGCAACATTCATAACAGAGCCATTTAAATGTGCAAAAAGGAGTATATGGCTTCTACTGGTTTATGGGAATGTATAACTAAAATAATAAATAAAAACTTACTGTATTCAAGCTGGGATCTGCCTGTGAGCTGCAGAAGATAATCCTCAATAGTACAGATTCTCTGAGCAGTGAAAGAAAAACCCATGATATCTGCACATGCTGCATCAACACATTACACACTGCAGCTGTATGAAACCAATGGAGCTATCAACAAATATGACATGGGTTAACTGAAACCAGAATTTTTCATTCTCTTCTTTTAAAACAAGAGGGACACCAGAGATCTTTTTAAATTTTATTTTATAAATCAATAGCTTTATAAACATACAAATAAACCAAATATATTATATTTGTGTTGAAATATCATCTCAAGGTTTTACACTAAAGATTATTTTGAGTTTAGAGCTGAGTTTAGGAAATGTTTAAAACTCAAAGCACCCTAATTACAAAAACACATCAGGTCAATTTTCCTATCTTATTCTGTAAAGAACACTATCAAATTTAAAATTAGATCCTTAGACTGAAGGAAAGCAAAGTAAACAAAACATGGGGTAGAATATGAAACTAATTTGTAAGGAGTCTGAAACACCTTTGTTTAGACAAGATTCAAAGTTACAAATCTTTATTTCCTTTGAGCAGGGAAACTTCCAACTAAATGTTGGCTGTCATTCAACACAACACTTTGATTTTAAGCACACAAACATATTTCACCAGAGACAATCAAATTCCAGGGATCAAAGTCATTTTACTGTCTAGCTCTCATGGAAATAAAATGCTTTACTGAATCAGGGCCTTTATAGCTGGATGCTCTTCCCATTAAAATACACAAGATCAATGATGAACTGTGAAAGACCAGGGAATCCAAACTAGATGCTTTTAACAATGTTAATGAAATTAAACTATACTGAACTTAAAATAAAATCTACCAAATAGTAATGGTTCAACCCAGTGGTTGCCCTCTCCTGAACATGGTTTAGTATGCCAACTCTCCTCAACACTTCTCTTTCCATGGAAGCACCCTTGTTGCCATTCACACAAGAGAATGCGTCTCTGTTGCTACTGGTTCCAACTAACCTCTGGAAATGCCTATTTTACAAGTTTATTCTGAATTCAGAACTGATGTGATTAGAAAACAGACTCAGCAATCCAAAACCACTAGCAAAAATCACTTTAGAAGGTAAACAAGTAAGTGACAACTCTCTGCACAACAGAGCGTTATATTTATTGTAATTCAGACCTTGGGTTCAATGTTCTTCCTGTTTACACCAACATAAATCAGAACTGAGTCCGCAAAGTTACTCAAGTGTGTAACTGTTTTGGACAAGAGGTAAGAGCCTTTCAATACTCTTTCCCATCATTGGCCTGCAGACCTGGTAACCTAATAGCAACATCCCATACCTTCCCGGCAGGATTCTAAAAAACCAAAAAGCAGGATGGTAAGCACACAAATTAATAACATTTGCCACTATTGTCCAGCTAATGAATTACAGGGAACACTAGTGATGGGCACTGTAGCAGAGTTTAAAGAAGGTGTCCAGTAGTGAGAGTAGTAGGCTTCAAAGAGGACTGAGAGATCCCCTACAATTAAAACTTTATTAGTAGTATAGCTGATTTCCAGATATCTTCCAAAACCTGAAAACAGCCTTAGGGAGTCAAGACCAGTGGTGAAAATCACTTGAGATGATAAACAACTAAGCTACAACTCTGTATACAACAGAGCTTTATAAGTGAGTTAGTTCTTAGTAAATAACTGGAAGGGAACTGTAGCTGTTAGAAAGCCAGTTACAAGAAAAATTGGTGTTGTTTTCCAATTGATCCCATGGATTTTATCAGGCAGCACAAATCAGTTATGTGGAAGTCAGTCCAAACTGAGGTGGTTTTTTGTTTGTCCCACTCCTCCTGTTCTTTTAGAGCAGCAACTGGCTGGACTTCTTTCCCCACACTGAGTCCTATATAATGGACCAGATTTTGCTGCCAGCCACGCTTCTGTGAAGCAAGGACAGCTCCAGCACATGCTTCCTCGCAGGGCTGAAAGCAGACTCAGGCCCACTGCCTCAGTCCAGAAACAATCCTGTAATGCTCCGAAGGACCAGTGTATACTGGAAAATTTAATGGAAGAATCACCTTTCCCCTCAAATGTTACCTCTCAYTTAATAGACATGACCATCATTAATACCATATGCTTATATACAATCCTCCAGCCCACCAAACCTGAGAAATGCAAGACCCCATTTGACGCTCACTTACAGAAGCAGATACAAGAATATCTCTGGTGAAGTCCAAGAAGTTACACTGGCCTGACAGCAGTGCTGGGGAGAGGCTTAAAGTGTCCATGAACAATATTTTAATAAAAAGATTCCGTTTTAACTCATTTTCCATTCCAGTTTCTCTGCAGTTGTGCTTGTGGGCCATGTTCTAGGCAGTTTTATGGACTCTGTCTGTGTAGGTGTAAAGACCACTACTTGCAATAAACTCCGTTAGAAAATACTTATCTCTGACAAATCACCCACTAGTCTGTTTTCCCCTCAGTGTCCTTTTAGCAGGCAGTTATGAAGTTAGCAGCGGTGACCCTTAAAGTGATACTTATAGAGTACTCATTGCTAATACATTGCTCACAGTAATTCTTCCAAGCAGAGATGACAGGGAAGGAGTGGCAAGGACTTCTCTGTTCTGTTTTGATCTGTGTTTTTTTCTAAAKCAGATTTTCACGAAAAAATGAGGGTTGCTTCAGTGTTTCATGACTTCCCATTCTCTACTGACTTCATCCTTCCTCCTTTTCCCACTCAAACACAGGCTGCTTCTAGTCTGGCTGCATCAGCAGGCTGGCTGGGGCAAGCTCGCAGGGCTGCCTTTCCAGCAGGGGCTTGGGGTGGATGCTCCAGGGAGCCTGGGGAGGGCCCTTCGCCGCTCCCATGGGCTGACGCGATTTCTCACCAACAGGAACCTCTTGTCGACAGCCTTGTTCTTTCTCCTCTTCTGCCAAAGTCTCTGCTGCTTTGTCATATGTTATAGGCTGTTCTTCCACTGGAGAAGATGGATATGTATCACTGAAAGCCATTTGAGAAGGTTCACAATAACTAAGCTAAAAGAAAGCTAATGGCAGCTTTGAGAGAGGAAAGCTATGAAATTTGACAATTCATGTCAAAAGAACAAAAAAAGAGGCAAAGTCAAGACCTTGCTTCAGATTTTAAGAAATGACTTGTCCTAGGCAAATTTCCTGGTTTTCTGTTTTAATATACAAGAACAGGAAAATGCATGCCCATGACAGGAAGACCACCTGCCTGGCAAAATTAAAGCCCCTGCTCTAAAGTCAAAAGATCTTAGAATTATTCACTGGCATGGTATAAGAACTTTCTTTAACATGTTAGAAAAGACATCAGATTATTTACCAGTCTTGTTGTCTAAAATGTTTGAACCACTTTTGCTAAAATTTTCAACTAGGAAAAAATCAGACACCTGTCATGAGAAATTTGTGTTCCAATAGCTGCATCTGATAAAACTATAAATGAAAACAGAGCCTCCTAATGGGAAACATCAGGCTTCCTTCACTGGACGATGCAGTTCTACACATGTTCACAATATTAGTCCCACCAAGTAAATGTGAGGCATACTTTCTACTGATGAATAAAGTGACTTCCCAACGTATGTCTAAGGATAGGATGGGCAATTTTGAAAATCTTGCAAGATGCCTGCCCATTCGAGTATCCTCAAACATTTGTCTTTGCATATTTCTAAATGACTGATGCAAACTGGGTTCTATAGTACCTTCTGTAGTTAGGAGGTATATATGGTAAATAAGACAAATGGTTAAGAACATCAGTCTTTCTCCATTATTTCTCACCATCTGAGCAATTAGGAGATTCAGTTGCCATCTATAAGGCAGCATTTCCTAAAACTCAGAGTGGTCCAGCTGGTAACCTGTGGGCCATGGAAGCCCATTGTGTGCTTCTGTGCTGCCTGCTGCCTTTGCACCAGGGATGGGAGGCACATCTTCATTCATCTCATCTTTGTTTAAGCACCACACATTCCCCAAGCAGTCAAACCTTGTTTAACACAAAAAGCAGAACTGCAGTTGCTGCCACAGGGCAAAAGGTTTCTGGGGAGACCTGGACTTCTCACACCATGTCGGTTATCTTGCCTGAATKAATAAGGACTGTCAAAGTATTATCTTTCCATGGATATACATTCCCCATCAGTATGATGGGCATAATTCCCTTGCTATGAAGCAAACCTGTGAAGTTCTATATAAATGCAAAAATATTATATTATTACTATCATGAGAAGCATCTGGCTTCTCATGAGTGCAAAAGCACTGTTGTAGTGTAATTTCTCATGAATAATCTGCAAAGTGAAGGACTGAATGGTCTCTTCACAGCAATACAAACATGGCTTCTGCTGTGCACAGCAGCTACAAACAGGCCAGAAATATAATTTTGATTTCCCTGTCTCCTCTATCAGCTGCTGCTCCTGCTGGTACAAAGGTGAGGAGAGATCTAATAAGGAAGGAAATCCTACTCACCATATTCTGAAGGACAGGCAGGATGAGGATCTGTTGTCTCACACTCAATTAGATCAACCGCTTTAGTCTCCAGAGAACTGTTACACTCCTTAACAACCGCAAACTGCAAATACATACAATATGCACAAAATATACAGAGCCGAAATTAATATAAAATGAACCAGTTTTCTGAAACCCAAGAGGCAAACTAGAAGGGCCACAGACTCCAACCACAGCAGGGGGAAAAAGGTCATCCTGGCTACTGGGATGACCCTTCCCCTGCAGATAATTAAACATTTGAGTTGATGACAGCCCCAGTCTTTCTTTGGAAAGTGTGCAGTCCCAGTCTAGTAAAGAACTACCCATTCTCTTGCCTTGCAAATCAACCTTTCCAGATGCAAGAACATGAAAATCAACCCTCTCCATAGTACTGAGGGCGACTTTTAAAGTATTAGAGAGACCCACAACCAGACAGCAGCAAACCCTGTCAGATACAGGGAAGGAAGCAAGCCTCCCTTTCCGGCTCTTGGCACCATCTGGGGTGTGCGATTCCTTCGTCCCATGGTGACAGTGGAAGTGACACCTCAGAAGCAGAAGACAGGACCCTCTGGGGGAACATGCTGAAAAGACCAGGGGGAAAACAGAAAAAATAGCGATAGAGGAAAGCAATGTGAAGCACTGTGCTGAAATAGTATAGAGGGAAAGAGGGAAACCCAGTAAAAGGGGGATGTTTAAAGAGCAGAGACAGGGARGAAGAGAAAATGTATCTAAATAAGATGTTCCAACAGAAGGACTGACAGATTCAGTGGTCCAGGTGGATAATTGGTGGATTTATGTGGATAGATCACAGATGTAGCAGGTGTGACTATTTAGGCAGCAGTTCATTTACATAAAATCTGTAGGCTTACAGCTGCTAACCCGCATGTGACAGACCCCCGGAGGAGATTCAGCTACAGAGTTCTGCAAAATATCTTTGTGCAAAGCAGAACACTTGCTGGATGAAAAGTCTCAGAATAGCATCAAAATCCAGGCATGTGCAGAAGTTTACTAAGGCTTACATATCCCTAGGAAAAACCTAGCCTGGCTTATGGAACTCTAATATGAATGTGAAAAAATACCCAGGCACGCCCTTAGCTAAACGTAGCCTCGCTGGCAGAATAGAAGTAAAGGGAAAAGCGAATGGCACTTGGACAATTTATAGGTATATTTCAGTATCACGATACCTAGCATTTGATATGTGTGATAGCATAAAAGCTTGTTATCCTCTATGTTAACCTAGATGGGCAAGAACAAGAAAGTCTTTGCACTCCCTCTCCCAGCCTCACAAATGAGCTGTAACACTGTGGGCTACAAAAGGAGTGAATTTCATGAGCTCTTTACAATTGCTGCATACACATCATCCAGTCCCCATACGAAGTCCTTCATTAGGATTATTAATGCTGTGTAAATCAATAGCACCCAAAAACCTATTCCAGTACCTTAATAGTTGAGGAGCTATAGAGTTTTCTGTCCCCGATGTAGTATAATCTCTTTTTTWACATAAAGCTTGCCAATAATCCACTTTAAGTGAACAGTAGAAATTGACAACTTCCTGCTGCTTTTTGGCAACTCTACAGTTTCCAACCTGAGTGCATGCATGTGTGAAGCCCCAGTGAAGTTAACACTCAATGGCTACATCAGCACAGAGAAAATCACATGCATGAAACCACAGGAATCCATTACTGTGTAAGCAGCAATAATTAGCAAAGGGTCAGTGATTTCCTTTTCCAGCCTGCAGCAAGCCATTTGCAATAAATTACTTTATTAATGTATTTGATGTCTCCCAGTGCAAGAATGCATGGTGAAATTTAATACGAGTGTGTAATAGATGAGTAGGTTGGATTTGTTTTTGTTGATTCAGTCCATTGCTTAGCTGTCTAATTACTCCTATATTCAGCAAAAATGTCATTGACCACTAGCATTAACTAGGGGGACAACAGCAGCTGGGGACAGAGCTGATGAACTGCAGGCCTCCTAGAGCACTGCTCCCAGGCAACGAGCTGTTCTCAGTCCCAACAAATGTTTCTGATTTTCCCAGCCTCAGATATTTTGCAAGCTGTGGGTTTTGTCTCTGCTGTGAACAAATGATGACATCGCCACGATTCAGCACGTTTGCTGTCCAGTACCTGGAAGAACAAAGTGCTGGTAATAAAAGGTCCACAAGAGTATGCAGTTGACCAGCTAAGGAACAACATGTCGTAACCAGGGTCAAGTCAATTCAGTACTCCCAACATATGTTTGATAGTGTTTTTCAGTGGCTACCCACTCACAAATCCTGCCAGACACTCAATCTAAACCATTTGCGAGGCCTTCTTCGGGTTGATTAAAAATCCTTGGATTTGCACTATAAAAATATAGTGCAAAAATATAAAAATATATTCCATGATATTCAACCCCTCAAACAGACTCCCAAGTAGAACAAACTCATCTCTTTCTGGACTCAAAGATTTGGAGCAGAGTCAAACTTCAGGCCATTTAAAGTAAAATTCTTTTGTGACCATGACTACTACGCACACGGTTCTTGTACCTTTCCAGCTCTAGTTGGGTGTGGTAGGCTTTAAAACCTTGCAGTAATACCTATACTAGAAAAACATATGTGCAGTTACCCCAGTAAAAAGGCATGTGCTTCACTAGAGTTTATTGCCAATCCCGTACACGTATGAACTCTTCCAGTAGTCTTTTCCACTGGCATAACTGCTTGTTTTGAAGAGTGTACGCTGCTTAGCTAATGTGATGCTACCTGGACAAGGATGGTGATACCTGCATTACAGCAGCTTATTCAGAGCTGAATGATATGTGTGTGCAGACAAGCTCTCAGGGTAAGTCATGCCATTCTGAGAAAGGAGTCTCAGATTGGGCACAGAAGTAGCCACAGATGCCAATTATGTCACTTTTGCCAACTTCAAGTTTCAATTGCTATCACCCAGCAGTGTAATGTCATTTTAATGCCAGTGAGAATCAAGTCCTTAGATCAGATCTTATGGGGCCAAATTCTCTGATGCAACTTCAAAAACGACAACAGAAACAGGCCAGATAATGATGGCATTTCTACCTACACCAGTGCAAAAWTTGTATTTTATATTTGGTCCCAAACTGCCCGGTAACATCCTGGTTGTTTTTCTTTACAAGGCAGCAGCCTCTAATACAAAGACATTTAATTTCATCAACCCCCAAAAGAAAGTTCAACATCTCATGTAGCACACACACTACTTGGCTTCCAAGAAGCCTTTTTTACGGAGGGCATACTTTCCTGTGAAAATAAGTCTGTGATATGCCATGTCATCACATTGCCATTTCCTTAATTTAGAACACAGTTCCCCAACTGTTGTGTTCAAAGCTAACAATAACACTGGCTAATGGTTGCAATACATCCAGGCAGCTGTGAACTTTGAGGGATAACAATGAGGTAAGATGAACTAGGGTTCATAGCAAAGCACTTGATGACTCTAGCAGTTATTTAATATATTTAAGATGTGAATTATTTGATGGATAATCTCAAGTGGATCCCTAACACTCTTTGATCCTTCCTGCTTCCCTCTCCACTCCACATTAACATAGTTACCCGAGACTTGTTGCTAGTAGGTGTCACGTTCTCATTGTCAGCGTGGCTGCTGGCATCTCTTATCGCTTCTGCATAGAGATTCTTCTTATACAAGTTTTGACTTCTGCAACAGAACAAAAGCTGAAACAAATTATTTTGCTTTTGGAGGAACAGACGCTGCTTCCTTCCACACATTATTCTATAGGTATTTACAGAAGGGACATATATTTTTTTTTCTTTCGTTGGTTTGAAAGGTGTATTACTGTCAATTACTGCCCAGTGCTTAAAACAAACAGCTTGTCAGAAACAGAAGTCAGTAAGAAGTGAACAAATGTTTGTTCTAACGTGCCATCTGTAAAGGGTCATTCATTAGAAAAAACAATAGGCCTCATAATTTTAACTACCCCCTTCCATTTTCTTATATTGTTCTATTTATAATACATTCCTCTCATAAAGATTTAGGTTTCAGCCAATACAATGAACAGCATTTGTGGGTGAAGCTCAGAAATAAAAATCTGACTGTATTTTTGTACACCATTGATAGTTACAATTATGAAAGTCGCTTCTTCATTTATCTGCATCATTTACGAAAAACAACGTCAGAAATTACTATGAAATAAACAAACTGGAAGCCTCAAAAAGCTTGGAACTAAGACATTTCCAGGAAAAAGCATGACMAACAGAATTYGCTCAAGGGGAAAAAAAGCTAAGAGTACAACCTGGAGTTGGAAAAGCATATGAATAATCAGCTCTAAGTGGCTAGTTCCATAAATTCAAAAATTGTTATTTTTGGAGTTAAACAGCAATCGCTTATAAGGCAGTATTAAAAGTTCATATAGGCCCCAACATAGAAAAAACAGCCATAAGAAAAAGAGCTTATTTACACTGGTTGAGATTCAAATCAGTACATCTTTACTGACTTTACATACACATTTTTTCTCCTCCTAGACATAAGCTAACAAAATTAATGTTACACTCTTCAAATTCCGGAAGTCTCAAGTTGTACCATCCTTTTACTTGATCTATTTTAAATGAAATGTAATAGACGTGTACCAAAGAAAATAGGAATTTTCCTTTTATTTCTACATCACATTCATATACTAACTGGGAAAGTGCATCTGCCATAGTTATCATATGTTGCTCCCTTCATGAAAATACAATGTAAATAAAATTTGCTTTTTGCTAGAAATGAGAAAGACCTGTATCCATCATGTATTTTCTCCCCAGATTCTCTATAACATGTTCCTGTGTTTCAAACATTAAAAAAAAAAAAAGTAGTTGTGTCCAGTAGAGGATAAGACTGGGACTGCTAATACGAAATCAAATAGGTGTCAGATCTAAGGGTATATCCACAGAGCAGAAAGCTGAGAAATAAGGTAAATTAGTCCATTTTGACATTTCCTGACACTGTGGCAAGGCTGCTGTTCATGTTTTGTCACCTGGATGTGCCCATTCTGCATTGCAGATCATAGTGCTGACAAGACTCGAGCCCGTTACTCAAGAGTTATAAAATCCATTGCACAGAGCTCACACACAGGCACGGTCCTCAGCGGGATGCCCTGCTCAAGGGGATCATTAATTCTACATCTTACTTTACAGCATGCAGAGTAACAGATGCCAGATGGACTTGGCGGGCATGGGAGTCTTCGTGCGCAACTGAGCACAAGCAGGCAAGGCAGTGAAATCTAGTTGACCAAGCATGGGCAAGAGGCCAAGAATTTCTCAGTCCTAATCCCAGTCCTACTGTCGATTTTTGCATGGCCTTGGCCAATTGAGGTGGAGGGATTGTGGGTGTTAAATCTGTGACTCAGATTTTTTTTTTGCTGGAAAAGAGCTGTTTCCTTGCTTCCCAAGGAAGATAGGAAACTTGGCATACTATACAGTCAGACTACATAAACCTAACATTAAGAATAACACAATACTCTTCAGCAGACTACAGTCATTGAACAAACCAACACAATACTTTGGTATTCTTAGCTTCCAGTTCACACATTTTTCAAATTGGCAGGTGTAGATCTCCAGCTTCATTTCATCCAATTAAAAGGAGATAGGTGTCTCCATTTTACAGGGGAAGGAACAGGACTATTACAGACTTAATTGGTACATTTCAAAATACAGTAAATTATGTGAAAAAGCAGTATAGCAATTTCAACCCAAATACTGGTTTCCAGACTCCAGTTAAATAGAGATTTTAGGTCAGTGGTTTCATTTTGATCTAGTTAGGCTAGTAATAGCTGCAGTACAAATTCAGTCAAGTATGTAATTCAAAACTTGTTGTCAAGGTAAATAGTTATATTGATTAAAAGCATGTGGCAAGAAGGAAAGGTAAATCAGGGAGAAATGACAACAGAGAGAGGAAGGRGAGAGAATTAATACCTTCACACCTTAAAACCAGCCATATTCTGGCTTCTTTTCATGACAGTTTATATGATGTATACGGGAAATACAAGAATCTCACAATTTGTCTGTTCTGTATGTATCATTCCACTGATTAGCTTCTGAATCCCACGTCATGAGAACAAACCAGGCTGCGCTTAGCTTTAATTCTGGATCTCTACCATTAGTTAATAGAAAATAAGAAACATGGCAGCTTCTCTACTTTTATGGGCTAAATATGCTAGGAACCATTAAATAAGAATGGAAAATACTAGCTCCCATAGTTAACTTGTTTTGTAGCTTAACTTTTTATGCCTAGGAGAGTCTAATTTTAAAGTTAACCTAAGCCACAAATGAAACCTCTGCACACAGAGGGCAGGTCAGCATGCAGCAGGAGACTCTTGATTTGGCTGCTGTCTGGCTTTTTTGTTTGTTTACTTTTAAATATAAATATGCATTTAAACAAGAGCCTCTGAGAACAGTTATCTGCCAAGGTCATGGCTAAAAGACTCTAACTTATTAAATGCTGAATACTTTCCAGTCCAAGGGACATCGATGACATTTAATTTCACATCAGACTGGGTTCTTAAATAGTGACTGTAGGGATTCTTTTTGCCATGAGAAGAATCCCAAACCTGCACAATTCATTACAGCCATGGAAAATGCCAGGGAGTACTTTTACAACAGATGTGCCTTAAGCTCACATCCCTGGTTTTACTCTTTCTACTGCCAGGAAAACTGCTTTCACGTTCATTGCTGGAGGCATCACTGTGGAAGTTTGCTATTGGAAGGTTAGTACGCTGCTTTTCTCAATGGAAAGCAAACTTTCAGGTGCCACTCTACACTGAAAGGGAAGCAAAACCAAACTAATGGGATAGCTAGCAGAGAAGAGCCAAACTCTACCATGACAGTTTCAAACATCTAGAGCTCTTAAAGAAAACCAGGGAAGAAGTAAAGAACATGCTCCTGAACTCTCTCATCAATAAAAATTATGGCTCCTCTTCAAACCTATTAAGGTCTATTCTTCTTCCCCCCAGACACATGTCACTCACTAACACCAATGCGAGTACTGCAGGCAAGGACATGCCAGAACTTTCTGAATTATTCATAGATCCAATTAGTGAAAAGCAAAAGAGTAGCAAGGATGATATGGTGATTTCCACCAGCTGAAGAACAGCTCATGTTCTCCGCCATGAGCCCTCTGTGAAAGTCAGCAGCACCTTGGACCCTGTGCCACACATTCACAGTGCGTGTTTGGAAGCACTACCTGTGGCAGTAGGTGGCCAGGGACCCCAGCAGGAGCAGGAGGACCAGCACTGCTACGCACACTGCAATGGTGATGTTCTGCATCTTCACCCGCTCGGTGTGCTGCTGCTCCCACCACTCCAGATCACTGAACTGGCACCGCTCCCCGACGTAGCCTGTCACACAGCTGCCAAAAGGAAGTGAGCACACTTTGTAACTGGCAGAAAAAACCCAGATCATCGCTTCAGTCACTTTGTGTATTGATTTACCATTGGCAACTGCTACGGAAATATCTGGTTGAATTTAGAAGACAAAATTATTTTAAAGGAATGGCTGTCAAAACCTGTAAAATTCAATATTAAAAGACTTTTTTTACTGTAAAGCTATAGAATTATACAGCAAGATTATAATTTCCAGATTCTAATGGGTAAAGAATAGAAAGAATAATTTTCTCTTAAATCCTGCTGTGTGATTAGTGTTTCCCTAAGATTTTCCATTTAACTGTTTCCAGCAGCAACCTTCCCTTCTTTGAAATAGGCAATATAGGACTTACTTGTATTTTCAGAGTGATTTGGTTAAGGGAATCAAATTTTAATCTGAATCCTTACTTTAAAATAAAAGACGAATGAAAGTGTTTAAAAAAAACCTCATATGGGTTAGAAATATCTTCATAATTTAGTTTTAATACAAGCTTCTTCTGTAGGCAGTTTTTGTTTATTTGTTGGGTTTTACCACTGTAAAAAAACTGTAAAAACCCAACATAGAAATATCTTATCAGTGCATGAAACCCTCAAAACAAAATTACTAGAAAGTGAGAAATACATCAAAAAGAATCTCAGCCCAGTTTTACTGTCCAAGGTGAGAGACATAAAAAAGGAAATAATAAACATAAAAAATGAAAAGTCTACTCAAGTCATAATAATCTCTCAGCAACATAGGCTCAAATCCTTCCCACAGTTCTCATCGGTCTAGTTTTACTCAAGTCAAAAGATGTAGTCAAATGAGCAAAAGAAGCAGGATTTGACYTGCAGCAGCTTTTACCTAATGTCCTGAAAACGTTATATCAGCATTCATTATTAAATCAGGCACAAGCATTCTCATTCTGTCACAAATTAGAATGCATATATGTTGGAAGGTAGGAAAATGCTAATTTTTTAATGTAAGATCACAATAAATTCCAAACAAGCTAGAAGATCTACTTTCTAGTGTAAGAGCTTTTATTAATAAAAATACAAATTACGTTTGGTATGTGATTTTTGCTAGATATTTTTGCTAGATAACATTTTTCCATGACTTCATTTTGGTATTTAATATATTACAGCCTACATGAATGAATGCTGCCATCTAGTGAGARTTCAGCAATGTGAGAATTCAGCAAGGTCCACACACAAACCCTGGCCCCCAAGAACATGGCTAAGCATGGTTGCTCCTTAATTTTTTATATGGCTTCCACTTCGAGCACTGAAGAATACGTACATTTGGATTCTTATTATGCACTAACACCTAACATATAAAAGAAAAAAAGATATGATCCAATTTGAAAGTTCTGCAGTTGTAGACTCTTCAGTTTCAATAGGAGAAACTCAATGAGGTGAAAAAAGATAGTTTTCAATGCCTCTAAAATTTACACTAAAAATCCATAACCAATACCACAGATGACCATGAGTCCATCTCCTGTAATGGCTTTGCCCAAGGGCTTTGCTGAGCTTAGGAAATCTACAGCACAAAGCATCCACTTCATTCCCATGTATATACATGAGATATACATTCTTTTCATATTCCTGCAGGTACAGAGGTTTGTAGGCAGGGGAGACCACTCATATTTAAAAATAAGAAAGCCTAGGATTCGACAGTGCTTGCAGGAATGGCCTGGTACAGAGGTTCCTGCAGTGCAGTACAAGGAAGATCTGGGGGAATGGTCGGTCAAAGAAACCCTTCAGGACAAAGCTTCCTCTCCTCACTCCAGGGTTATACCAGAGCCACCCGAGTTACTGAGACACAGAGGGAGATTTGCCTGCTACGGAACAGCATCCATCCCCTGCACAGGTCCTCACTTACCAGGTGAGACCCCGGGGAGGAGGCAGGCATTGGATTTGTCCCACTGTAAACACTTTTATGCTTGATTTTAAAGAAAGATATAACACAGATTCAAATATAATCAAGTTACACAATTAAACTCCAGCACTAATGGTTTTGAAGAAATGATTACCCTGTGGGACTAGGCTGTCACATTGACCAGGCCAAGGCTGACTTCTGGAAATACGAGATTCCTTTGGCTTTTATCAGTAACTGCATTTGGGGAACCGGGAATTAGGCTTCACAAAAATATCGACAGGAGGAAGGAGGTCTCATTTTTGAGGTCTCTCTGCTACTCTCCCTGTTTTTAAGAGGACCATCATGTACCCTTTCTGCCAGGGACCAAGACTCTTCAAACTGTAAGGGAAGATGCTGACACCAGACTTCTCCTCCCTGGTCCCAGTCAGAAAAGACAAGACAGAGGTGTCCTCTTCCATTCCAGTGAGTGCTACACATGTAGAGCAAGGCAAACGGAGTCAGCACGATACGTACAGGAGAGACAGCAAGCACCTCTTTCATAAAGCCATAAGCACTAAGTCATTTAACAACTTATCTCACATTTCCAAAGCAAAGAATCGAGTGCTTAGGGAACAGATCCAATCCTACTATTAATTGCAACGGGTGTGAATGGAGTGACCACTTACAGAAACTTACAGTGATCACTTGCAGAAAAGAGCA
The DNA here is from genome assembly GCA_035582835.1 of Phoebastria nigripes. Classification (NCBI taxonomy): domain Eukaryota; kingdom Metazoa; phylum Chordata; class Aves; order Procellariiformes; family Diomedeidae; genus Phoebastria; species Phoebastria nigripes. The sequence goes on from JAYKAV010003356.1 coordinate 50,403, forward strand.
GAGTCTAATGATAATTGCTAGCATGAGTGATGAACAGATAATTTATGGACAAATGCTTCACTGTCTGCACTCARCTGAGCCCTAAGGATACCATTCATCAGCACAGACAATACAAATTTCTGTACTTACTTGCAGGCATAGTCTTGTAGATCAGAAACATAATTGCACACTCCACCATGGAGGCAGTATGACTCGTACGAAGGAGGGCATCCTACAGAATCACCTTGCACAGGGTGTGTAGAGTATTCATTGCTGTCAACAGTGGGGGACGCAGTAGATTCTGAAACACAGGATTTCACAAGGACATCTCACACTTTTGGCCGCATTGGCAACGTGATCTTATGAAAGAGTTCCAGAACTTCAGGATAGGAAAGTAGGTAAAAATCTCTAATTGGTAAAACTAATTACTTGTGTTTTACATATTTGCTTATGTTGCTTATCAAATTTAGGCACAGAGAACTTTAGATCAAAATACTAAATATGCTTGATTCTAGATTTGCAATGAAAGACCCACAGAGGTTGGCTGCATTCTGTCTATTTAGATGTGTGAATACAGCTCTGAAGAAAAACTGCACTAGCCGCCTAGTTACTTACACTTAAATGATTTTTGCAATTTATGCAGCTTTAGGGTATGGTAAATCTCTACCATGCACAAAGTAGCAGAGTCAGATGTACAAGTGAAGGGTGACTGTATTTCATGCACTTGGATATCAGACTGAGAAGTTTTCACGTGCAACTTGTCGTTCTTAGGCAGATTATTTCTACTCTGCTGCCATCCAGTTGATTGTATCTGTGTGTGCCTGCAGAYCACATTTTTTATTGTTTCAAGCTAGCTCAGGTACAGATAACAGCATCACTGGGGAAGCAGGGAACACTATTGACCCAATTCTTCAAAGGGTTCTGTAGCCTGCTCTGAATCGCACACACTGTSACCTACCTAGATATCCAAACTAGCTAGTTTTAAAGGTAGCTCTAATATCTCTGCACAGCATGACCTACAGTGCAGACATGCCCATACAGAAAAGGAGCGCTTTCTTGCCTCCTTTGATGCTACAGCACATCTATAGGTCAGAATCAAACATCTACACGGCAAAGAATTTCAAGCAGTATGTCTTAGCACAAATGCRCCTAATCGCTCTCATACGTTTATGGGATCAGTTTTATGACTCACACCAGTTTTATTGCAACATGACCTTCAATGACATTTGTTTTTTAAAATTTCATTTGCAGGAGAACTGCCATGGCAAAGAGCCTGAATGGAAAGGGATGAGTGATTTTAGTGAACGCCAGGTGTGACTGCATTCTGCAAAGAAAATTTCAGCTTGCTAAAAGAGCTTATTAGGCAAAGAACTAAAACAGTGTGTTAACACACATGAAGACATGGGATCAGATTTACAGCTGAGGGACCTAGAAGGCATTACGTCCAAGTCATGCATCATTTAAAATCATCATTTCCTGAGTGACACCTGAAACTGCTGAAAGCTTAAGTAACTGAAAAGGGGGTGGGGATCCTGATAAGTATTCTACTTTAAAAAGCCATCATTTCCTTCTGTTTTTCTGCAGAAACAGATCTGTGACAATCACACTGTCTCCCTCCATGATCAGACAGTCACTTGATCTGGAGTAAAATTCGCCTTGATGAAGAGGGCTGACACAGAGTAGGACGAGTCACTCAGCTCCACATTGTCAGAGAATGCTGCTGTCACATTGAGGCACTGAAAGTAGGGTAGGATAGTCACTAGTGCTGAATCTTCAGCAGCTCCCTCCATTAAATTGGTAACCAGATTTTCTAAAGAGTTTCAGAGCTCTTTTGAAAAATCAGCCACTGGTTCTGAAAGACTAGCTTATTCCGAAGAATTAAATGGGACTTAAATTATGTACAGTTCTTGTGCTAGCCTTCTGCAGAGGGAAAGAAGGCACAGAGAGTTTGAAAAATGACACAGACTGAAATCACCTCCAAAAACATTACCTCCAAGGAGCATTTACTTCTGCTGTTGATTGTAAAGGCCATTAGATAGATGTGTCATTACATGTAGACACTAAAAATTAGCATTGAACCTTAATGTAGATATTGGCAGGTCCTGCTTGACTAACCTGATCTCCTTCTATGACCAGGTGACCCGCCTAGTGGATGAGGGAAAGGCTGTGGATGTGGTCTACCTGGACTTCAGTAAAGCCTTCGACACTGTCTCCCACAGCATTCTCCTAGAGAAGCTGGCGGCTCATGGCCTAGACAGGTGTACTCTGCRCTGGGTAAAAAACTGGCTGGGCGGCCGGGCCCAGAGAGTTGTGGTGAATGGAGCGAAGTCCACTTGGTGGCCGGTCACGAGCAGTGTCCCCCAGGGCTCAGTTTTGGGGCCGGTCTTGTTCAATATCTTTATCAACAATCTGGACGAGGGGATTGAGTGCTCCCTCAGTAAGTTTGCAGACAACACCAAGCTGGCCGGCAGTGTCGATCTGCTCGAGGGTAGGAAGGCTCTGCAGAGGGACCTGGACAGGCTGGATCAATGGGCTGAGGCCAACYRTATGAGGTTCAACAAGGCCAAGTGCCAGGTCCYGCACTTTGGCCACAACAACCCCATGCAACGCTACAGGCTKGGGGAAGAGTGGCTGGAAAGCTGCCTGGCAGAAAAGGACCTGGGGGTGCTGGTTGACARCCGGCTGAATATGAGCCAGCAGTGTGCCCAGGTGGCCAAGGAGGCCAACGGCATCCTGGCCTGTATCAGAAATAGTGTGGCCAGCAGGACTAGGGAAGTGATTGTCCCCCTGTACTCAGCACTGGTGAGGCCCCACCTCGAATACTGTGTTCAGTTTTGGGCCCCTCACTGCAAGAAGGACATTGAGGTGCTGGAGCGTGTCCAGAGGAGGGCAACGAAGCTGGTGAAGGGTCTGGAGAACAAGTCTTATGAGGAAYGGCTGAGGGAACTGGGACTGTTTAGTCTGAAGAAGAGGAGGCTGAGGGGAGACCTTACTGCACTCTACAACTACCTGAAAGGAGGTTGYAGCGAGGTGGGTGTTGGTCTCTTCTGCCAAGCAACTAGCGATAGGACGAGAGGAAATGACCTCAAGTTGCGCCAGGGAAGGTTTAGATTGGATATTAGGAAAAATTTCTTTACTGAAAGAGTGGTTAAGCATTGGAACAGGCTGCCCAGGGAAGTGGTGGAGTCACCATCCCTGGAAGTATTTAAAAGATGTGTAGATGAGGCGCTTAGAGACATGGTTTAGTGGGCATGGTGGTGTTGGGTTGACGGTTGGACTTGATGATCTTAGAGGTCTTTTCCAACCTTAATGATTCTATGATTCTATGATTCTATTTCCAAACTAAACTCAGATCTCATCTCCTTAGCCCACCTCAAAACAGCCTCCTAAAGCAATGCTAAACAGATCCACAAGCTGCCCAGTATGTCACTATACACAGTTTCCTTAATTTCCAGGTATAACAATTTATCCAAGAGCACAGTTCTTAGTCAAGGGCCACTTCATTTTAATTGCTCACTCCATTTACTCACTGCAACCAATGCCGGTTCCAGAAGCATCATCAGCATACGAGCAAGTGAAGTTTCCTTCTGTATTTGTGCAGGTTATGTTCTCTCCACAGGTGTGGGACCCCGTCTTGCACTCATCAATATCTGTCACCCAAACAGTCTGCAGTTAGAAGAATGAAATACCTCAGAGCATCGGTTAAAAGGGCAGCAGTTGCAGCATTGCAGTCTCCTGGCAGCGGGGAAAAACACCAAAGACTTTCCCTCTGCAAATATGCCTTCATGGAAAACGTAACGGAAAAGCAACGAGCATACTTTCTATGCCAAGTAATCACAGCCTCCCCAGCCTCTCAGAGCATGCTACGGTGCTGCAGAAGCTCTCCACAGGGAGATGGAAGAAAAGGCTTCCCCATGAAACGTAACRAGTACAGTAGAGTTGAAGAGAAGAYCTATTTGTACCAGATATATTCTCCTGGCATTGCTAGTCATAGCTTGCACCCTGGATGAGTACTAGAGTACTGTCAGTTGGCATTCTTGCATTAAGACAGCAGAAGAGTTTGGGAGTGGGGAGTTGCCCACTCCTGTACCACCCGCCTGGTCCAGCCTAGAYAAAAAGTTTAGACAGAAGGAAAGGGTCTAGAAACATACAGGTTTATCCAGTTTGTGTAAACACTTAAATGAAGTGAGCCTCTGAATTACTACGAAGAGGTTCCCTGATGACAACAAGAGTTTCCAGGCTCAGAGCCTGTGTTAGGCTCATATATACCTCTCACCCACATCCTGCGCACACCCTCAGCCTGCCTCCACACCTTCTCTAGCACAGCCCACGGCGGCAGCTCCTGCCAGTCTGGCACTCACCCCCCCCGGGCTGGCACCTGCATGGTGCTAAGTGCCTAGGCACCCCCCCTCAAAGCTGGGAACTTTGGAAGGTTCACATACCAGAGTATGGAAGCCTCTGATTCATTTTATGAMCTGTCAGCAGAACACATGTGCCAGATCTACTTTGAGGAAACAAAATCACAGATCTACCATCCCAATTTGTGTGAAATTATTCCTTAAGCCACTGGGACTTTTTCTACAGTAAAATTAACAGGATCTGGCCCAAAACAGTATAGAAAACTCAGAGCATTTTTAAAAGCAAAAATACAGGAACAAAACTGTTGCAGCATATTCCAAGAAATGTGATTTCAACAACACAACATGAACTCATCTTGTACTATCTCTGGATGTACTGACACATTTCTGGACACTGTGCACGCACGCGTCTAAAACTGAAGTACAAAATCACTTACTAGTTTCTGGTTTTTATAGTACATTTCAAGTCATCAAACACAAAATTAGTTTGAGTTCTTTTTACATCATAACAACATTGCATCAGTTATAAAATGCTTTTTATAAGATTTATAAATCTTACCATCTTCTGGACTTAAAGACTTCAGGAAGATAATGGACTGTTTTTCAGTAATAGTGGTAGAAACCACAATCATTCTAGCTGAGCAACTGTACCACAGACAGTGAGAGCTCAGGGCTGCCTGGGAACATGCTTTGTAGGTGGTGCTGGGACAGCAAGAGGAGCTTCTCACTTCTGCCTGCACCTCCAGAGATCCTCAAAGACATGAGCTCTGGATCTCTGACCACTGTAGGCAGAATGCCTTCCCAAACCTCCTGCCTCTGACACTGTCCACATCCTGCCCATAATAATGATATTGTTCTTAATTTTTCAGTCATCCTTATCTGTGTCAAAGAACCAAAGTCCAGTAAAGACTATGTAAGAATTGGGTCAAATTTAATGGGCTTTGAATTAGGCTATAAAGGAGAAAGGAAAAAGAAAAGGACAAAAGAGAAGCCAAGACTCTCATAAAGCTCTGAACAAACTGTGTGCTAGTCAAACACTKGGGGGAAAAGCTTCCTGTTCCTTTATATTTACTGCTAAAATGGATTAAAAAATTAAGAAATGTAGGAAATGAACTAAAGACCTGGCATTAGAGCTGGATGCGAAAATCAGTGGGTCTGATTACTAACAAGACTCTAAATGTACTCAAGTTGTCGGTGTCAACACCTTGAACCTCATGCCTATTAAACAGACCCGGAATTATTTGATGAGTATTATGACACACTCAATACCTGCTTTCGTTTATATTCATGGCAACGATTTCCAATAAAGCTCTACTGCTTCACCTCCACTTCCCTCCTCCCTTTCACTCTTCCTCTCCCTCCTGCTGTAGCTACTAAAAAGAGCGCAAACACTGAGAGGAGGTATCTACTGACAACTACAGGCTTTGCATATTGATCGGTTGCTGAGGTTGCCACACTTCAAACAGAAAGGAAAGAATCAAAAAGGAAGAAATGATAAATGTCAACTGTCTGGGGGAGCCACTGTTAGGATCCATGCCCCTACCAGATTTTTCAAATAGAACCAAACAGCTCATTTGACAGCTTTACAGCTTGACGCAAGGCTAGCCCAAATCATAAGACATGTTTCTTGCTCATTCTTCCTGCCCCAGCCTTCCAGACACAGCACAGCCCTCACACATGCCCGTACCATAGCAATGGACTCCGTCGCCAGTGTAGCCCTCGAGGCATTTACAGACGTATCCCCCTTCCGTATTGATACAGCCTGACACATTTCGATTACAGYGGTCCATATTTACAGCACACTCATCAACATCTGTGAGACAAAACAAGGAGGCAGGACACATGCGTCATGAAACCATCAGGTAAATCGATAAAAAGAAATGTCTACATCATGAATCTCCCTCCCTCAGACTATGCTGYCACGTGTCATTTGTGCATCTGAAGCAAATGGGAAGAGAAGGGCTTTGTGGTCTTTTCTTGGTATGAAATTTGATGGGGATGTTCTAAAGAGCCTCACGCAGTCAACCAGCTACTTTCAACTGGAGACCCAGAGGTTCCACAAATACCACTTGCTTCAAAAAAAATCCCATTTGGAGGGAATGATCCTATTCAAAACTAGCCTTATACTCTTAAACCCTACTCAGAGAGAAACTTTGTTTTGAGAAAGAACACATAAGCTTAAAAAAAAAGAGGTACCACAATGAAAAAAAAATTTACACCCATTTCACCTTCCAATTTTTTTTTTCCTTTCCATAGCAACATAGACTCCTGTGAGTCTTTATGCATAGCCACCAAATGGTAAATGTTCTGTTTCTAATGCCTTCCTGTCTTGGCCTTTATGAGAGAACAAAGTGCTTCTATTTATGTTGTATGCAAGTCCAAAAACTTAAAGACCACTCTGAGTAATGTGTTGTCTGATTGTTAGAGTCTCTTTCTAGTGCTAGAAAGAAACAATAGCAGCACTTTTATATAAACATTACATCAGGAATACTAATTTTTAAGATATTCTTTAATACATACTTCCAAATTATACATCAACTATCATGTCTATGGACTGAGCTTTTATAATTAGGCATTTCTTACAAATAAATCCATTATGCTTTTATTCCTATTATCCCCATTATTGCTTGTTAATATTAATAGGATTAACACTYATGATTCGGGAAAATAAGGCATGTGATAATTAGCCAGTTCATCTCACATGCTCTCTGCTCATCATCCCTTTCAAAACATGCAATACCATTGACCTTTCTGTGATGGCTCACGCAGCAGAGCTGCCAATGTGAGAAAAGATATATTTTCTTCCCCTCYCCCAATCTACAGTTTTCCAGAAGGCTGTATTAAGATCTTTTATTACCATAGCATGATTTCCCCTTCCTGGTAAATCCTTTCAAACACTGGCACATAGCACCATCTTCCAGCAAAACACACTGTGCATTGACATCACATTCTAGTGCCGTGCAGTCATCTTGATCTATAGCATAAACAAAACCAAAAAAAATACTAGATGCATTTGGACAGATCAAAGGAGGTACTGTATATAAAAAAAAMCCACCAACCAACCAAAAAACTAACAAGAAAACCAGAACATACAGTCAAAGTTTGAAACATAGCTCTGCAGGGTTAATGATGACAAGCCAATACAATCATTAGGGCTGTTGTCTGTCTAGATGGAGTTGAAGTGTCATTTAGTATCAGGATTTCTAAACATTGTATGCAAAACCTACTGTACAATTTAATGATCTAGTGTCATTAAACATAGGTAGAATTCAATGGTTTTACTGCAATTTTGTTCAGAGGAACTTAATATGCTTATAAAATCTAAGGGAGAGACTTTCACAAGTGTTCCAAATTAGAAATGTTTGTTCTCCAAACCTGGGTAATATTATCAAGTTTTGTTGACATAGCGAAGGAACATGGAGACAAACAAACAAAAAAGCAGTCCTACCTGGCGTAATTGCATAGACCCAACTTCTCGTAAGAGGGTTAAGAGCATGAATGCCACCAGTCTTGACATTGAGCCTTTCTTCCTTTAAGGCCTATGATTTCTTTCTGTTCTACAAACATGTTCAGAGCCTCACAGTAAATAGAAGGAAGACAATCATCAGACTCTACCTGATACCATGATTTCAGCCATCAACAAAATGCTGATTTTCTGCTTTTCCCCGCTGTTCATATCCTTGAATATCCCACTGCTTTGTGTGCTCCGGAGCAAGGTCTCTGGTGTTGGCATCGGCACTACCTCCTTGTGCACAGAAACACTTCCTGAAAAGGACAAGAAAAAAAGTGACACAGACTATTTAAATCTACTGAACTAACTTTCTGATTTTCTATTACTTGTTTACTTTCCAATAATCATGGTGGTTTCCTTTTAAAATAAACATCAGTATCCTCCCAGACTAGCCTGTTTCTGGCCTCAAATTATTCCTAAAACCACTCACTGGTGGGTTTTCTCAAATACAAAAGACAAGGAATGCAACTCATTGCTCACAACACTTGTCAGCACTGCACACATCTTTCTTACTGCTAATATGACAAGGGAAAAATTACAACGGTCAGACAACATATTATTGTCCCAGGACAACACCCCAGTGTTTTCATTCTTCAGAGAAACCATCATTCGTTATGTAGCAAGGTGAATATTTTCCAATGCTATCTGTCAGGATCCTCAAGGGTTTGGGGAGGGTCTTTTTCAGAACTGGAGAATTGTACCTGCTGTTGTGTTGGAAGCATCCAGAGCACGACAGGTTTTTCCATCTTGAGTTTTCCCAAATCCTGGATGGCATATGCAATGGGCAACTCCAAAATTGTTTTCACAGATCTGATCACAGCCTCCATTCTCATAAAGGCAAGGATTTGCCCCTAATGCAGAAAAACAGGCAACTTAACAAGCTGCTTCTTCAGTCAACATCTCCTTTTAGCTGTGCAGAGTTGAAGCAGTTGGAAAAAGAATAAGGACTGACAAAAACTAGAACATCCTTTTTTTTTTAATTAAAAACAGATGCATATAGTAAAGCATAGATATTATCACCTAGCATCTGGCAGGAAAGCAGATTCTCATACTCTCTAATAAATGTATCACTTTTTTTTTTATTTCCTTTATTATTTCTCCTTTGATATTTAGAGTCCTAACATTCCCTGAAAGAACATTACAAGTGCATAGGGAACCTGTGATTACCTTCTCTCAATCCTGGTCTATTGAATTACTTTTTTCTGCTTACAGGGAGATTGTTCCCAAGAGAAAATCAAATTATTTGATCCAAAACTAATAAATCTTACAAAATCTTTCTCCATGTCATTTGTTATTATTTGTGTGTGTGAGGGGTGCTAATAAACTACGATAAATAGGAATTAGAACACTATGGCAGCCTCGTGGCAACTGATCAGCATCTATTCTTGGGCATGATCATAAATATACAAAATCTGTCAGCATTCCTGGGGCACATGCCCAGATGATGCTTTCAATAAATGCCAGTCTGAGTATCCAAGGCCTTTTAAAGAGCCTACTTCTGAGAAGATAATCCTCTCCCCAAGGACATCTATTCTACTGATATCAGTGAACAAGAGAAGGCTGGAAGGGAATAACTGCTTAATTTTTGCAGTATACCTGGTTTCGCCAAAGGATGAACTACAACCATTGATGAGGGTCTCAGCATGCTGCCTCGAAGACGTACCCTGTTTTGGCCGGTCTTCTTGTCCAGCCTCATTAGTGATGGCCTAGCCCAGTCAGAAAACCAAAGGTGGTCCTCAAACATCGCTACATCAAAAGGGTGGCCTACAAAGAAATTAGATTTCTCATTTCCACATCTGTAGAACATACACAAGAAACCATGTAAACAAAAGCAGTATCTGCATACAGATCTAATTCTACCACAGTGGCATAGACATTTCTCCACTTTGATGTCTCATGGGAGGTGATAAGTGTCCATGAATGATGGACCATGGGCACATGTTACTTATGCTCTTAGCAGAGGAGGCTATGACAATTGCCTGGCTCAGTACAGTCTCTATACTGCTGGTGACCTCCGACCAGATCAAGTTCACAAGATGCTTCTACCTCAGACATCATCATTTCTTGAAGCAGCATTGCGACCAGCCTTTCAGAAGGGGAGTGCCTCCCTCCTCTGCCAGTAAGTGGCCCAGCACAGAGCTGCTGAGGTACACAGCTCCTTTTGCAGTCTTCACATAACAGGGAGAGGAGGAGCTCATGGCATGTGTCGTCCTGCATAAGTGTACCGGCACGGGACAGCCTGGGAGCTACAGACAATATAGCCACTGACTCATGGTAGGACCCCAAAGCCAGTGTGTGGTCTCTGCAAGTGCCAAAAGTACACACAAGTGCAATACAGTGGTCCAGACGTACATATAAACATGCACAGACATTCATTAGCCAATTCATCACAGTGCAAAGTTCAAGGGCAATTAATTTTCCTCACTTTAGCCAACTAGCAGCAGTAGCCTGTGACTAGTCAGTCACTGTCTGTTAGGCAGCTAACTAACAGCAACAGCTAACATAAACCACAGGATGTAATAGATCATCTAGGTAGCTTCCTCTCTTTTCACTGATTACGACAGGAACGTAGACACCAGCTTAGACCAGGCACCTAACACTTACATGACTAACAGTAGGTGAGAGAAATCCCACCCCAAGTTCAGAGTACAGCAATTTTTCCTTGGTAGCACAACATTATTTGCACTAGGAAAACTCAGATCCCTAGTTTGACTTCCAGAAAGAAGCTCAGCAATTCAGAATCCAAAGGACACTTTCCTATATAAGGGCAGACATACTTATAGATATCAGGATCTTTGCAAAATGATTCTGACTCTCTTTAACATCTCTGTCACGATAGARAATTGTTATTAGTCCATATGGGACTATGCATTCTTTCTATACATTTAGAAATCTCCTGCTTTCAGGATAGCCTTCGGGCAAGCTTTTTGCAATGGAAGGTGAGAACACATACTGTTCTTCCATGCATGTCCACCTGGTTTCAGAGTGGGTGCTTCCTGGCTGAAGCAGGTTTGCTTTGTCCTGGTCCTGACTCGCACCTCACTTTGTACCACTGCAGTCTGAGCCCCTCTGAAAGGTATGTTTTGTAGGCACATGATTTTATGATCTGTGTTTTTGTTTTTTGATGTAGACCTCAACTAGGTGATGTTTAATTTCAGTAATGAAATTGGGATCCCAAAAGGTATTAGTTTAAAAAATAAAAAATAATTTAAAAAAAAAAAAATCAAAGCCAAGCAAACAAAACAATGGATAAATTAGAACCTTGGAGGAACATGTGTTGGTATAACTTAAATACATATCACAAATAAACTGAAAAAAACCACTCCTACATAAGAAAAATTCTAAGACACTGTTTAAGTGTTCTTAAGTGTTAAGTTGAAGAGCATATTGTTATTCTGTTAGCACTTCGCTACCTCCACTGAACCATGCTTAATCACTGGGCGTGGTTGTTAGGGTTTTTTTCCACAAAATTTGAGCAACTAGCCCAAGATCTAGATAGTGTCCCCATCCAAACRTTTACTCACAATTTTAGGATCTATAGCTTGCACTGCCAACAAACAACACTCTGCTTTGACCAGCAATTCCTTAACCTCTTAACTTATAAATACATTAAGGATTAAAAATGGAAGTGTAGTGTCATCAATGGAGATAGCAGGAACAGAAAAATGAATAATCACATGAACCTTTTCCAGAACAGTGCAAACCTGACCCATTGCATAAACAAAAGGAATGGTTGTGTTGTTCACTGTCTTGGGTGTGTGCTTACAAGCTGTTTTACTTACAGCTGAAAACGGTGTTAGCAGAAGAGCAGAAATAATTTTACTTATTGTGCATGCAGCTATACTGAATGAATTCTCAGTACAGGGGCACTAGAGGGAGCTGCTGTAACAAAAATTCGTGTACAGAACGCCTATGAAGAGAGAGCACCTTCCTGTCCTCCAGTGTACAGCTGTCCAAGAACAGAAGCTGAATTCTGGTCTCACTAACAGCATTAGCAAAACATCAGGATATCAAGTTTCTCTGCCTCTCTAAATCCATACCCCTACAGGTCTGCACCTCACCTCTTTAACTTCTTTCCGTACAGGTGTTGATGTCCTTTTCTCCCACCTCCAAACAGYCATATCACTGCTCCGAGCCTATCTTCTTTCCCATACCCTGTGTTTCTCCAGTGCTTCTAGCTCTCCTTCTCTGCTTTCTCCCCTGTCTCATTCCTTGTGGAGAAACAAAGTGAAACTTTCAACAGGCTTCAAGGTCCTCCTTTGCAGACCAGTTGCAAGGTGGAGCGTACAGCAGAATATGCACAGCAAGGGAAAAGAGAGGAATGCTGGGAAGTCACTCTGCTCAGGGCTTTTGACGTCTTAGGAACTGGAGAACACTGCTTCCTCCAAGACCTCACTCTGCTCACCTTCAAACAAGTGGGAGGACATCTGGCTTAGGAGATGAACACAAGGCTTCCCAGAGCACAGACTAGAACAGCAGCTGCTTAACAGAGTAACCGTAAAGTCTTTACCCATGGCAGTCGTGGTATTGAGCCAAGAGTCCTCATTCTGCCCATGTTTTGTTTGCACACCTACAAAATGGTCCCCAGAGGGATATCATGCACAAAGGGAATTGTCCTCTCCAGAAATTAATTCGCCATATATGAGATTCTTAAACACATGGTTTACTTTAGATGTGGTGCAACATCAGTTCCTCATTGCTAATACTTCTGTTCTCTTGCTCCAGAACAACACAGTTACATGTCAAACAATAAAAATCTCAGCCATAACAACTACCAGCATATTGCATAAATCATTTTTCCGTTCAGTGTCTATTGTGTATTTAGAATCATCCCAGTATTCAACACTGTGCAGATGCAGGTTCTTTGCTCAAGGACCTTAATGGCCAAGACTAATTCTCTTCCAGCTTACGTCAATATAACTCACTGGTGTAATAAACACAGCAAACCCTGAATTACACCAAGCAGCCGTGCATGGAATAAGCAAACCACATTTTTAACTTTTTCCTTCTTTTCATTTTTCTGTGAAGGCAGAGAAGTTCTCTGTACAATGCAAAGTGGCTGATTAGTAAAAGCAGAGAGTGTTAGAAAGGAGTTCTTTTGCTAAAATGAATAAATAAAAGTCAACTGGGTAACAGAATGAAGAACTAAGTGATGCCATTAACCTCAACACAGAGTTGCATGGGATATAGAGCACAGCCACTGGCCAGTAATTCACATGCACATATGCAGATACACACGCACATTGACAAGCAGCAGTAGGTAATTATCAACCCCAAAGCCTCACCTACATCATTCTGTGCAAGAATTCGACGACCAGAACCATCCAAGTTTGCGCTCTCAACCACCGACTGCTTAGCATCACACCAGTACACCTTGTTGGCTAAGTAGTCGAGAGCTATTCCACTGGGCCACACCAGACCAGTGCTGGCTATAACCTGGCGATCAATGCCTTCTAATGAAGAGCTGTCAATCCGGGGATTGACCCCCATGTCAGTCCAGAATAATCTCCTTTAGAAAACAAAATGTATACAGAAAGTCAGTAAGTAAATGTTTGTCCTCCTCTCCATGGAGTTCTTTCAAAGCAGAAAGATCAGATCAGAGCAATACAGGCCTGAGACATGTAAGAAAAAGTGCACACTTCGAGCAAATATATTGGCTGCTGATCTTTTCACACTTGTCATAAGACTCCAGGTGATTACACTGGGACTTATGCAGAATCCCCACTCTGTCCGTTGGCACAAAACCTTTGAAAAACAACTCCTCCCGCCTATGCTAACTGCCAACACTTCATATCTGCTTTTTGCGTTTTCCACATGACTGATGACAGCGGTTTAGCAAGCCCAGACAACAGAAGACGATGCGTTAGCCAGCCCCTTGTCTAAACAAGGGTGTAACAATGCACAAATGGAACCAAAATTACCCGCCACCCATGTAAAGCAAGCAAGAGTCCTCAGGTTATTTTGTTTTTAAATAATAAACCAGTATCAGGCCCAGCCTCTTTTCTTCATTTAATAAAATCATGATTCTCAGGGTCTCTCTCTGGAGTCCTGAGTGTTACTCACTGAGTGCTTACTGTTTTTCAAAGAATAGACAGTGCAAGATGGCCACTTAAAATGGAGATAGCCAAACCCACAAATTACTTCTGAAGTTTGGACTCCAGTCTTCCCAGGCATCAGCCGCCTTTGTCAGGTTTACTGAGGTAACTCACAGATTCACTTAGCTTTATTTACATGAGCAGTTTTGTTGTAGCCAATGCAGGGATCAGTATTCTCAATAGTCTTAAATGTGTCTTAGATCTCTCTTTAATACTGACTTTACAATTATGGACATTGCTATAATGTCTGTTCCTCGTTTCACCATTAACTTTCTAATAAGGAAGGTTTTAGTGATGTTTCCTCCTCCCTTTCCCCTTGTAGTCCTTGCCTCTACCAATAATTCTAATAAACAATCTCCCTGAACCTATCTGCTCTTAGAAGTTTTCCTGCAAAATATCTCTATCATGTTCAACCTCGATTGAAAGATTCTTTCAGGTCTTTTATGTACAGAGTGAAGCTAACAAAACACCCTCCCCAACTCGGCTTCATTCATCAGTACTTAGTTACAGCAGGACATGAGCATCAAAGAAAAAAAAAAAAAAAAAAAAAAAAAAAACCAAACCACCAGATTTAAAACCATCCTACGACAGGCATATTGACTGAAATCCATGGGGCTTTGCCATTGATTAAAATGGCCAGAATTTCATCAATAGTTTAAACATTCAAAACTCCTTTGATCATCTCAGCACTAGGTAAAAAGATATAAAGTGCATTTAAATCAACGCATCTCCACAGCAGTAGATGTGGTTTAGTTTCCTCAGAAACTGAAACATGGCCAAAAAAATCATTTGTAAGCACCACTGGTTAAAAGTGACTATCTTTTCCACACTAATAGATATGGAACCATCAAAGTTTGTAGTGTGGTGCTTACAACTCTCAGGGTGACTTCAGTCGCTTGTGCTTTTCTTTAGCTTAAACTGCATACAGTATCTTTAATGTTCTGGGTTTTTTTTAAATCTATATGAGAAACGAACACATCCCAACTCACAAAAGAAACCCAGCAATAAAACATTGCAGTTCACACAACTCTGCAAGGCAATGACTATCCTAACATGAGACTAATGCACTTTTTGACTGCCAAAAAGGCAAGGCTGGCATGCTCATTTTTAAAAAGCCTCCCCAGTATTACACAATTAACCGGGTTTATCACTCCTTACTTAGCAAATGGGTGAATGGCAATCCCTCGGGGCTGGGAGATATCCTCCCAGATGATAATTTTTCTTTGCATTCCATTCAGGTTGCTCCTTTCGATGCATGCCTTCCTGTAACACACATGGCACTGTTAGGTCCTCCCTGCTATCTTTTTAATTACCTTCTCAGGCAGAATGTACTAAGTTTTTGCATTGCTTTAGTTTAGCACAAAACTGTAATAAATAACTTTACAGTGACAGGAAATAATCCTGCTGATGTGGGATGTCTAGTTGTTTTATCAATAAGTAATTCATGTTACAGCCTCATTATCTGGTCCGGGGCATGATGATAAAATACCTGCTGCTCTGCAGGAGACATGAAGTTCTCCTTTTTTGGGCAAATGATGAGTTGGAAGTATGATCACTAATAGATGAATGTCAGCTTTAAAGGGAGTCAGGAGGAAAACAAGCTCCTAACTGAATGGCATTATCAAATGTATAAAGAATTTTTTTAAACTAATACTTTTATATAAGCATTTTTCATCCAGAAATCGCCAAGCAATTTACATTTTATATCTATTTTACAGGAAAGAAGGAAGCTAAGGTCCTTATGATCACTCCTAAAATCTATGGCAGAATCAAGTATAGAATCTATGTTGCCAGTCTCCCAATCCGCTTTTTTTCCAGAAAACTGTACTTATTGCTACAAACTTCACCTTGCCAAACAAATATCAGCCTCTACCTGAAAGCAAGCCTRCAGCCTTCCATGCCTACCTGAACCTGCAAAGAAAGGCCACACAAAGATGGAAGGAGAAATATATTCGTGCAAATGTGGAATACAAACAGGTAAATGCAGTGAGTGAGAAGGAAGCGGCAGATACAAATTCACAGCTTCACCCTTGACTCTTGTCTTACGGAGACAAGCACCACAATTTCCCATTTCACAAGAAACACTGGCATATTTATACAGAGGCACAACTGTGTAGACAAGATTGTACTTAATAGCAAGGAAGTGGACTAGCAGTGTATTTAAAAGTGAGAAGGAGGGTGATCTGTACATTCAAAACCATTTTTTATTGACTAATAAAATATGGGTCATACTGAAACATCATGACCGCTCTTCAAGGAGTCTTCATTATGTGTTCTGATCTTACATTGTCTTTTCACCAAAGGTCGATTTTTTTTCCCTCTGCATATAAGGTTAGGTATCAGCTGAAATGTGAAGTCACATTGTTTGCCAGTGGCCATTCCTCTTTTATCAGAGATAATTGACAAAGACTCTCCATTAGCTTAAAGGGGCATGATTCTAGCTGTCAACAATGCTGACTTCTGTCCAAGATGTACTCGGTGCAGTAATACTCATTATTTTTTTATATATATATAAAGATATAAAGTTATACCTATATATACACACATGCAGTGTATGTATATAAATATGAGTGTATACATATATATATATTCACACGTGCATGTGCACATACAGTTATGTATACATGCAGTACATGCTTTAGATTCCTTGCAACTGTGTCCAAACCCTTGCTTCTTGGAAAGACAAAGATAAAAATACAATAGCAGACTCACAGTGATCTTCCAGCATTTCAGTTTTAAGAACCTTCCAACTGTATATATTTGAGATTACAGCTACCCAATCAGAATGTGAAGCATTACTGAATTTAGAGTGATATCTCAGCTATTTCTGTATCACCAGTCATTTATTCCAAATATTTTATGGCATGCTTCAACATAAATGCACTGTGGAGCATGTACCCTCTGTCTGTCCAATACAATTTACGGTTAATCCAGTCCACAGCAAGGCCTTCGGGTATATCTATAGCTTCATGAATAACTTTTTCACGATTTGAGCCATCCAGATTAGCTCGTTCTATCCATTTCAAGGCGGTGTGGGCAAAGTAAATCTGTGAAGAAATAACAGATGAGGTGTTATTAGTCCCCATCTCACTTTCTGCCCTATTTCCCTTGTCTAATAGTTCCACTTCTAAAAGAACTTTATCATCTTGAAAGTTCCCTGAACTGCTTATTCACAAAAAGCTGCACAGGTAACCTGTGATCCCTGATCAAATAAAAAGGCACTTATCCTTCAACCAGGATGACTTCTACAGGCAGCTTGTGCTTAGCTGTAAATCCTGGTTGCCCTGTATACAGCGCTCTGAATATCCTGTGGTTTTGTGTGTCAGCGAGCAGCTACCTCATATGAAGCACAGCCGAGGAAGCAAAAGTCGGAGCAGGCAAAAAGACACGTGTTATCGTTTCACTGGCTGCTCATTTTAAAAAGGGGGGAGTGGGGAGAAGAGAGTAGTAGTGTATGTGTGTCAAGGAGCTGGGAAGGGAAAAGGAGTTATATAATTTGTGGGGKTTTTTTTTCCCCTCTTTCAACCTGTACATATCTTAGTTTTTTTACCAGGTGTCTATTCTGTAAGGCTCTAACATTTCCAGAAGAAGCTTCTCAGTTTTGGGTCAAAATAAAAGCTGTCTGCTGGTGGGGAAACTAGATTTGTGTTTTCCAAGGATGAGGAAAAAAAAATTGTCTTGTATTTGACATCCAGAGGGAGCTGGAGGGGGCCAAGCACTGTATGGCAGAACTATATACAAAGCAATGCTGAGGCTTTCTTTGCAAATTATAACAACAAAACAAATAACTTTGTTTTGATGCTAGCCATGAGGCCAAACAAGGCAGGAGGGAGGCCTCTGGCATTAAACCAGCTAATTCAATTACCATGGGAGCACAGAGCGATGCTGAGCTAATTTACCTCGCACCTCAGTTCTGTGCCACCAGGACCAGACTGCTGCAGCCTGGCTGGCCCACTGCACATCACCTCACCCCCACACTGCCCACCCCACCGTCGTGCAGAGCTCCCTGCAGAAGTGGAACAAGAGCACACACCCAGTGTCACCGGCGCAGCTGATTTACATTTGGCACAGCACAGAACAACTGCTCGTTCCCCAGCAGGGCCCTATTTCAGGAGGAAGTGGCCATGTTCCAGCAGGGCCTGAAACGATCCTCCTGTAACGCAGATCTGGTAACATTCACATTTGTTTAGCTGTGTCCGTCCAGGCCTTGAGATGTTTCCAGCAACTTAACTGAGCTCCTCATCAGCTTTCACTGTACCATCCAGTATCTTTTTGTAACACTTTTACAGTGTACATAAGTCTCACCATGGGAAAAAATAACTATCTATCTGCCRCAGAAGGTTTAGCAAAGCACAGCTGAACTCCTATTCTTCCCAACTCTGCAGGCAAGGAGTAGGGCACTGGGTTGCAGCCACACAGACAAACAGCTCTTCATGCAAAGACGACTCCCGTTTCCAACGGCAATATCTTGTAATACGAGGAATACATTTTGTAAGAGCAATAAACAGTTTCATTCAATAATGTCAGGACATCGGAAGTAATTCTTGTTAAGATTACTCCTACATTTAGTAGGGATCGTGGGATGTAGCTCTACAGAAAAAAAGGTACTGTTGCTTTTACAACTACCCAGTAAAAAAAACCCACAATATATTTGCAGAAAACAGTACTGAAATCTTAAGGGAGAAAACTGTCAATCACACAAAAGTTCTCTTTGAAATTGAAATCATGCCTGAAGTGAATTTAGAAATCCAAATTTTCTGTGAATTATCCATGTCAATGTACAAAGCACATTCAATTGGTAAGTAAAGGATGAAACTCTTCAACTAGTGTTTGGCATCCTGTACCAGTTGTGCTCCTGGACAGACGACAGAACAACGACCAGCACAACATGTAATCTGGATCACTGACAGCAGAARGGTTAAGGCACATGAAAGCCCAATCCATTTGTCCTTGCAACACTTCAAAATCCTCTCATTTTTAATGCCTTACCTTATTTTCCACCGGGTCAGAGTCCAGTGCTAAGACTATTCCCATCTGCCAGTCAAGTAAACTTGTATAATCTGTTCCATCAAAACTGATCTGGCGAATATCCTGGCCATTTGCAAATAACAAAAATGGCTTAGGACCTGTTGATGAAAATTTGCACATACGTTAATTCCACTAGGTTCAAAGTGACCTCTAGCCTGCATCACTACCTAGCTAAGATTGTAAGTAAAAAACAGTAGAAGACAAAATGAGGAACAGAAGCACAAAGAAATGAAGGCCCTTGTCCTACATTCCACTTGCCTCAGAAATTAAAGATAAACGTGAATACAGGTTTTCAGCATCAGTGCCTTGCCCAAGATCAGCCTCAAAATTTGTGATAAAGGCAGTCACTAGCCCCGCTGCATTTTACACTGAGTGACTTAGCCTCAAGACAATCTTCCCTCTGCATTTCACAGCATCACCATAAATGCCAGAACACTTGACTTTTGCACATGAGAAGCCTTTCACAGTAAAAGTAAGAAAACTGTTGTCCTCCAAGAAATAAAGCTTTTCCCTTATTACTGAAACAAATCACAAACTTCTTCCTCCTCTCTCTCATGCAATTGCTTATACCTTGCTGCTCACCAGGGTCTGCTCTTTGTCAGAAGAAACAGAAGGGTCTGGAATCCAAACATCACATCAAATACCTGGGCTTCCTGGGGCCAGTGGGGGACACGTATCCTTGTAGGGAAGGTCCTTCAACAGACTATTCCCTGCCCTGTTCTCCAACTGCAGACACCTCAACCCCAATTCTGTAACACTGGGCAGAAACTACACCCACATTTATATGAAGACACAAAAACCTGAATACTTCAGATAGACCTCCGCAGTACAGCAGCCCAGAGTGAAATGCAGAAGTTGGATAATAGACTAAATCTTCTGTGAGGGAGACTGAACCATATACTGGTGCTTGTTCTGGTATATTTCCAAAATAGATTATTTTTCCAAACAACTAATACTTCCCAAGTTTCACAAGGTAACCTAAAGCCAGTGCAAAAATGGATCCCAGTTAYGCAATCCGCTTTAAAGGACACTAAATTGTTTTTGCTTTTATTGGCAGAAATATGCAGGCATACCAAGATACCGACCTATGGCAGTGCAGTGCTTTCTGTCTCGCTGAAGCTTATATCCAGGAAAACAAGCACATTCCCAGGAGGACGGGCTTAAGGAAGAACATATCTGACTACAGCCACCATTATCCGGAGATGTACAACCTTAAACAGAGCATTTGAAAAATTTAACTTTGCCATTCTAAGGAAAAAATACAACAAAATCAGAGGTATAAGCAAGAGAACGATTCACTCTGCTTATGGTTTCGACAGTGCAAAGCATCTCAGTGACTGATAGATTTACTGAAAGGCCTCCTGCTGAAAGCAGAAGTCTAGTGAAGTGAAAGCAAGTTACTAGTAACTTCCTTCCAGGGTTTTTCCTGAAAATTCACAACACAAGATGGGGGGGGTGGAGGCATGGGGGGTGGGATATATGAAGAGGGCCTCCATGTGTTCATTATTTCGGAGAACTCTTTCTCCCATGCAAATCTCATCCCATCTACAACAAAGTAACAAATTTTATCAGACTTTGCACTCCATGCAAAGAAACAGCAAATTAATGCCATTCTCTTCCCAGAAGTTAATTAGGCTAGGATGGTAAATTGATACTTTCTAATACAACAGACCAAGATTTCATACAAATAGAAACTATTCTTTCTTCTTGGGGTTGTACAATGGTTACAGCCTCAATGCCGACCTGAGCTTACTCAGTGGAGTGTCCCTAGCAAAACAGCAACACTGACTGAATCTCTGTATACAGTACAGTCCAAAGTACGTAAGGGATGTAAAAGGGGAAGGGGATTTTTCAAGGTGTAAGGCTGGCACCAATGGACCTATCTTGACCCCTAAGACTGAAAAGACACAGTTGAAAAGCTACAGTCCCCTGAATTGGGAAAGCTTGCTGGAATGGGGAATGACAGATTAGTGGGTGCAGCAGCTTCAAATATTTTGACTGCAAAAATTCCATTTGTGGGTAATTAGATGAAATTGCTGTAAGTTAGAGTGACTCTGAACCTGGGTTGCACGATGTCAATAAAGTCATCTTCAGATTTCATCCAAGCCCTAATTTTGTACCTGTATTTCCCCTCAAATATAAATTTTAGATGTCTCCTGCAACGAACATCTGGGACATGCCTTGATCTGTGCTGACAACAAAAAAATTTGGCCTGCAAACATTGCATGTTGCTGCTAAGAAACATCTATTAAAAAATGAAGATGCAAATTGCTCATCTCAGCACTCAAAGCGCCTGACATTCCATTGTCTCCTATCTTGTACAATCATTTACAGCTGTGCAAAATGAGTGTAAAATGCCATCATTCACTTCTGGCTCTCAGTGCCAATAACAAAGAGAGTTTGGCAGTCACTACAGCTAGAAAAAATGTTACTTACCCGTGCATGCTTTGCCATCTACTTTGAGTACAGATCCTTCAGGACAAAAGCAAACAGGCCCTTTAGATGTTTGAAGGCAACCATGGCTACATTCGGTGTCGTTACTTGTACAGGAAATTAGCTCTACAGTAATTTAAAGAGGAAAAAAAATATCTTAAATTATGATAAAAATTTTTACTAAACCCCCCAAAGGAGATGTTAACACTTTCTTAAAAAAAAAAAAAAAAAAAAAAAAAAAAAAAAAAAAAAAAAAAAAAAAAAAAAAAAAAAAAGAAAAAGAAAGAAAAATAAAAAATAAAAGTGTGGTGTTGAGAGTACAACACTTCTGTGGTCTTTCTGGGGTTTGTTTTGGTTTTTTCCAAATTTTTTTTCCCACCCTCTCCTAATCATAGCAAAGGAGAAAGCTAAAATTGCCAGGTCCTGAAGTCATTATACTGATCAGCTTTAAATTTTCCAAAATTGTATGCAGATGTCTTATCAAAATAGAAATAATTTAGAAAACTTTCTTTTTTACATTTCATCAAAAATAGATCAGGTTTTGAAAACTACAAGGAAGTTATACTGAAAGAATAAGTATAAAACACAAAGAGAATGAGGAAAAACTACTTGCCTACTACTCCAAGGGTAACAGAGTGAATGAAAACAGGAGATGAACCTTCCAGAAATAAAGCTATGTTCCTTAGTGGCAATTTTTAAAGCTGTAGGGGCAAAACTATCTGAGGACCTGGCAATAGCTTTCCTTTATAATTGTTGGAGTGCCAACATTGTTTTGAGTATTCCTTTAGTGCAATTTTACAGGATATCCTCCTTCCACTTTCTGAATTGCAGTGCTGCATCTCTTTATGCCAATTCTAGAGCCATATGGCAACACCCGTTGGAAGACTGGAACTAATGCAAGTTTCCCACAGCTGCTTCTTTGAATCAGCTGCATACACGGGYTTAAATGGTGCATAGCTGTTGCAAATATTGCTTCTCCAGGGCAACTGCGCTCTGGACTGGATTGTTCTAACTCCTTAAGCACAGCGAAGAGGGTCAAGAAACTGATCTTGTGTTTCTTTCTGACTAGAGCTTGTGGCTTTAGATGAAGAGCTTCATACAGGACTTGGAGGACAAAGCATCAAAATGTCTGGTCAGCATGTGGACTTCTCACCTTGCATCTCTCTCTCTCTCAAGTTGCGTAGATGGTGACATATCTGCCTTGTGCTGCAGTAGTTAAGCAGTTATACTGTCCATGCTGCATCCCTAGCCTGTGTTAGAAAAACATTATTTTCTATCTAATTTGAGCCACTCAGAATGTAGGCATATAGTTCAAGCTAGTCATCCAGAGTAGGACTGAGTTGCACAATGTCTAAGTGTTGTTTTGCACACAAAAGGATATCCCACCTCCCAATAGCCTCTGGCTGCAGGACTCCATAGGTCTTCTGTCATATCTGGCTGCCTTCTGCAGCTATCACACACACCCTGGCCCCCCACGTTTGGGTCACTGAATCCTACTCCTGGCTCCCTCTTAATAGAGAGGGAGAAGTGACTCTTGGAGGTCTAAAATAGATAGACTGACTGCTAGAGTCTGTTAGACTGCTGGAGTCTGTTAGACTCTGTTACTCTCTAGTAGCAATATTTAATATATCTTAGGTCCTGATCCTGCCATGATCCAGACAACTCATTGCTGTGCACTGGCACTTCTACTTGGGGCGTATACCAATGTTTTATTTCCATGGAAACAAGGTAGAAGGACCCTTTGCTTATGCCTAAGTTTCACCATTATGAAATAGAAAAGTGACTGGGAATATCCCARGACCTCAAAACTTGTATGCATTTCACATTTTATGTTCTAGACTTATTTTAGAAAGGCTTAATTCATTTGTAGGCTGAATATACACAATGCGGCGTAAAGGGAGGACAAAAACCTTCACCTCTGACTCTTACTATGACTAAAATATGGTCCTTGAAGCTTACAGACAGACAGATCTTTGGTTTTTCCCTCCACTTCTCTGAGTTCTCTGCATTTAGTTTATTCACATTTATTCAGCTTCACAGAGCTTCCTGGTTTAAGTACCTACTTTATATAGATAAGTTCTCTCAGGCATACTTCTTATACACAATTTAATTGATAAAAGAAAAAAAAAAAAAACACAAGTACAGCAGTCCCCCAAAATAAATAACTTTATGAGTACTTCGTGTGTCTTATTCATTCTAAACAGATGCACATGCATTTAATTCCATTAATTTCATGCATATTAGCAATGCTATCAACACTGATCTGAAGAGAAAAAAGATGATGCTGTAAGCTGGTCATTCAGAGACTGTGCAAATTGTTATGCAGGTTAGACAGAGTAAGCCAAATTCAGAGACTGCATTTGAAAAGATATAACTGCTTATCCACCTGGAATGTGCCACAGAGCCTAATCTGAGCAAAAAGGTCTCTCTAGAGACCTGACTCTTTTTTTTTCGCTCCTGAAGGGGCTCACACTTGATTACTCACGTGTAACTTGCACTTCCTTAAACATGACATCTGAATTCGGTTCACTCAGTTTAAGCTAATCCTACTTACATAATAAGGGATTGGAAGTGAACAATGCAACACACAAAACTTTCAGCAGTTCCAGTGTTAAATGAGGACTCTCTCCAATATCATACTGGAGGCATTTATGTATTACTGCTACTTACCATGACATGTTTTCCTATCAGGCAGCAGAACAAAACCTCTCGGGCAGGTGCAGTAATAGGAACCAGGGATGTTCACACAGCCCAAAGTACAGCCGTGATTCCAGAAGCCACATTCATTGATATCTGCCAAAAGAAGCACTTGCTGTGTCAGAATAATGTCATCAACCAGTGCCAGGGAATTAGATTAATGAAACAGACTAACAGTCTTCAAGAAGTACCTCTTTTTCCCATTCATTTTACAAAAAATGTTGGTCCTCATAGACGATTAAAAATCAGGTTTGCAGACCTTATTCAAATAAGCTTTAAAAACCTTCTGGCAAAACCTGCTCAAGCTGCATGTGTCCAGCATAGGTGCCTACAAGGCTTTCAAAAGTATGCCTTCCCATACAGATGCCAGTGCCAGTTAAATCCTGCGTGCACCCAAAAAATTTACATTAGACACTTTCTTCAGTCAAAAACTCTTTTAAAAAATTTGGCTCCAACATGACTTAAGTAAAATTCTCAAAACACAGAAGTGGTTTAGAAGTTGAAATTCAGAAAGCAATCCTGGTGGATTTCCTGAGGAGTGGACGGCTGCTGCTCAGGCAGGTCTGTAAATCCTGTCAACTAGGAATTTTGATGCCTTTATGTCTTTTCAAATCTGGTTGTGTAGTGAAAAAGATGCTTCTAAAAGTGATATGTTAACTATTATTAGTAGTAATTTTAGATTTTTATTAAAACAATCCAGACTAAAACATCTAGAAACATGTTAAGAATTTGTGTCTTTTTTGAAAGTGGGACTTAAGACAGCCATCTTGTTGCAGGATTTTTCAATGTTTCACCTTTGGTCATATATCTGTTTTAATTTTTATTTAAAAGTTAAATAAGCACCCATAAGCACATCTACTTATCTGAAGCTCCTTTAACTACTTGGGCTAAGACCAAAATTTCTCGCAAGAATAGCATTTGTGACATTTTCACAGGTCTCCTTTTAGACTATTTCAGAACCTGGAAGGACACAAAACGGAAATGGCACAACTGGAATTTTTAAGATCTCAGAGTGTTTTTTCATACTCAAGATATGAGTAAMGTAGAAGAACAGAAGAATTTTTTCATCTGATGGAATAAAGCTGACAGGAGATTCACRTGTTACCTTCACAAAACTGTTTATTTCGGCTTAAAATAAAGCCACTAGAACATTTACATCGATGAGTCCTTGAGTCTGGCCTGCAGATTCTTCTTCTGCACTTTTCTTTGTTCAAACCACAGGTTCCTCTTTCTGGAAGAACAAATACAGTGTAAATGTAATGGATTTCTTACCATATCAACCTTCAAGGAGAAACTATTTTGAGCAAAGATGCTCAGTGATGTGTCATCTTCTCAACAGCTACTTGCTCAACCCGAGGAACTTCTTATTGATAGAAAATAACTTCTATTATTTCCTATTGGTAAAATCAGGCCAAAAAGTCACTATAAAAATTAAAGTACTCAGAAGACTAAGAGTAGGTCTGTGTGAACGATCATTCCTAGCTCTGTGTCAGCAGAAGCAGATCTAGAGAGAGCCTGAAGTAGGGGATGGTTTGGTTTGGGTGCATACCTATAGCGACTATGAAAGGGAAAACCCTGTGTAGCAGGCTTCATATGCCGCCAGTCCTGCACAGTATTATATGTTACCAGGCTCCGTAAAACACTCAGAAAGAAGAGGGCAACAGAGAGCAAGCACACACGCAAAAAGAGAGAGGAGAGAGATAAAAAAAGAGAACGAGCATACAAAGACTTGAAATTATTAGCCCAAAGCAGTGCTCAAGTCTCACATTATTTAACAAAAAAATAGCTGGACAGATCATAATGATCATACGTTTCATCTGGACAAAAAGTATTAGCACAGTCTAGAGAATCTTTGTACTGGAGTGGATCCTGGTTTCTGACTATGAGAAATACAAGCGTTATAAATCTTGAACTCAGATTTAAAACTCAGAATGTTTTTGATGTCCAACAAGATATGCTCAAAGTTTCTTCAAAGGAAGCAGGAAAAAGTACCCAACAGATCCCCAGAAGCCTTCCTACTTCACAGAAAAAGGCAAACAGGTATTCAAGTATCTTTTTTCATGGGAAGGATTTGCAGAGCCTCATGTCTGTGCTCAGCTACCTTTTAGAGCTGGTGCTTTCGCAGATATGCAACACTCATGGTTTTATTTTTGTCTCCCAAACTATTATTTTTGTTTTAATCTTCCTAATCTTCTTCTGGGATTGCTTGCCCCTTTCCCAAGCTAAGAATAGCTGAACTGCTGCTACTGAATGTGGGTATGCAGCCACCCACACATCACACTGTCTTTGCCCTGTGCTGTCTGGGTAACATATAAGAAATCACGGGCTCATACAGGCAAAGAAATTAGCATGTGAACAATTTTCTTGTGCTATTTCTAATTCACCCTCTAAATTCCAAGAAATGGGAAGCAGCATAATATTTAAGTTCAACATTTAGTCTTCTGCTAGCCACAACAGAGAAAATGCTGGCCTTTTGGTGAAATGACAGATCACATCTATAAAAGACTGAAATAATTTCCCAGACAGACACTTCATCTTGGCTGAAGTCATCAACATTGCACTTATTTCCATCAAACGGATTAATTCTTCTCTAACAAAAGTTGTATTGCTAAATGAAAAATGATGAATGGATGACTAGATGGGTATTATCTATGTTATTAAGCATGTTAGCTTTTGAGAGACTTGAATTTTACATAGTTTTATCTGAGCCTCTCTTTTTGTAGAACTAGTTTTGAATTGGACCCTTAATCTTTGTCCCTACTGCAACTGAATCAGGAACATACAGTAGTGGGGTGTCTAATCTTCAAATACAAAAATCATTAGAATGACAAAGTTCAAGTACATGCAGTCACAAAACAATACAAAACAGAAACAAGACCACGTTCAAGACTGCATCTTATGCTTATCACTGGTGCTGGTACCATTATTGGTCTAGTGAGACCTAAGACACCCAGGAATTACAGAATAAATAACAGAAGCAATAATTTTGCCATCTGGGCAATCTCAAGAAGATATTATTTTTTAACTGAATAATTACTAGAACTCGATATTGCCAAATCAATATGTAAAAAAATAACCACATTTCAAAACTTAAAGTGAATGGTGACTAAATTATGAATCACAGTTTTTAAGGTAATCTTTTCTGGAATAACAACCACTACGAACCATACTTTCTAGTTTGTTTGGTTTGGGTTTTTTTTTTCCCCTCCCATCACCTCTTTTACATGGAAATGGGTGTTCTCAGATAATAGCCTGATGGTGGTATCTTACACTGGAAAGAAACAAAAAAAAAATCATGAGTGTAATAAATATCACTAATCTGTCAGAGAAGATACTTTAAAAAAATTCCAGAGGCAGTCTTTGAGATTTTAAGGTAATTAATTTTATGAGCCATTAATAAAAGTGTGAAGAACATTCCAGAAGGTATTTATAAATACACATACTGTCATCAAATCTAGGATTAGCTGTCAAAGAGAGTTGAGGTAAATTAGAGGCCATCTTCCAGATACTGCTGTACTAAAGTTGTTGTGTGGGGTTATAGCAAACCCGTAGCTGAATTAATGCTCCTCTTCTCTGTACTTATTGGCCCTGACCAATCCAGGAAACTCTTTTGAAAGAGAAAGGGAAGAGGGGACATGAGGAATTTAAGTAGTAAAGTAAATAATCCAAATTCCAGTAAAAAATCAAATCATGTCAGTTGAGCACTTCTTGTCAGTTCCCTTTTCATCTGAAGGARCTCACTTGCTATCTGCTTTAAAGAAGGCCTAATAATTCACAGCTGACGCTACATTGTAACATCCACTTTCTTAGCTTGTACAGAGCATCCAATTAGTCTAGGTATGCTTTTATCTCCAAGTTTCTCTGTTGTAAGATCAGCTATAAATCTCATTTGTACTCCAGGCTCATTAGTCCTCCTTTCATCCCTTGCACTGGATAAGCCAAGCAACATACATGCAAAGTCCAAAAGGTTCATCTGGAGTCAGCCTGTTAAGCTTCTTTCTACTCCATCACTTCCCATACATTTTTACAAGAAGGTATTTGGAATAAAAAAAAGGCCTACTGCTGACAACACTTACTGTCATACAAGAATTTACTAAACATGTTGGAAATATAGGGATATATACTGCAAGGCATTTAAAAACACTGGTAGTTTATTTATTAATAAAGGTGGGGAAACCCTCTTTCCAGTAGAAAGAGAAACACCGGAAAGCAGCATGTTCTGGTGCAAGAAATGGAGTCAATCTTCTGAGAGAAGAATAAAAGCTAAGTGTCCATAGTCAATGAAATTATGCTACCCACCCTTGTAGAGAGGACATATGTAACACAACCAATAGTCCCTGAGGTTCAAGAGACCACTATCATGAACTACCTTTCTTGGTCATTGTTTCTTCCTCTCCATCTTTGTGCATATGCAGACATGGCGACAGACACCCAGGAAGGCCTCATGAGACCTTCCAAATCTCATTGTAACAACCCTGAGATGTGTGGACATGCCACTGTCTGCACCACAGACATATCCTTCCCTAGTTACTCTGTGTGAGAGCACCAAACACGTCAGTTGAAAGAAGCGCTTCCATTTGCCAGGGTGACTGTTTTACTCAAAGGACGCACAGAACAGGTATTGTCTCTGAATGGAGGCTCCCTGTGTTTACAATTATAAGCTTGATTTCCAGGAACACTTTCTCTTTGGCATCTCAACAGCTCTTTGCACTGCAAACAAAGCATTTGAAGGGGAAAGTTCCCTTGAAGATTTTGATTTTCCCACTCAGACCAGCTTCAGGAAGGAGAGACAGCATGGTACTGTATAAAGCTGTTGGTTGGCATGAAGAAAGACAAAGCCTATTTTATAGTAGATATTTAGAAATGGTTCAAGAGAGATATTTACAGTTTCATTTTTGCTCACGTGAACAAACACTACTTTCTCCTCATGTCTTTATACCACCTATACCTCTGGGAACCCATGGCCATCTTGCCTTGGGAGTTCTGCAACCATTGCTCGACGCACAAATACCTCTATGCTGTTTGCTCAGTTGTTCATATCCAAGCAAAACTGGTGACAAATCTATTTCATTAAAGCAAGAATACTCTATGTCTGCTTTCCAGAGATTAGAGAACAAGACATTATTTCCCCTGGACACCCCCCACTTCCTACTGCCTCAGCAGGAWTCCTCAAGGAGAGTTAGCTACCCATAGTCAACTACCTTCATTTTCTGATCCACAGTGAAAGGCAGTGACATGACCACCTCATGCTGTAGGCTGCAATTGATATCAATTAGAGAGACCCATGGCTCTTATTTCATAGTTATTATGGCAACTTCAAGTCTGTCTAAAACAGGCTGACTTTTAATCCCCCCATTTCACAGCAAAGCTGAGACATCCACAGTATCACTTGTAGGACATACTATGCACTTAAAATCCTTCAGTGCCATAATAATCAGAGGTGTTTAGATGCACATTAGAATAAAACTTCCAGAAGGGAGCAGATATTTGATGAAGATAATCTACACGGAGGATTAAAAAGCTGTACGCTTTGTGCATTTAGCAGGAATGTATAAAAACATCTTTGTGTAAACAAGGGGAAGAGAAGGAGAAAATCACATTTATCTGCACGTGTATTCAGATTAATGAAATGAGCAGTTCATGCTCAGCACACTTCCAGCCTGATACCCCAGCTGGAGTTACACACACCAAGTGGAACTGTGGATCACTGAAGTTAAAGGAAACTCTTCCCTTGACTTTACTGAGGCCTGAAATTTTGCTGAAGAAAATTACTACTGTGAAAAATCAGAGTGTATGACATTATTATTCTCACACATACAACTGTATCATTACAGTTGACTTACCGAAATCCTGAGAATCTGTTCTTGCACCTGGCTGTTTAAAGGGATGCACCACTTTTATCTCCACTGGTGGAAAAAATGATGGCTTCAGGCTAATTGTGACTACAACTTTTCCAGTATACTTGTTGGCTCTCCATATCATACCAGATTTCGACTCTGAATAGTACAGGTGCTCAGCAAAGAGAGACATACCAAGCAATTGATGTCTACAACAAAGAGAAGATAACACAAAGTGGCACATTACCTGATCCCTCTATATTTACTCACTCATATATTTTCTGAGCATCTAGTTCAGTCAAGTTCACTGTAAATAACCTTTCTTTGTATTCTTATATATATCTTATATTATCTTATATATATGAGAATCAGATGAGGTGCCAGAGACATTCCCAAATAATCCAGCACCCAGAATCCTGAAGATTTGCAAGAAATAGATGCAAAATGGATAACCTGCATTTCTCACAGGCTATATGAGCTGTTGTTCAGGGCTGACTCAATTGACAGAGAAAGCCTAGGTATCACCCTGCTTCTGGTGAACCCAGCAACTAAAATGGACACTTGCTTTGTTGAAGGATGTAGGCCAGATAAGTTCCCCCATTTCCCAATTTCCAGTGCCTGCTGTGACACTTCTGACTGTCCCAGGAAATCAGGGTGGAGCTGGAGGGGTAGGAGTAGGGAGTCCCTAAAATCCATCTTGCTGCTTCTCCTATCGCGGGAACTTAGTTTCCATTCGCTGGTCAGTTATAGCAGCCAGCAGGGACCACAAAAGGGCCCAGTTTTAAGTAAGAGGGAAAGCAGAGAAAATACTGAAAGAGGGATTTTTGGCCTCCACTTTCCAGTACATATTCCAGGTGGAAAAAGGAGAATCCATATCATCCAGGCTCAAAGGGAAAGTGTTGATGCCCTAGCGAACACCAGCCAACTCCAAGGAGAAAGGGGAAAAGGGTAAGGAAAAATCCAATGTGGCAGCTGGCAATGTAGGGAGAAACCAGCTTTGTGTTCATCATATGCAAATGGTGTGCTGCATATWTAAATCAGCAGCCGCGAAACCATGTATTTTTCTCATTTTGCAGTTGGCAATCCCTATTACGCATATGCTGATCCAGCCATACTGACAGAAACTGCAGTGATATAAGGTAACCTTTTCCTGAGTACCTCACTGAAAATATGCCCACCATGGAGCATCTGTACCGCTGCAAAGCGTGAAGGCCAAATACTAAAGGGACCCAAAAGCACATGGGTCTAACAGCCCCCTCAGCCGTGCTTAGCCCCGGCACCAGGGAGCAGAGGGGAACAAGTCTGTTGCCTAGGACAGTTTTCATCACATCTGCTGATGCTTGCTGGAGAGCCTGAGCCCAGGGGGTTGTCCGAGCCTCCCCACCCAGCAGCTAAGGAGGACAACAGGCTTAAAGGAGGATAGAAAAGACCTGATCTAGCTCAGTCTCTTGAGCACAGCTCAGACACCTGAGCTCACCCACTGTGACCTTGGGCAAATCATTTAATCTCTTTGGTTTTGGCTTCTCTATCTGCAGAAAAAGGCCACTAATAAACACTCAGAGAGGATTTCTAAGGATTAAGTAGTTATCATTTGCTAAAAGCTTGGAAGATGGAGAGTACTGAGTAGCAGTACTATCCTTCCAACAGTCACTTTTTTCCATTTTCCTATCAGTAGTTTTAGATTTACAGTTACAGGCTATTTGCACTACACTTTATACTCCTTATTGTGTTATGAACTGACAAAATAAAAGGGAGTATGAGGAAGAGAGCTTAACTGCATCCCCGGGAAAGGAGTGTTTTATTTCTGACAAGCTCAGGAAAACTCACCGGACAGAATTTTTGATCAAACGAACAGCTCCACCTTCATAGTCGCATGATCCAATATGGGAAATCTCCTTCCCATGGTCATGTTGTATCCAGTAGAGCCTTGTATCAACCAAATCTAGTGAGATGGCCTTTATTTTTTCTGTGGTTCTTAAAACATTTCTCACATCACTTCCACTGAGGGACACTCGGTGTATGCTGGAAACTGTACCATCTGAAGACCAAAATAATAGCCTGCAGGCAAGAGAGGCATGTTTTGGAGAAAACAAAACAAAACAAAACAAAACAAAACAAAACAAACAAAAAACCCCACACATTTGCAAGATCACATCACTGCTACTCACTTCTTGTTTAGTTGCTCCTGTATACAGAATTTTTCAGTCTTACCACAGTGCTTTCAGAACCAAAACTAATAATAAACAAGGGACTTTCTTAATACGTACTCACCTATTTCAGGAAAGCCCCATATACATCTCCCCTTAACATATTTCTATTAAGAATGGAAATAATTTTTGACAACAAAGCGTTGTCTGTGTAACAGAAGCAATATTACCACTGAAGTTTTGTTACAGTTGTTTTCTTATTTTAATAAATATGTTTCTGTCAGAGACTGTATGACTCTGTTCAGGAAGCAATGAGATACTAGAAATTTCTCTCATGTAGGTCAAGCAGGAATCGGCCCAGCTTAACCAYGAAGCACTATTGCCTGTGTCTCTGCTTTTTTTGGCCATGCAGTCAGAGAAGGAAACTGGAATAACCTCTCCAATCTACAGGGAACTCCTGCAAACTTGGGGAAAGGCACATCTTTGAGGCAGATATGCATTGCCTTCTGCCTCTGGGGAGGAATCTATTTCCAGAAACTCTGGTTGAACACATCACTTAACTTAAGTGCTTAACTTAAAAATACCATTTCTATTATTGTTCTCATTTCTTTCTACCTTCCTGCTGGTTATAGCAGCCAGCTATGCTGTCATTAAATTAAGACACAGTCAAAATACAGCTCCAATACTCAAAACAGTTATGCACTGAAGCTACTTATATGTCAAGTTATTCATGGATCAGAACCCAGATTTACCAATGTAACTAAGGTTAACAACAGTTCTTCCAAAATAACAAGTTATCTCTCATTCTTGTATTTTATTTTTTAATGTTTGGGTTTAGATTCTTTGCTTGGGTTTCTTATGCACAAAAATTCCAAGAAGCATCATCATTTTGCCTTGTCTTCACAAAATTGCAGAATTTATATGTACAAAACAATGTGGCATAAAGCCAGCTTTACTATGTTTAGGTTAATCATTTGTTAAAGGCCCCAAAATGGATTAGATCTCACTGGTAAGGGACTACACTAAACCAGTAGGAAGAATCAGCCCCTGTCTCACAGCTTTTCCTCACTGTTACATAGTCTACAGTTACCATAGGTTATTAATGTATAGGTGAAAACATGTTTCCAGAAGAACAGCCCAATTTTATAACACTTTATTAATATCTGCTTGCATTTCTATAGCACCTATTATTTAAGAAATGTCACTACTACTCTGGAAGTCTGCACAAATGCTAGGATTCACTTTCTACAGATGAGAAAACTAAGAAACAAAGGTGGTTATAGTCTCTATGCACAACTTTTGCAAATCAGTGTAGGGACAGGATATGATATGAACACACAGGAAGACAGAAGAAGAATGAAAATTAGAAACCAGCTTGAGTAATTTCCAGCCTTTATTGTATTTGCCCTCTATTTTTCTTTAGTCTTAATCCTTATTTTTCAGCATTTCTAAACACCATTAAAAAATTAAATCAATCTTACAGAAATAGTTATATTATTACTACTAAAATAATCCTATCACTGCTAATATCCAGACACATCTTTTGAGAAAAACTCTATTATTAGGGTATCACATTGACCTTCGTTACTTAAGAGTTGCATACATTTGAAGGAAAACATTGTTAATATCAGATTTAGCTCATGTTTATGCCTGTGCACGTAAACATGCTGGGGGTTTTAATTCACTTCACATTAAAAATAGAGCCCTCAGAGTCTTCATACAAGCAAATTGCCATAGGGCATAGAAATTGTGTTAGACTTCTTGAAGTCTACTTTCTTTACAGTTTATTACTGGCTGACTGGCTTCCCTGTAAGCACATGAGTACAGCTTTTTGCATGGTGAATCACACCTAGGTGAATATACGCACTCGAGTCTCCCCAAACTTTCGCTTAAGTTCAGCAAATACATCCCTATAATGCCATTTGTAATGTGTGTTTCAATGGCATTTGACAGTGGGTTTGAGGACTTGTGAATATTTCCAAGATTGGTAAATACTACGTTCAAAAGGAAATCAGAAAAAAAAAATATATAGGATGATGTTCAGGCCTTTAAATCCTAGCCAAATGACAAGACTCCAAAGAACACTACTAATGCTACTAGCATCAGAAGATTGGTTTATGTATAAATGTACTAGAAAAGGACACATAAGCCTTAATATTAAAATAGTTTCACACACTGCTGAGCAACTTTACTGCAAATCGAAAGTGGCAACAAAAATATGCTTTTGCTGTACGAAACAGAAGCATCTCAAAGTCTCCTCAAGCTTTTATTTTTGCAACTTTAATGGAAGAGGTTTATGTGTAAAGAGAAATTAGCATGGAGAGACCACAGTGACAAGTCATGTTGATAACTCTTGAGGAGGCCAAATCTCTTATGTGAGTATGGTTCTCAGTGTAAATGGCTTGAAGCTGAAAGAAGCATCTTTATGAAGGCCAAATTACTAGTGACACAAAGTAGCAACAGTAGATTCAGAACCAATATTCAGAGCAACTGACAAAGAGACAAAGGAAACAGGAGCAAAACTGTAAGTTTAGACCTTTTTTCAGAAAACATACCAACTTATATTCTAAGTATGCCAGGTTTGGAGCACAAGGGACACCCAGCATTTGCAGGCATCATTCCCCTTGCTGCTCCAATCCTGCTTTCTGCTGGCCTGAAACTTTGCTGTCCTTGAGAAAGGACCAGCAATGCTTCTTTTCCCTCAGCTCTCCTGACTAGCAAAATTTTCCCTGATGACCAAGAGGTATAGATTCTGCATTAGACTTCAGTGGGCTTTTCTCACACACTTCTCTATTTATCTCTCATATGCTTATTAATCTTTTATCCTCTTTTGTCAAAGTTCAAGGAGGTATTGGACTATAGATAATACACTGTGCACAGACTAGCCCAGCAGCCTGTAAACTGCAATCATAGTACTTTGCATATTTTGAGTCCACTTCAATGAAATTACTAACCTAGTTAAAATTACCTTTGCTCAGCATCAATGGTAATCCTTGTGGGATGACCAACATCTCTTAGAAGAACTCGGCGTTTCTTCCCATTCATGTCTGTTGCTTCTATGGTTGCTTTCTGTCTATTGGCCCAGAGAATGTCTTGATTTATCCAGTCAATAGCAAATCCTGAAATGCCTTTGTCTATGTAACATAGTCTCTGTAAACAAAAAAAAAAGTTGACAAGAAGCATTTTCATTTGGTCTTTGTACTTACACATACCCCTTCTGAATTGAGTGACCCCCTGAGAAAGGGGAAACTGTTCTCCAGGAGAAATGCAGTGGACCAATCTTTTAGCTACAACTTCTTGCATTTGACACACTATGAAGCACCCAGACCTGTACTGTTACAGATGGAAGACTTCCTAACACACAGTTGCTGGACCCTGATCCTTAAAAATCAGTGTAAAATACATCAGTGAAGACTCCACATGGGTACAGGAACACTGGCAATCTCTCTCAAACAAAAGAAGGCTCTCACAGCATTAAAGTTCGGCCACAACAGCCTGTCTGCCATTCTTAATCAGCCAGCTGCAATGAACTGCACAGCTTTTTCTGAACAAAGGATGAAGTGCTAAAAGAAGCATTTATGCAACCATAGAAACCAATAAAAGGTTTGAGAAAAAATGAGTAGGAATTCAAGCACATTGTTCTCATACCATTTGTGCCAGCTAGAGTTACAGTAACATGGAAGACAAACTTCCATAATGCCAGGGATTAATTTAAAACTCGTAGAAACATTATTGTCTTCAAAGCTTTAGTTTGTCTGAATTTCCTCTCCTTCACTTTTAACTCCCCTTCACTTGATCCACAGAAAATACTAAATGTACTGTGAATGCCAGTAAAACAGCCTAGACTCAGGACCACAACTATTACTACAACAAAAACTATTTAATTAGTCTGAAGTGCTAATCAATGAACAGGAATGGCAGAATTGTACCTAAAGAGCAAGTGGTTTCCATGGAGGGTTTTATGCCCATTAACTTGGAGAATTCCAGAGAACCGGTTACTTTACCTCTTGTTTTGTGCCATTGAGGTGAATTCTTTGAAGTAGCCGCCTTTCAGAGTCTACCCAATACACTTTCTCTTCTGTATAATGAAAATCCATAAGCGTTGACTGACCAGTATCAGCCACCAATCTTTCATGATTGGTCCCTTCATTGTCAATTCTAAAGATGGCATTTCCATGGCTAAAAAGTAGGAAAGGTGCAGGGTCTGGTGTGGAGAAAACAAAAAGAGACCAATTAATAGCTAAGCATTGCACTTTTGCTGCATTAAGTTCTCATCAGTATTATACTAGCCAAAGAGAAAGTTCAGGATCTAACCATCTCTCTCATATTTTAGTATCACAGAGAACCAATAAGATATAAATGTAATGGTCCTTTTACATTAAATGCTGAAAGTTAGGTCAAAAATCTGAGTCATGAAACTGAGATTGTAGTGGTTGTTACCACTAATCCCAAATCCTACAGCCTAGGCAGAATTCAGAAGAACCATTGCATGCATCCCAACAGAGGTTGGAAGAATTATGCCATGGATGCATCTCCAAGTTGAAGACTGCTTCCAACTACTGTGCTATAGCAAGAATTTATCACAGAGAGGTGGTCTGGAGTCTCACTTTAGCTAACCAAACAGGGAAATTGAAGATCCCAAGACAGAGACTGTGGAGGTTTCTTGTGATGCAGAGGGCTAAAGGAAACCAAAAGACCTGTACTTAAAACTCCTACAGCTCAACAGCAACAACTCCTTCCAGACAAAAACTGTATTCGTACTGAGTGAAGGGTAAGAGCGTATCAGTAACTTAACATAAAATACGTTAAAATGAAAGGTGTTCCAATTATGTCCTAAACTCTAGAAATCCAATTAAGGTTGAAAGTGACGAGCAACTAGGATGGTCTAAATAGCCTTAATGCAGCCTTAAAACCAGGTGATAAGTATGGAAGTACAATTAGTAGGACATAACAGTTGGGGCTGCGATTACACTAACCCAGTTTTATCAAGTCCTCTCTGTTATTTTTAGGGTATCACCATAGGGCAGGGTTAAGATTGCCCAAGGAACCTTAACTGCATTTCCAAACCACAATGGTTTTCTTTTAGGCAATTTGAATATTATGGATGTCTATCAAGTGTGTAGAAGAGGAAAGGAGGTTTTATGTCACATTTTAGCCTTCATTTTAAAAAGAAACGGGTTTTTTTTTCTAATTGGGAAAAAAAAAAAATTGAGGGTATACGGCCTAGTCTTTAATTTATCACTGAAACAACATTCAAAGAAAGCCCGTTGTGGTGGTAGTGGTGGGGATTTATAACACGGTTGCCTGAAACAACAGATCATGGCATATAAGTAATGATCTAACCAAGTGACTTTGAAATGCAATTATTGATATAGATCCAACAGAATGACAGCTTTCAAGCCTGTCTAATCAGTTGTTGAATTGATCTTCCTGCAATGCAGAGCGACTCTCCATTTATCAGGGATGGATGTCATCAAAGATGCATTATCATCAGTTTTCTTGCACATATACTTTTGAAAATTAATCTGGTTTTATTGACCAGTTTTGCAAACTTTTAACTAAATATCTTTACTATTAGCATGAAACCTGAAGCTTTAAACTCAACAGACATCACTTCTACAAATTTTAGCCAGGTGCTCCACCTTCATCATGGTTGAAAGGTTGTTTGATTCAACCCCTTTCACAGCAGAGGAGTGAGACCAATTTTGATTTCTCCAAGTGAAGAGCAAGTTAGGCAGAAAGTTCTGACAAGCACTCAAGACGTAATTTTCTTCTGTTCACAAGGAAGATGATCAGCGCTCTGTTTCTATACTAACAGACTGTTTTGTATCTCAAGTTTTCAAGCTATCACCCAGTTATAACAGCTGCTTCTCAGATTTTAGTAACTTCCTTTTTCTGCTGCTATTTGCACTGAGCAACCCCATGTGAGAATATTTAAACTATGMAGACTTGCTTTACGTAAATGGTAAATGAACGGTGAAGTGTAGCAAGGTTGATTTATCTCAGGAATTTGACAGCTGTACTGCCTGCATTTTTGCCAATTAGTTGACCAAGAGCATTTATATAATTTGTTTTTGTCCTTTCCACTCTCTGAATTTCCTATCAGGCACCCATGAATGAGGGCTGTAAATGGAACAGGGACCAAACAAATCTAACTTGATTGCAGAGGCACCAGTCAGATTTGGGAATTAATTTTATCAGGGGTTTAATGAACAGGTAGACACCACCTGCATCAAAGAACTTCCTGTCTTTAAAACATGAGGTATTTCACTTGGTGTACCCCCTACAGAGGGGTTTATACCTAGTATAAGGGTTCCTTATCCATCACAGTAGCTCCTGAACCATCACTCACTTTCTACTGGTGCTATAAATGTTAGTAATAATGTTTAAAAAGTTGAAGTCCTCCAATATTAAGGTAGAATTGTTCTTTGAAAGATACCTGTGCACATATATCACTGTGAGGTAACGTGTTTGTTTTCACTTCTCTTCAGTTCAGAAGTGAAGAGTTTACAAAACATTTGATTAAAAAAAAAAATCTATTTAAGGGGCTAGAAATGTTTAGGCAGGACTACAAAAAATCCAGCTTGGGTCTTCATGAGTCACGTGTTGCTGTCAATAACGATGATTCTAGGAGCTGACTGAAGTAATCGTGTTGGTGCCAATTTGGGAGCTGCACAGAATGCTTTTGGTTATGTTCATGGTCCCAAAGGGGATGCACAGGGACTCAAGTACATCTCCTACTTCTTGGGTCAGAAACATGCCCTGTCACATCCCATCTCTGCATTAGTGAGAGTCCCAGGCAAACATTAGTGAGAGAAAGAAAACCTGAGCTCCTGGATCAGAAGGGAGCTGTAGCATATCCCAGACAGGAACCAAAACCAGACATTCAGGAAACCAAGGTGGAGAGGTGAGAGGTGAACTTCAGAGCACTCCCACCTCATACTCTAGATGCAATATAGGGTTAAATCAATCAATAAAATCCAGCTAGATTTTTTTCCCTGGGTAGCATCAGTTGAGGACAAAATGAAGGTTATTCAAAGGCCATAACTGTGGATATTTTCCTCTTAGAAGGGCTAAAAACTTTTTAAATTTAAATGCATCTTATGCATTCAAAAATCTATTTATACACTCAGGACAGAGCAAGGGAGAGAAAGAACTCACAGTAGCACTCATGTTTATTAAGAAACCGCCAATGGGCCAAACCAAAAATAAGGGCTTCCTGCTTATGATTTCATAGCACTGCCCCTAGAACCTGAACACTCTGGAAAGACATCAACGCCAACACACTGAAAGAGGCAAAGGTAGCAAAATCTTGTGTACTGCTGTGTTTTCCTGGAAGTAGTAAGGACGGGATAAGAGAGTTTACAGTCGTGAGCACACAGAGTATGTCTACTAAACAGGAAGTAATTTTTTAGTTTTATTTGTTTGTTTTCATATGTTCATTCATCTTCCCACCACCATACTTTCCATTCTTCACCATCACTCTTCTATGGCACCCACTTTTGGCCTTGCCACTTACCCACACAGCAGAAGAGGCAGTTTTTCCATGAGCGAACCAGAGCACCCCAGTCACTGTCCAGTAGGAACCAGCTGGGCATGGTTCACTTTGAAAAATAATGCTAACTAAATCTCTAAAGCTCTTTTTTAGTCATCAGAAAAGAAAATGACCTTACCATTCACATAGCAAGACCGTTTGTCAATATCCAAAGTGTAGCCAGGCAAACAGGAGCAGATGTAGGACCCTGGAACATTGATACAGGTTTGGCCACAGGTTCCCAAACCACCTTCAAGGCATTCGTCGATATCTGAAACATGTTTTTGAACAGATCAGGAAAACTCAGCTAGCAAAAGCAGCAATGAGCAAAGAGAAAGAATACCCTTGACATAGTTATCTAATAATAAATTGGTCACAAAATTTAATATCCCATCATTAAAAAAGGAGAGGAGGATGGCTGTATTGCTTCGTGCATTGGTTTCAGAATTATTGTTTTGTCCGTTGTCACATGCACAGTGATTTTTTTTTTTCTTTTTTTTGGAAGACTGCCCTGGGAAATTACCATTCTCCCTAGTGTCTGGGCACTCTGGTCTCTGATTGCCCAGGGAACAGACTTGTCTCATACTCCATTTCTGTGATTTGCATTATCATTTGCTATGCAAATGATGCCTGCAGCTGCTTCTACAGTAATAATTTTGCCAACAAATTAACAGACTTTGCAAAACAGCAAAGCAGCAAACAGACTGCCACAGCACTGAGTTCCACATTGAGCTCATTTTGGTTTGAGTCAACTCTCAAAAATACATACAAAACACTAAAACCCCCACTATATTCTGACAGCAACAAGCCGAAACCAAGGCAACAAGCAAACTAATTAGAAACTTGGCTTTTAACTGGTAGATCAGGCTAGGGCCTTTAGGAATTAAAAGATATTTGACGTATTTATGGTGTTTTATCAGGGCTTGAGGCAGTAACTGTTAATTAAGTCCTAAATTAAGGACTTTATTTTTCAAAAAAAGGTCACCACTGAGGAGCATATTTAACACTAAGGGGGAAAGAAATTAACCCCTTTGGCAGTACCATGGATGATTGTCCCAGAAAATTTAGATAAACTTTAGTTCCCACTGAAAACAAATGCATCTGACAGTAACTTCCCGAGGTGCTTGACATCTGGCAGTACCATATCCTGGTATATTTCTTGTATAACCACTGTGAGGGTTGCTCTAACGAGCAGCTTTTTCCCTGCCCAAGATCTATTTGATGTCAGTGGCTTTTGTTCCAGGTTTTATTGTCTGACTTTGCACAAGCAGGAAAAAAGAATCAACACAAATTATTTTAAAGAGACACATTTGATTAAGTCACTAAAGGACATTGATTCATAACCAAAACTACATATATGTATTGAGTTATTCCAAGTATAGCTGACAACATTTGGTTGGGTTTTTTTCTGTATTCCTGATCAACAATTTAGGGCAATGGAAGAAGAGCTTCTCCTTGCATAACTTCTCTTAGATGATCATTTGGATCAAGTGCAAATTATCACAGTGCTTCAGGAGGTCTGTGAGTGTTAGGTGAGGATTCCCCTAGTTCAAAGAAGGTCAGAAGTGGCACCTCATGTTTACTGCAAGGAACTGCAATTTAACCAACTCACACCAGCACTTTGAAAGAAACTTTCTTTCTCAGTAACCTAGGGACAGCTAAGCAACCAGATCTCTGATATCCCATGGGTCTGGGAAACTGTCGTCTTTAACTGCTTTGAAAAACTACGTGCAGCCCAAGTGTTTAGGGGTTTCTTCTGTGTCAGGTATCAAAGTTGTTCACAAAGAATGTCAATGCTTTACAGCCACCTAACATGTCTGTACAGACTGGGGAATGTTCCCATATCATTTTCAGAGTTTTCCCACAATGTTATGTTCCACATAGCAAATGAACTAATTTGACAATGTATGAAACAAAATCAGAGCACGTGCAACCGATTTCTGTGGAACAGATTATGAAGGTAAAGCAGAAGCATTTTCAGCAACTTAATTCCATAAAGCACTCTAATTCTAACCCACAATCTTCTTCAAACAATCAGCTTTCAGGAGCATATTTTCCCACACGTACTAGGGATGTACATGCCATTCTCCGCAGCATTAAAGGAGTAACTYCTCCAAATCCCCTCTAGAAAGGTTTGACTGGCTTAGGAGTTTGTTAATGGGCTACAGAAACTGTGAGCTCCAGGTTGCCGGTTTAAAACTAGCTACTCCTGGCTAACATTGCCTGGATGTCATTAAAACTAAAGGGCTCTTTGAGAACCCGTACGGGAGAGCTTCGGTGACCTCAGCTCATTGTCACAGCTGCTGTCAGTGTTAGCAGAGACGTGAAGGAGTCTGCAGGCATGAACATTGTTTGTATCTCTCCCTGATGTACTGGTTTTCAAATGGAGTAACTGGCTGACTAAGCTGGACAGTTAATCTGACCTAGTCACCAGTACAAAAGCAGGTGTAAGACTCTGTTGATAAAGGCTATAATGTAGTCATGTTAGTCGATACACTTTTATGACAATAGTGTCTTGTTAAATAAACCTGATGTTATTTCTCTGAGGAAATCACAAGTATGGGTGATAAAGGCAGCTGTGTAGATGTAAGATTGCTAAAGACAGAGGTCATTTGACTAAGCAATGTGAAACACTGATGAAAGAACTATTATTCGATCACAGTAAAGAGCACATTAAATAAGAATAAGAAAGATAGGCCTGACCTACAGATTGTATCTCAAGACTGCTTACTCTGAAAAGGGTTTGTGTTCATACTGGACAGAAAGCTGACCTCTTAGCATGTTACTGGGCAAGAAACTTCAAATCACAACACATATAAACACAGGAGAAATGAATGACAGTGGGGAAATAATTTTACTTCTGTGTATGGCAGTGGTCAGACTATATTGGCATGCTGTTGGTATTTCTCAGATAGCAGTTGTTAAACGATCTTAAAAAATTAGAAAGTGTATACAACAAGGATAAAAAGCCTGATTTGAGGGTAAGGAAAAATGCCTTTCTGTGAGACACTTACAGAGCTCAGTCTGCTTAGATTATCAGAAAGAAGCTTGAAAGAAGGATTGATCACAGTATATAAATACCTTCACAAAGAAAAATTACCAGATTTTCTAAAGGACTCTATAATCTTTTGCAGGAAAGATTTAATAAGGACTGATGGCTGAGAATTGAAGCCAGGGAAATCAAATTTAGACATTAAATTCACATTTTAACAGGAAGTGTGATTCACTAAGGGAACTAGCTACCAAGAAAAACTGTGAAGGTGTGGAAAACATCAGTGGATATTCTCAAGTCAAGATCAGACTGGGCAGACATGATTTAACCAAGCACAGGTTACTGAACTATGTACCAAGGTAACCGGACAATGACCCGTTATTTACAGGATGGATTTTCCAGCTTTATATCAGCGTACAAAACTGACTCTCCAAGAAAGAGTACTCTGATTGATCAGGCTACAAGAATTTACACTGCCTCCCCAGTAATTGTACTTGAAGAGTGGATTTCAGGGTTATCAGTCTGCCCATTTTCATCACCACCAAAGTTCACATAATAAAGCAAATCCCACACATACTGAAAAGG
The DNA here is from genome assembly GCA_035582835.1 of Phoebastria nigripes. Lineage (NCBI taxonomy): Eukaryota > Metazoa > Chordata > Aves > Procellariiformes > Diomedeidae > Phoebastria > Phoebastria nigripes. Next base: position 93,599 of record JAYKAV010003356.1, read on the forward strand.
GAGCAATCACCCCAGCTGAAGAAAGGCTATAGCGGAAGAATAACTGCCCAATAAAAGACAAGGGGCGCAGTGGTGACAGGGGGCTCCGCCACCGGAGAATGCCCGTTCCAGCGGTAAACAGGAAGCACCAAGAGACACAGCACTATTGTAAAACACGCCGCAGTGCTGTGAACATTCAGCTTTTATAGTGCTAACAATGGAAGAGGGTCCTACGCTTAACATGCTCTCTTCTTTGCTTGAAGTACAAAAAAAAAAAAAAAAAGAGGCTGTTTCTTAAGGTTTGGGAGAACTCGATCATAAAACCATCCATCAGGTGTAACTAGCAGTGCCTTCACCTGCACTCTTAGTGCCAAAGCAAAGCACAGAGTTGCATCCTGCTGTAGCTGTTTTATGTGTCCTGGCAACCACATCCCCCAGTGGGAACTTTACCCTGTGAAAGAAATCGGCTTAGTGAACACAAAAGCCATCTGCAGTGCCCTGACAGCCAGCCCTGAAAGGAAGAATGAGTTTCTGCTCAGTTCTCAAAGGYTTCTTTATGCAAAAAATGCCTTGAGAATCAGCAAAAACGATGAATCATGTCATCATGATGTTGGCAGCTCTCAATGACTTTGCATACAAATATGCTACTTTATTAAGAGTCCTGAGAAATGCTCTGATTGCAGAAGGTGAAGCATTAGTATGCCTGGCAGGGATACAGAGAAACCACAGTGAGCCAGAACTTGCGTTTCATTATGGCCCCAAATACATATGTTATATACATAAAATATACATGTGCAGATACACACACTCAAATAACCTCATGCAAATTTGGTTCCTGTGGAGTTGGACTGGGGATTAATTCAATCYGCTGTATCTAGCTGATATCACCATAATCTTTTCAACAAGGTTGAACATGAAATTTCATCTGGGTTACAAAGGAAGCAGCCCATCCCTTTTATCTATTTTGTTAAAAGCATACAGCTCCAAAAATAGAAGATAGCCAGAAATGGAAAAAGATACTCCATCTATCAGCAGGTCACAATAAAACAGATGAAGCACAGCTCAGTATCTTCTCTCTCTAATTTTAAATGAGGTTTAAAGTACAACCTGATCACTCACAATTTTTGAGAGGATAGAGGCTGTGAAGTGCTCGAATACTATGGTAAGAAATACAATGTGAATACAATAAGGTGGTTATCAATTCCTGGACTCTTCCAGTCCAGAGCCACAGAGGTGATCATATCACAGATATGACAGCAAGAGCAACCATATGATTTAATCAAGTATAAAGTAGAATCAAATTTAGAATTGAAATAAAATTCAGAAACCACTTGTAGACATCTTGAAGGGAAATGGCAAAAAAGATCTCAAGGAACTACAATATCTTTAGTTTTCTACCCTTCTGGACTCAGAAGTCAAGGGTTTGGGCACTAGAATGGAAAAAAATATATTTTGGTTTTGTCTTCAAAATAAATTCTATGTGTAAATTAATAACTACAAAATGGACCTCTACTTCCCAGATCATACAACTTTCAACATACTGTTATCGGCTTGCCTTTCAAAGATGAATTTCATGAGGCTATCGTCTGGCCCTCTTTGAAAGGCATCAGCAAATACTGTCATCCAGCCCCCTTTAAAATCAGGTTTCAAATTAGATACTAGAAAGTAGTCAGTTTTGTTTAAAACAGAACACAAAATTAATATCTACTATTTTCCACTGAGCAAACAATGATGAGTCTTGCAGTATTAGTCATTGGTTCTGGAGTCTGCCCCTTAGCCCTCTTCAGGGTTAAGCTTCATGTGATGTGTGATGCCATTTCTGTCATTTCTTGTAACATATTCGCCTCCTTCCTATTTTGATCTAAGTTTTTACAGCTAAAGTATTCGTCCACATTCAGCTGTATCCAATTTCCAGAGAATTCAATGGGAATCTTCTCGTGAATTCGTCTGTGGGTTCAGACCCATGTTCAAGAATTCCTGACTACTATTTGGTAACAATATTTTCAAGCATCTTTCCCCAAGGCAGTATAATATGAAGTGAGCTAGCTGGAAGAGAGCTACTGAAAACAAGGAAACAAGCATGCCTCAACTGCAGCTCTTCTGAAATACAGAGGGATACAGTGGGGTCTCAACAGGTTTATCCCTATGTCATGACAGGGGTAGACAACACAGTTCCCCATTTCTTTGGCTCTTACTGCTCCTTATGCGATGCTTGCAAAGAAAGGGTAGCTGTGAATTAGTAAGGTTTTGGCATTTCATATTTCTCAGAATACAACATAAGAAGTTTTAACGGTGTGTCTTCAGAAGGCTGTATGGAGCAAAGTGAAGCCAGGATTTAGCTAATTAAGGTGAATTTAAAGATGTAATACGAAGAGGAATAACTTAATATTCTGCACCACCTCCATGGCAGGAGAGTGGTGAACAGTAAGAAAGAAAGGAGGGAAGCTTGAGACACAGAAAGAAGCATCTGACCAAAAGAGCTGACCTAGATAGCTGCAGTTGTCACCTTCAATTGCAGGCTGTAGCTCTGTAGGAATGTGCAGAATGTTAGCCCTGAAGAAGTGACAAGCTCTGATCAGTTAATGTCAGAAGTTAGTAGAGATGTGCAGAATTTAAGAACCTACGRTTAGGTAAAACTTCAATAATGTGGGTTGTGTTTTGCCTTCTTCAAAAACTTTTTCACAATATTGTTGTTTTTTTCCTAAATAACTATCTTCCTTCACTTTTAAAACTTACAAAGTGAGTATTCAAAGTCAGCCCTGAAGCCAAAGTACACCTCCAGTCTTGCAATATCCAGAACATAATATATTTACCTAGGGTAGCCCAAGACTAACAGGCACTAGTATCTAGTCTAAAATTGATAATCTAAGGGGCTGCTCTAGGGGTTTCTTCAGATAAACAGTGTCATGTGGGAAACTTTTTGGTCTCGAGCGGTGAAAGCATCTATACACCATGAGAGAATAAAAAATAGTGTTGTTAAAGCGGTACTTCAGGAGGGCACAGGCAACTGATTCCAACAGGCATAAGGCCCATCCCCTGGTGTACCATGTATGCTTACATAGTTGAGTATGTTAGAAATCAAAGCTCTCCCAGGACCAGCTATGCACATGTTTTTACCTTGTAGGAATAATAACTCCTGTGTAGTCCAGACCATTTTTATTTAGAGGTAGAAGATTCTACGTTTTCACTGGGGTCTTAGAAAGATAAAGAGTTATTTAAAGGTAACTGATAAAGAGTTATTTAAAGGTAACTGAGTCCCCAGTCCTGACATCAGCTTAAAAGAAATGATTAAATCAAGATGGCAGTGTCAAAAATTGCAGAAATGCGTCCAATTCTACCATAACTTGCCGATAAATTGATATGTTTATTCACCAGACTAGTCTTGTTCTGACCTCGTGATCTGTTCTCCCATACTTTCTCTCTTACAAACCTTGCTGTTGTGGGACACATGGCCCCTCTGAAAGGCCTCTCCTCTCTTGGCATACCAAGTCAGGATTCAAATAATCTCTCTTAAAATAACTGTATAAAATTATGTGAGACATTTAGGGTTAGATTTCATTATCCCTCCACAGGATGAGAAGGTCTTTGATCTTTGAATATCCCTAGAAATAAAAGGAACTAATTAACAAGTGAGCTGTTTAGCAATGTAAGAAGAGCACAACCTAGACCTTCATCTGTAGTGGCAGTATGGAAAACAAATCTAGAAAAGCCTACACACTTTCCAGTAAGTGTCGCTTGTAACAGTTCACTAACAGAGAGCAGACACCTTCTCAATTCAGGGTAGTCCTTATGGCTGGCAGGGTGCCACCACAGTCACAGACGATAAAGAACATTTTACAATTGGTATATTTATTACAGCTCACCAAGAATGGTAGCCAAGCCACAGTTCAGCTTGCTGTCATTGTTCACAATTCAGTGGTATGAGTCATGTCTCCCACTCACCACTTTTACCCCACTATTACCTTCAAAGCCTGCCTCCAGCTTCCTACCACTTGCTTCCACTGCACCCTTTATCTCACATAATTAATGAACTAGAATATCATACATCCGGTCATCTGCTCAGAACACAACTTGTGTATCCAGCACACAGAGGAAAGAACAGGCGAAATCCATTCCACCAAAGCATCCTTCAGTCTTAAATTTCATGTCAAAATTTCACCTTTGCTTAATCCCCTGTAATCCAGTGGTCTCCAATTAAAAAGATACCCTAGCACATCTCATTTTTCATTTATTCTATGTTACATGGAATTGCTCAGAGTATGTCATAGTAACATTAGCTCTTACACAAAAGACAACTTCTATTACTATTTCTTGCAGAGTTTGCTGAGCTACCGGCCATTCTGTTTTGGTGCTTTACCTAGAGTCCCCCCATTCATACAGCAGCTGAATGTATCTAGTTTTCAACAGAAAAGACATAATGCAGGGCAAGTTATGTCTCCATTAACAGAAGAGTGATGTACATCAATATGCAAAATATGTCAACTGAAATAAAAAATACATCCCTGCAGCCTTTTGAATATCAATATTTAGAGTGCATTTTGACTCATTAAACAATAGCCAAGCAATTCCCTTCATGTCGGTAGGATTCTCCTGTTATACGTGAGCTCTTAATTGGGCAACCCAGTAAAGTAGAAGTCATAACTAATGTATGTCCTAATTAGCTTGTGGAAGCTATGTACATATTAGCAAATAGTGTGGACCTATAGGAGAGGCTGTGTAAAGTGCAACGGTTGCTGAGGATATGACACAGACACTGCATATATTTCAGGTTGAGCCTACAGAGAACCAGGTCTAGTCTGGTCCCATGGACCGAATGGCCATCAACAGCAGAGAGGATAGATGCTCTCCTACGGGAACACTTCCGRTTTAGGTTGGCCTAAAGGGAATCCAGTTTGTGCACTTTGAGAGTGCTCCACGATGTGAAGACAAGCATAGTAAGAGGTGGCAGTATGGAGACTCATTTCAGAAGTATGCTTCTCATTTGAATTCAAGCATCAGTGTGGAAGCACCCTAGGTGTGTTTGGCTCTGAGATAAACCTTCAGTCAGGTTTATCATTTGTACACAGAAAATGCCTGGCTCCCCCTCTCTCAATATGACAGCATTTAACACACATACTTCTATTTTCTGCTTACAAGATAGTATTTCTTGGCAGAAGGCACAGAGGAGGCACCTGTTATTAAATCACTGGAATCATGTCAAGAACTGAGTCAGAGTTTCTGAAGCCCAAGCAACCTAAGGCAAAAGCATTAACTCCAGGTATTAGGTCTGTTTGCTTGAATCCTTACAGAGCGTTTCCTCATCTCCTTACTGCAAAGCCCACGACTTCATTGGCTCTGGCTTTCTAAAAAAAAACTGGACTTCAAGGTAGCAGGGTAGGGAGAAGGGTTCTGTCATTCTTTGTCTTACACTTTGTAAAGAATAGGAACCTGCATTTTACATGTTCCAAATCACTGGATGTGATTATACTAATATTAGTGTCATACATTTTACCCAGACTTTAGTACTACAGTATCAAACACACCTGCGATTAATGTATTGTATGAGACATATTATTAAATATAAGCACCATGTAAGCACATGTAAGCAAATACAAGCACCATATAAGCACAATATATTTACATGCACCAATAAACATAGAAAGAGTAGTTTTTAAAGTTATCTAGCCCACATCTAAGTATATACTAATACATAATCATTAAAATACTCTTTCTATATACATACAGAAATACAAAAATACACCTATGCATAAATTTTACATATATAGAAGCACGAATATGTGCGTGCACATGTATTGAAAATAGGGAGACACTAAAGCTATGGCAAAGAATTTTGGTAACTAGGGAACAGTTCAGATCTCTTAATGATCATATAAAAGTTTATCCTGCTTTCTGATAGTTAAACTGACAGACAAGTAACTGATTTCTGAAAAACAAACTAAATAAAATGAGTTCTGTTCATTATGAGAAGCAAAAGATATCGAGAAGATGATTTATCAATTCTGCCAGAACAACACACAAGAAACCTGTAAAAAAACTCTTTGAAAATTATAAAGCTCAATTAAGAGAATACAAATGCAGTTTTCTTAATCTGTGAATGGTCAGCAACTTACCTATACAAGCAGAGTTTTCAGTCTTTAATCTGTATCCATTAGGACAGTTCCAGTGCTGCAGAGCTGAGAGGCTGACAAAACCAATTTTAAAAACCACTGGCAAAAAAGCAACAAGGAAGAGAAACATAATCTTGAGGGTTTTTTGAACTGTCACTAGAGAAAAACTAGCTTGTATTCAGTCATATGCAGGACAAGATGAGCATGTGTAATCCCAAAAGGTTTCTGCAATCTCCCACTTTACACTCAGACATCTTATCACAATACCAAGTTTTATCTTTGCCTTGCTTTTCTTGTCACTTTAGCCCTTACTGTGTCTGACTACAACCTTGAAGAAATTCCTGGGAGATTTCTTCCCCACACACGTCGGGTTTTTTCTCTCGCTCTCTTTCTTTTTTTTTTTTTTCTTTTTTGGAAGCCAAGTATGAAATGCCTGACACTCTTGCCACAAATTTAACACAGCTTAAAAGCAATGCTCGCAAGGATCACTGCGAGTTTCCTCGCAACAAGCAAAGCTGCTGTTTAAATCTTAAAAGCAGCGAATTTGGAAAACTGTTCATCACAGCCCTCAGTGGAGTACAGGGAGCGAGATCTCCAGGTACCGTCCTTCTCCAAAACGCAGTTGCTTTTTACATACAAACTTGGACGGACTCCTCTTTTCTTTTTAAAGCTCTGCTTGCCCCACCTCTTCTCTTTTTAGTACCACTTGAGTGAACCCTGTGTTTGCAAATAGTAATGTGGTCAGTTCCTTACTACAAGGAACTGAGCCAGAATGCAGATACCCAGCCACCCATAATAAATACAGTCTATTTAGAAAAGCAGCCYCTCCAGCTTGAGAAGTACCTGCGGCATGCCAGCTAAGTTTTATTTCTCAGGGATTATAGGCAGGTTTATACCATGCCTGTTCAGTCATGATTAGTTGCATTCATTTTAATATTGTCATGTGTTTTACCACCAGAAAAAAACTTTGTCATCAAAACATTTCATGCAAAAAGGGAAAAAAAAAAAATCCCTCTGGTTTCTCCAATATATTTCAACTGGAAATACAAATTGGCTTAAAGTCAAGTTCAGATCTAGGGTATGTGTTTGTAATTCTGATTTCAAAGAAATTGCAACCATCTCTCTCAGGTCTGAATTTGGCCCTTCTGCACTTCCAGGAAAATACCTGCTGTCAGAGACCGAGGCAACGTGTTCTGAGTCTGCACCTCTCACATGTTGCAGTCATTTATATGCACACATCAGTGCTGTAAGAGGCTACTGTTGTGATGCAGTGCTCTTTTACACCTGTTTTGCTGAGGTATATGAACTAGAGAAATTCCAGGTACATCAAGCTCGTAATTCTTCCAGTACTGAAAAAAATCTCCTTTTTCCCAGTCCTTTGGCCCAGACCAGCAAAGCTCTAGAGCACAAGCATAAATGATTTGTTGAATTTCGAATGTGCTGAGATCTGAGCAGGTGTTTAAATTGGCTGCACCAGGCTTTGTTGAGCTAACTACTGTGAGGCATTCTGGTTCTGTTGCTTTTTTCTTTCCTTTTTTTTTTTTTTTTTAATTTCTGCAGTGTTGTGCTAGAATAAATACTAATACAACAGCTGGTTACAGCGGCAGCACCAGACAGTAACCTACAGCTGTATGAGTTCCGTCTCTGGGAATTTCCTCCCCCCATATTTGTCTGAATCGATAAGACTCCAGACTTACACTGTCAGAAAATAAGAAGCATGAAACCTGATTATAAACTGGGACACTCTCCATTAAAAGCAACTGTTTCTTGATGTTTCTGCCTGTGTGTAGGCACATTCTGCTTGCTCAATCTTCACTGCTACAGCTACTGCAACTAATTAAATCTGGACTGACAAGTGGCAACCACATTTCCATATACTCCGTTCAGAACCGAGTCTCTATTCTGCGTGCTATAAAATACAATAACAGTAATGTAAATTATGTAGGGCCAGACTCATGCCAAACAGCATTTGCTTCTCCAAATAGTCCCCTGGAATACAAAAGGGCAACCAATGTGAAAGCACAGTATAATACCATCCCATCTAGGGTTACAGGATCCTGCCCAGGAACTGTGATACGTTCCACGTGAACCTGTTTTACTAATTCTGCAGCCGTCAGTTCCTCCTCACACAATTTTCTTCAGTGTTCAAGCTGGGAGCATGCAACCTAAACAGCTCAAAAGGAATGTGTCACTTCTTTGTGAGCAACCACCAGCAGAGTGTTTGCTGGACCGTGAGGGTGGCCGTCCCAGCACAGCCCTGACCTCTTTCAGGGCAGACTCAGACAAACTCACTGAAGGAGGGAAAATGAATAATCTCTCCCTTTCCTATTAAAACCCAGAAGCAATTTCTGTCTTTCTTACATTCTTTTAGTCTCTCATTTACACACATTGTCTTTTCTGAACATTTCCCTCTATCTTCCCTGCCCCCCCTCCTCTATTTCGTCTTTTTGCCTTTACTCAAAACACAGTCAAAGGCATGTCCCAGAATTTCTCTTTTTTCTCTAAAGTAAAAATGAAGACAGAACTGTGTGACACGCCAATACCACAATGATGTTTTCTGGAAGAACAGATCCCTTCACTACAGTCAGGTAAAGAGCGGTTAATAAAGTCATTAATTTTACTGTCCTAGAAGTATAGGAATGCTTTAAAAACAGGGAAAAAAATCTCTTAATAGTGGAATTACTTTTTTTTTTACCCTCAGAAACCAAATATAGCTCAGACCAGAGCTAACCCCCAGACCCACAATATGATACGATATGATCTAGGCCTAAGGATGTAAATAAGTTACTTGAAAGAGGGTAGAACCAATCACCTCCCCTCAGACCAAACCAGAAAGTTCTCAATAAAGTATGAAATGCATCAGGCTGTGCCACACCTAAACTTTTTAAACATACCATTTTTCACCAAGTGGTTCAGCATACGGCATACAATAATTCCTTCACACCTGAAGTCATTTAGCATTTAAGAAGTTGTTCAAATGTGTTTCTACAAAGTGAACTATTGTGCTCACCTACAGGTATTAAATACAGCAATTTACTTTAATCTAGCACTCATACGATAAATTAGACTAAAATAGCACAGTAGTCTCATTTGTAGGGCTCACCACAGAATCAATCCAAATAATTTTAAAATTATCTGTCCCCGTACGTCAAATGCAAAGAACTGCCTTAGTTTAATTTGGCCTGCTGACTCAAGAGACTGATGAACTAACAAGTAAACATTTTATTCCTTTCTTTTGAACTTCCTGTTATGTCGGCTACTTTGGAAGGCTTTCTTTGCCAAAGGTGGTAAAGACCAGCTAGCGATTCAAATGGAGAGGGTCTTCTTGCCTACCTTGGCAAAGAGCTGCTGATATCTAGTTCAAGGACAGTATGTTCTGGCTGTTTCTAAACTGTGAAGGAAACAGAGCCCTCCCTCAGTTTTCCAGGGCTTTCAGTATCTATATTGTATTGATTAGCACACTGTTTAAATCATACATTGGTTTTTATTCTTGCTTACTACACATTACACTAGCTTGTCAGCACTTCGACTTCTTTTCCTGTCAGCCTCTGAAAGTTTGATTCTGGCCTTAGGCACATTCTAATCTGGTTAAAATTATATTTTATRGTCATCACAATCCCAGTTACCGCCAACACAGGTTAATGATTAAATGCAAGAGTTCACTGAAATAGCATAGGAAATGTGTAGTGGCTATCTCTAGTACAAATAGCACAGAGCAGTGAGGAGCCCTCAGATCCCACAAAACAGCTTCCAGATCCTCCCCGATGGCCCCAGGGAATCTGCCAGCCCCTGGGTCAACGTGTTCATGTACGTCCCATTCTGTCAGAAAAGGTATTGCCACCAGAGCAGTAGCTGATTGACACAAGCAACTTTTACGATGATACTGGGGATTTCTGATAGCCTTCCGGAAAAATACACAACATTTTTGTAAGCCATGCCTTACACCTACTTACTGAAGCCTGATCTCAGGGTCAGTGTGGGGATGCCTGACTCTGATCACCATACTTTCTCTGACATGACAGTGCTTGATTCAGTACTGCTAACGTCATTTCAGCAGGTTGAGCCTGCATCGTGTATAATCCTGACAAAAGGGACATTATGCGATATTAAATTGCCTGTCAGACAGAGCAGGGGGAGGCACAGCGTGAGAGAGTGGCATATTCCAGTGATCTCTAAAAGCCAGGAATGCCTGAAATCTCCTCCCGAGGTATGACGGCCATTCTGGTTTTGTCCTCAAGCATGTCACTCATTGTTCTCTTCAACAATTTGGAGATGATTTTTGGCTGGCAGTGTTGTAATTTAATTTATTAGTAAAATTAATTAAAGAGTAGGGCTTTAAATCATGAAAGCTTTATGAAAACCAAGTGCTATTGTAGGTAATCTCTTTCCAGTTGTCTCAATTTGTTTCACAGCAGCAATTACGACAAATACCCACTGGATTTTTTTTGGTAGTTTGAGTCCCATGTCTTTTCTGCTAAGGTTACAATTTTTCCTACTGCAATCTGATTTTAAGGAAAAGAAAAAGACAAAAAAAATCCATGTTAAAACAATACTGTTAATCATAACCAATATTATCTTTTTAAAGCAGTTTTATGTTTAACATTTTGACAGGTACCTTTCACCAGTTGCTGTACAGTGAATACTTATTTCATCAGCTAGACCACACTGGAATCCACGGAAGGATCCACAGAAAGAAAGTTAAATATGCTCTCTCTCGTATCCAGACAGTCAGAACAAGAGCAAAACATTCTGGGGAAGCCACATAGCACATTACTGACTTATGACCTTCATCAATGTTAGATGATTACATTAGGCCTCTACATTAGTAGACATAAAGGAGTAGTTAAAATAGCATGTTGAAACAGTCATTTGGCTCTCTGAAGTGGAGATAAAACTGAAGATAAAGCAAGCCATTTGTTGCCATGGATAAGGTCTACGCAGCTTGCTACGTGAGAACATTTAAGACAGGATCTTAGTAACAGGTATGGCATTACTTCACTATCAGGGTCAAAAAATGTATYGTCCTCATGGTTTTTTGCTGTGTGTCCATACCAGGGATAGCTCTGTTTCACCCACAGCAAAATGATTTCTAGTGCACGTACTAGGACAGCCACTCTAACAGATCTCTCAGAACAAAGGCACTGGCTGAAATCTGATTTCACTGATTGTCAGAGTTGCTGAGCACTCACCACTTCCACTCATACCAGTAAGAGATCAGGATTTTAAATATCAGTCCGTAGGTTCTTCTTTGGAGTCCCTCTATCACAGGTATTGCTACTTTTACTCTTCTTATCCCATGAGTTCTGGGCTGGGAAGATGAATAATTAAAATTACTTTTTCAGTCAACTTTTTTCTCCGCATTACAGGCCTTTTCAGATGGTTCATTCTTCTTGTGACCATGATGCTCTTTAGAAAATAAACACCAGGGGAAATTTTATGGTTTTGTTTTACCGCTGCCTCGCTGGCTACATGGAACAGAATCACTGCATTTACCAATCTAATTCACTTTGTCAGATTAACCCCATTTCACCTGGTGCGTCTATTACACCAGTTTGGCATACCTACACAAACACACACCTGCATAAGCTTACACCTGTGTGTCACATCTCAAAGGCAGAATCAAACAAGATGGACAATAAATAGGAGTAGAAGTAGAAACAGTCATTGTTATAGTCAGCTTTCCACAGCAAAAGCACCTGAGATGAACTCAAAGGACTGGAATTACCAGAGACGTTGTCAGTGCCTGGTACTGAGCTCCTGCAAGCAGACTGCAGGATGCTCCCAGTTGCTGCCAGACTCAAACGTTCTGAAGGAGGCGATGACTTCCTGAGCACGCCGCAAGCCACATTCTCTTCGTGGAAATTTAACATTGTCCTGTTCGTGGCCATGCAGCTGGTGCCAGAGGGATTCGTCAGTGAATTGGTGGGCAACCAAGAGCAGGTGTAATAAAATACATTGCTAACTGCTGGGAATGTTCGTTTCCCTACAATTCGTAGAACAGATTCAAGAGATCTCCAGAAGCAAATATGTCCTAATTAATAAATATTTGAGCATTGAGAATCTCCTGAAGAATTTGCCTAGAGCCTGCTGAAAGTAAGCTTGCACTAGAAGCGCAAGTTTTTGGTGTGATGGCATTTACTGCGTGATATAATTTTACAGGTGCAGTACAGATCTAAAGCAAAACAATATAGGGTTGTTAGACCCTACCCACAGTGGCCATAAGGGTCCTGCATGTGGATTTCTTATACTATATCAGGAAGTAGTTGGTMCAGAAAGTGGCAAGTGATCAGCAAGGGGCTCTGCCATGGAGGAGGCAGCTTGACCCGACACCACCTCAGAGAGAGCCTCACAGCTGCAGGCAGTGCAATGCCAGAGCCTATCGCAGACCCAAATGCCACTGTGAGAATGATATCCCAGATCTTGGCATCCAAATCCTGCAGCTACCAAACACACCCTGCTTGAGGCCACAGCTGACAATTCTCCATCTAGACAGGGACAAGGAGAGAAGAGCAGTGGGGAAAAAGGCAGGCGTACCAAGTACAAACAATAGCCCACATTATATTTAACTTTTAGATAATGGTTCTGCATACTCCAAAGCCTCAGACAGATCCTGTATTGCTGGTGGGAGTGTGAATATGGAGGCTCCAGTTCAGACTCAAGTGACAGTGATGATTTCAGAAAGGGGAGAAACGGTTCTTCGCAATAGTCCCTTTGCCTCTGGAGCCCTGTAAAACACGACTGCGCTACAGGAATCCCCTGAGATTACCTGTAGGAGTCAGAAATAGTATTATTCCCACAGTGTTTTTGAAGAAAATGAAACAACCTAACAAAGGCTTGGTCTCAGGGGCTGATCAAGCAAGTACTAAGCACTGGGTTAAGCACTAAGGACCAGGGAAAATCATTTTGTAACAGAGCAGCGTACAAGTGATTGCATAACCAACAAACAAAGAGCAAGCAAAGTGGTCATTAACAGTCACATACATTCTTACAAAGTGTCTACTCAGCTGCACGGCAATGAGCAATGTCTGCCTAGCTGAAGAGTGAATGAACAGATTCCTGAAAGATATAGCTACCTCCTTTATAGTTGCCAGTAGGTATTGGTTGGCGTAGCCTTTGCCTTACACTAGGCTGTCAACTGACAAACCAGGAAAAGCAACAGTGAAATCAGGCACAGGTAGACTTTGTAAATTAAAATGTCTATGGATGCACAGACAAATTCTGTGGCTGCTATAACCATATGCACAGCGTATTAAAAGATTCCTTCATTCCATCTACATCCCTGCCACAGGCTTCCTGCGTGATCTTGGCATACTGTGCAAGATCTGTGCACCTCACTATTCACCTTTTTATAATTAAAAAGGACCAATACTTCCCTTTTGCATGAAGGAGGGTTACTTAATTTAATAGCTGTTATAAAGTGCACTGAGATCCTTGTATGTAAGCTAGTATTCAAAATTGCAAAGTAATTATTAACTTATTACTGCTAAGATCACATAGAGAGAACAAATTAGGCCACAAAATAGAAGGAAAAAGAGAAAATTAATTTGGGTTTGTACATTAGTTGCATCAGAAATAAAAAAAACAATCTTCTTGCCAAGTGGTGTTGCAAAACAATGAAAACTTTTAAATATAATTTGTTACTCTCAGAATGCAATATGTTTACTTCTATGCAGAAAAGCACAGTAAAGATACACTTCCTTCAAAGGAGATATGGTAATGTTTATACTTCATTTCTACCAAAAATTATTACACTATGTTGTAGAAACTTTTATTTCTCAAAGTGCAAACTAAGTTTATTATAATAAAATTCCTATTAGTGCTATGAGGTAAAATGCACAGAAGCCTTCTGTGACTTTACTAGAACTAACATACGACATCAGCAGGAATACACCAGCTAGCTTAAAGCAATAAGAGAGCATTTCTGAGACTCACTGCCTTATACACTACATAAAAAAATGCTTCACATACTCGAGTCACTTCACAAGTGACTTCACCAAACTAAAACCACAATAATAACAAACACAGTAGCTGATCCAAAATCACCATCTATAAGATCTACCCCAACCTATTATAGAATCTTTATTAAAAACTAGAGTACTTCAGGGCCATTCTGTATAATATTGCAATCCTATTGCAGTTAAGGTCAACCGGGCATTAGGACAAAATTATAAAAGGGAGTACCCACCCAAATCCTTCTCAGCAATGCCCGTGGGATAGGGTTTGGTGTACCTCTTGGGCAGTGCTTTGAAAATTAACCATAGGTGCCCAGTTTTCCAAAATGAAACAAGACTCTAGTAAGAGGAGAGGGGCACGGGAAATCTATTCTGAGAGTTTGCATGTGTTTCCCAATGCTACAGAAACCTCTCCATTTGCGCGTTTGCATTTGACTGCCTTATTTAGAACTGGGCTGACAGACGAGGCAGAACRTGTCATAAGAAGAAACCTAAATACCTAAAATATCTGGGTCAAACAGTAAAATTCTAATATCATCTATATATCTCTAGATAGAATTATAGAAGGACCTACCTTATGTATGTTGGCATAGAAGTCAAAGACACTCATTCCTGCATACATTCTCAATGCTCATAGCCGCTCATTGCTGCAAAACATGTGGACCAAGGGCGGGGACTCTCCTTGAATGTTGCTGGATCACARGCTCATCTTCACGTTCCAGGATTAAATACCCAGAGTGACAGCTCTTTGCTTCCAGACATGAAGGAGAAACTGATCCTGAGCTCACTTAAGCCAATATCAAACTCCCATTGACTGCGTTAAAAACATTGGACTAGGCCCATCTTATGGAAGGGACAGATTCTTACCTTAACCGTCAACACAGCTCCAAATAAGTACATTTCCTTTTTCTCCCACAGAAATCAAGAGAGATTAGCTCCTTGGGTAAGAGAATATCTCTATCATATGCTCTCCAGGGGCTACTTAAGTATTTTTTTAAAACTGTATAATTTAACTTAGACCTGATACTTGGAAATAAGACAAATATTGGAAAATATTTCTAACATTTTCTAAAATATTARTAAAAGTAAAGGCAAAATAAGCGGGCAATCTGATTAAGGCTTCAGGATATGTTTTTCACGCTATGCACTTCTACACCTGCCCCAAACACAAGTTGCCACTGCATAAGCACGTGAAATGGACATTTCTCTTCTCATTCTTAAGTCTACGAGAGGTTCCAGCAGCAAACGTTAACTAGCAATTGACATCAATATTCCTTTTCCTCTACTGCCAATAAGCCACTTGTTCACTACTACACAACAAAGCAATTATACCTTCAGAAATTATCAGTTATTAAAAATTCTTCAAGTCATAGTGTTCTGTAGATCAAGTATTCAGCTACTACTAATGCTTTTGTCATAAGATGAAGAAGAACATCTATTAAGTGCAGAACAATTCAAAAGAGGAAAGCATTATAAGTATTTAAGGCTGAATGGTTTGTCTGTATTGCTGCATGGCTGTTGAGAACTCTTGCTACAGCTGCACCCATGATGAATAAATGACAACATTCATATTTCACATCACACTGTTTTTACCAGGACCCATCAGATTAAGCATATTGTTTAATTCAGACAAATGTACAGACAGGAAAAGACTGCCACATCTTAGCTTCATGCATTTAATATAGATCAATTTACGATGAAAATTTACCTCCAAAGTTGTCAGGATTTCTCCTGACTAACCAACTGGACTATTCCTAGAAGTAATGTGGTCACTATTCATAGCTTAGAAGAAAAAAACTAAGTCTTTTTGATGCAGCAAAGCTCTTGGCAATCAGTGCTCAGGCAAAGTGGTTAGGGCTTGAAGTAATACTCTTGAGAATGGAGTGCTGAAGCCAAAGCAATTGCTTTTCTGCGACCAGCTGAATTGCAGAGTTACTGAGAAGCAGCATTTCCACAAAACTAGAAAAAGTAGTCAGGCAACACCAAAGAAGGAAATGGTATGCTACATTATAAATGGCAGTCACTTTACCTTTCTGCAGCCTCATTACTTAGGCAGTGGATATGTTAAGCTCTGTGAGTGGCAACTTTACGGCAGCTGGCAGGGCTGTTTCTTATAAACTGCTGACCTTTGAGGATGGTGGAACTGCTATGAAACCACTGCACATAAACAAAGAGCTTCCCCCTCTGGCACAAAAGTGCCAGGCAGAACAGAGGACCCTGATGGCTATTAAGGCCAACTCAAAAAAACATGGATAGCTTTCATTTGTCTGTGGTCATCAGTGGTTACTTATACACACCAGGTGTGTACAGTGATGAAAGGAGGCCATTCAGTTGCATCTTCACAGCCTCCTTTATCATGCTGAAGATCTCAGTCATCTATGGTCTCCTTTATAGACAGTCAGGCATCCTTAGAGACTTTCCCGGTATAATATTTTTTTGAGATAGTTTTGAAACACATTAGTAATGGGCACTYTGTCTGACTATTACTATTTTATCAATACCACAAATGGCTTACGATCTACCTGTCACATTGCTGAAATTATCAAGATGTGGAAGCATCTTCTGAATCTCTCCCATGGCCCAACCTCTCACCAGACACTCTCGCTATTTGTGCATACTTATTCTTGGCGTCTGAAAGCTGCCTGAAACAACGTGTGACAGGATTCATCTCACTGTAACTGGAGTACCACTCCACTAAGTCTTGAGCTACTGGCATTTGCTGAAATGGCTGTGGGCTTAGAAACATCGTCAAATGCCAGTTCCCAGGATGTGGTCAATAAGTTATTTAGAGCATCTTTTCAGAACCCATTCCTATGTTTTATCCCCAGCCCACGCAAGGTCGGCATCACACAGTTCATAAAGAGCATGGCCTTTTGTGGAATTTACTCCAAATATTCATCAGAGGAAGAAACCTCATCATTTCAGACATATTTTTAGGTGGTGACATTTGACTTCAACTTCCTCCAGGCCTGTCCCCCTGCCCTTTTGGTGAATCACAAGTTATTTGTACTGTAATGGGCTTCCTATAGTTAAAGTTTTGTCAATTCATTCTGCCCAGAGCTTCCTATAACTGCGAAGGACCAGAAAGATATGCAAGGATATGTTTTGACTATTACAGATCCTATAAAAGTACATCATCTTCATAGTTTATTTCTCTCTTCTGTTTCAGTATTCTTCTCAGTAAGACTGAAAATCATTCAGGCAGTGCTGTCCAAGTTCACTCCAGCTATCTTTCTAGCTGGCAGTTGCCATCAAATACTGTCCTAGCTTTTCCCACTTAACATGTGGCCCATCTCATTTTTACAGTTCAGTTAGACTCCTTTGATGGCAAAGGTGTCAATCACATGGCTCCTTGCCTATGTAGCCTCATCAGACTCAGAAAGCCAATCTTTTTCTTTTCTTCAGCCTAAGTCTAGGGTTTCCCCTTCCACAAGTCTTGTTACAAAGCAGTTATCTCAAACCCTGAATTAATATTAAATATAATGAACAAATCATGTACAAGAATACAGTCTTTTGTCCCCTAGACCAGATTTCTCTTAACTCTGCTGAAGATCTTTCCTGGATCCATTTATTGGAACTGGCGAATTCTCACTATTCTTCCTCCTTGCAGTTCTTGCCTGTGATTTTATAAGCCGAAAGATTGGTGAATGAGGTCTTTCCACCCAGGGAACTGAGTACTCTTCAGCAGGGTGTTTTTATTCTTTACTTAATCTTACTTCTGTGTTTCCTGTAGGAATTTCTTTTTTGCTACTCATGCATTCCCCTTCACCACAGCCTTTTTGCTTGTTTAGAATCTGTGTTTGATCAAGTTGCCAATTTAATACTCTCTTCCAAGGCAGACTTGCACATAAATAGTTATACTAAAAATTCTTGTTTCATGTCCCAGCCACCAAACTATCATTTATGTGTTCTGCTTGTACTGAGCGCCTTTCCAAATGTCTATCTGCTGATTCTGGGCCTTTCCAGCCTTTTATAAAAAAAAGAGCAATTGTTTAACCATTATTCCTTTTTTTGGCATCATTTTTGGCTGATCAACCCTTAAAAGAATTTTCATGACCATTCTTCTAATTTCTTTATGAAGGTCAATGAGCTTTAAGAATCACCATTTTTTCTCTCATTTCATTTGATCCAGACTTTGTTTCTATGTGAATCTTCAGTAGTAAGAAACTGAAAACTTACTTAATCATAGTAGTAAGAAACTGAAAACTTAATCATCTTGTGACAGGCTGAACTTTTGTCTGTACCAATTCACATCCAGGCAATCTCTAGAGCTAAGTCATTGTTAAAGACACAAGAGAATGTCACTTTTTTCTATCAATAAACAAGGAACTTTATTAGTTACCTCTCCTCATGAAGTCCCAGTTGCAGTTTCAAAGAAATAGCTCATACAGATATTGGACATAATGTCTATTCAATCATTGTGCCTGACGAGAACAAAGACCGTTATTTTTCTGGCTTGTGAAAAACGTGGCTTGCATTGTTTCTGCTGCTGATTACCCTATCCAAAGGGAATGTCTGCTCCTCTGTCGAAGAGCAAAGAATGCTCAAGCAAGCTAAGGAACAAATAAGCAGCACTTTTGTGCACGAAAATGTGCCTCTGCCATTCTAGAGAGATTCTTTCCTGATGTTGAGAAATAATTTGGGGCAATCTTCTACTAAAAAATATTATGCTCAGATTTAGGCTGAACTCAGAATGATTGGCACAGAACTCCAGGAATTGAGTGTTTTGTGGATATTGATGCAACATAGACATGACAGCAGACACTACAATTGCAAGGTGTAAGTGATCCTCAGCTATGAATTTTGAGTCGCAGAACAAGGAGGAGTGTTATGATTCCTGTTTTCACACTCCTGCTTCAGCAGGAAGGAAATCACTCCACCATGTCACTTTTATGCTAGAGAACAAGAAATACCAAGTTTTTTTCTTTTTTAAACCAATCAGTGAGAAACCAGAACAGGTCGCTCAAGACCTGAGAGCATGCTCTGGAAAAATACCCACGGATAATGTCATTCATGTGTAATCTGAAGCTAGCAGTACACTGCAGGATTAGTCTAACACAGAAGAAGGCTCTATCCAAAGTCAAGTAAGGATAAAATTTAAAAGACAAACAAAAGAGAAAAGTAACATTAAAAGAGAAAGTAATATTATTCTGAATTTAATTTGCCATGCTCTATAGCTGGCTGCTTACCATACTCTTATATTGTCCTCTTTCTCCCTCTGTGATTTAACTTCCACGTGATCTTAAACACAAGGGACCAGGCTAGGAAACAAAAAATATAATCAGTACGAGTTATTTTTGGAGGCTCAAACATTTGGCCAAATCTTAGCAGCATAAAATTCAAGACACATGACTCAGAAGTCGATCCGATCAGCCCATGGCATTAGACATCAGCGTCATTAATTAAATCAGGTTCTTACAAAAAAAGGTACTTAAGGGTATTGGACTTAATTTCCTTTTTCTTCGACAAAAGTGTGATTGTTTTAGAGACTGGAAAATATTACAAAGCAGACTACACATATTGTTTTGTTCCTGTTTTCCAAAACAATATTGAACTGGAAAGGATAAGTGAGAAAGAGTTAAGCAAGAACATGATCTGGAGACTTGTTTATGAATTTACTTTTTGAAGGATTAGAGAAACAGCTGTTTGAGGACTCTAAAGGTTTCCTACAACTGTATGTGTAAATGAATGAAAAGACTAAAAATATATCAACAAAGCTCTTGTTTAGTTGACTGAACAAGCAACCCATTGAATTTAAATTATAGTTGCTCTGAATCTACTAGTAATTGTCACTTTGGATTGTTCTTACTTTGCATCTAGTCCAGTAGCACGTCTCAAGTACCAGCAGCCCATAGCAGAGGCCTCAGAAGAAACTACTTTAACTCTGTCTGAGGCAACACTGGAATACTCTATTCCTGCCCTCAATACACACATAGATAAAGCTCCTTTCTCCTGTATTAGGAGAGAAGAAGAAAACACATTCCCTTTTAGCCTTCTCTGGACATGAAGTATTTCACCAAGTCCTCTCTCAGCCACCTTAGCTCCATAAAAAACAAAACAAAACAAAACAAAACAAAACAAAAACCCCACACCGCTACCAAATTCCTTTGATTCCTCCTTAAAAAGATGTGCCAAATACTTGATTACTCATTGCATTTTAGCATAAAGTTTTTTCTTGTCAGAGTATCTTCTCCAAAATGTAGTCAATCACACATTGTGGGTAAACTGGTATTCCACTATTATGAGAGGTTAAAGTTATATGTACAGTCAACTGCTTTCATAACACTCTTAAGCCAATCAAGTGTCTTTCAAAAATACCAGACCTTAAGTTAGACCAAATATATTTAAAATACATACCTGACAGGTGCTACTGAACTTGCTGCAATAATTGGAGCAATTTCACATTCTTTTCTAAACACAAGGTTAAGATGTTACTTCACAAAAAATAGAAATTAAAAAAAAAGTGCATCTTTTTTAATTAGGTCTTGGGAAAGACAATATCCTTTTGTTCATAGTTGCTTTCTGCCTTATTGATTGAAAAGATTCCCATCCTGAACACTGATGAATAATGTACACAGCTTTGTAAAAAGAATGCTCTCCTTGCTATAGGCTGTTTCAGACTGATATTTCAGCTTGATTTTGCCACTGTTTAGCAAGGGAGTCTTTCAGATTTATAAAAAATAGTTTATAAAAATGACACATCAATCGTGYCTCCAGTCTGATGTGAATTTTGATCTTCTGAAATTCAGAGGAAAATTTTTTCACTGATTTCAAAAGAAAAGAGAAAGCACCTATTCTGTTGAAAACTTCTCATTTTCAACAAAGGAAAGTGACAGTGCTAGCCTGGAGCTTCTGTGGCTGACTGTAACACCTAGAGCAATGCAATGAATTCCGTGAGAGAAGGCATCCAGGTCAGCATGTTTCCAGTCTACACCCAGTTAGATAATTAAAAAAAGGTTCATTTTGAAATCTCATCTGTGCTCGTGAAGGAAATTCAAGTTGGTCTACCTTCCAGCCACAAATCTAACAAATTGATTGTTTTTAAAAGAAAATCATAGATCATGATGGACTATTGTGGTATATTATGTTTAGGATTCACACCCTAGCCAGAAGGGCTATGCTACTGATGCATACCCCTCCTTCTTGCAATAAATGCATAAATTACTCATTCTCCCCTTTTCAGTTTACAGGCAATGTTCTTCAGAAAGCTCTCACAACTTTCACCGGGACACAGGCAGGCTTTAAGAGCAGCTTCAAGTACATTCTTCAAATTCCCCTAGTGCCTTTGTTCCACACTCCAATTTTATAGCTGCCCCCACCTTGTCGAAACTGAGCATGTATAGAGCTCCACTCATTGCAATAAGCTGGCAGTATCTTCATCCATCCTTTTATAGCTACCTGTCTGCAGACACCCCAGCATCCTTGCCATGTACATAGCAGAACTGCAAGCAAAAGACTTTGTGGCACGCAGTCCCAGCATTCTCTAGGATATTACCCTTCCATTGTTTCTCAGCCTTCTTTTTGTATTTTCTCTCATTTCTTCTCAGATTTCCTCTTGTAGCCACAGCTACACTCATCACATATTGTCTAAAGTTCTAAACAAAGATGAAAGGGTCAGGCAAATAGTCACGTATAAAAACAGTCTTTTATTTTCACATCAAAATAAGTTCTATTTTAATTATTTCTTTGAAAAGGTAATGAGTTTTAAATGTCCTTTGTTTAGCCTCTTAGATATAGCCCATTTCTGAATGTTTTTGCTATTGCAGACATTTTCATGGTACACACGGAAGAGTTTTCTCTCTTAATCCCCCACCTGAGAAAAGTATGAGAATCTGATGATAGTGCAAGGAATAAAGTCCACTGTGAGCAATGGCAAGGACTAAAATACATGCATGGATGCCTAAAGTTTCGCTTAGTAAGTGCACATTGAAGCCAGGATTGTGGTTAACTACGACAAGTACTCAGGCCCATTAAGCTTTAAGTAAAAATGAGATCTATTTGGAATTCAGCTCACATTACTCAGTTATTTCATTAACCACCCAATTTTGACACACCGTTATAGGTAATGTATAAAAAGAATTCTAATCTTTTTGGTGAAATGCAGGATGAATTGAGCTAACAAAGTGCAAAATATATGAAAGGCAATGCATAAACATTGGTTAAATCCTCCCCAAATTCTCCTACCAGGCAAGCATAGATTATAGTCAATCATTTTTCAGCAGTCCTGGCTAACCGGGGAGGTCCCAGTAGACTGGAGGTTAGCAAACGTGACGCCCATCTACAAGAAGGSCCGGAAGGAGGATCCGGGGAACTACAGGCCTGGCAGTATGACCTCGGTGCCGGGGAAGATTATGGAGCAGATCATCTCGGCACGTACAGGACAACCAGGTGATTAGGCCCAGTCAGCATGGGTTTATGAAAGTCAGGTCCTGCTTGACTAACCTGATCTCCTTCTATGACAAGGTGACCCACTTAGTGCATGAGGGAAAGGCTGTGGATGTGGTCTACCTGGACTTTAGTAAAGCCTTTGACACAGTTTCCCCACAGCATTCTCCTGGAGAAACCGGCTGCTCGTGGCTTGGGTGGGTATACTCTTCACTGGGTAAAAAACTGGCTGGACGGCCGGGCCCAAAGAGTTGTGGTGAATGGASTTCAATCCAGGTGGCGGCCGGTCACAAGTGGTGTTCCCCAGGGCTCAGTTTTGGGGCCAGTTCTGTTTAATCTCTTTATCAATGATCTGGACAAGGGGATCAAGTGCACCCTCAGTAAGTTTGCAGACGACACCAAGTTGGACAGGAGTGTTGATCTGCTTGAGGGTAGGAAGGCTCTACAGAGGGATCTGGACAGGCTGGATCAATGGGCTGAGGCCAACTGTATGAGATTCAACAAGGCTAAGAGCCGGGTCCTGCCCTTGGGTCACAACAACCCCATGCAACGCTACAGGCTTGGGGAAGAGTGGCTGGAAAGCTGCCTGGCGGAAAAGGACCTGGGGGAGTTGGTCGACAGCCAGCTGAATATGACCCAGCAGTGTGCCCAGGTAGCCAAAAAGGCCAATAGCATCCTGGCCTGTATCAGAAATAGTGTGGCCAGCAGGACTAGGGAAGTGATTGTCCCCCTGTACTCAGCATGGTGAGACCACACCTCAAATACTGTGTTCAGTTTTGGGCCCCTCACTACAAGAAGGACATGGAGGTGCTGGAGCATGTCCAAAGAAGGGCAGTGAAGCTGGTGAAAGGTCTAGAGCACAAGTCTTATGAGGAGTGGCTGAGGGAACCGGGGTTGTTTAGCCTGGAGAAGAGGAGGCTGAGGGGAGACCTTATTGCTCTCTACAACTACCTGACAGGAGGTTGGAATGAGGTGGGGGTCGGTCTCTTCTCCCAACTAACAAGTGATAGGACGAGAGGAAATGGCCTCAAGTTGCGCCAGGGGAGGTTTAGATTGGATATTAGGAAAAATTTCTTCACCRAAAGGGTTGTCAAGCATTGGAACAGGCTGCCCAGGGAAGTGGTTGAGTCACCATCCCTGGAGGTATTCAAAAGACGTGTAGATGTGGCGCTTCGGGACATGGTTTAGTGGTGGACTTGACAAGAGTTAGGTTAACGGTTGAAGTCGATGATCTTAAAGGTCTTTTCCAACCTAAATTATTCTGTGATAGTCATTACTGTTCATAGTGATGATTGATTCAGTATTGCATTTCAGAAGATATTATACAAACTGATTACGGGTGACAAAATCTATCTCATAATGATTCTATCATTAATATTAACAATTTACAGTATAAAAATTCGCATTTGTTACCAGAAGTATTTCTTTAGCTCTTTAATTAAACCAATCCTGGTTGATGCAGGGCACATGTCTTTATTGTGTGATTTGGCCTTCGTATCAAATTCCTATCAAAATTCCCCAGCAAATTTGCTGGTTTGACATGAGGTACAGAAGCATGTCCAGATTATATGACTCTGTTGTCTCAAGAACTGTGGAAAAAATAATGTATGTCATGTTTTCTTGAAAGAACATGCCCTTTATAATACATTCCATCTTTGATATACTGATAGCACACATGGTCATAGAGATTAATTTCTAACATTAAGACATGCTAATTCCACAAGGATTAGTCAAACCAAAAGGTTTCACATTTGCAAGTGAGCTCTCTCAAATGAGCTTTGCACCACCTCAGTCCGATATATTGATGTATCATCTTCAAGTCAGGCGATAGCACTTTTGAACTCCAGAATTAGATTCAAGTTTCTTGCAAAGCTTTGAAACCTGAAATCAAATATTCTCCAGGAATTAAAAAATAAATGTTAAAATAATTGCTCTCATCAATGACAAACAGGTGTTTTTAATTGGAAACACCTTCAGTAACAACTACTGGCTACACTATCTATATGGAAAATAGAAGGCAAATACTGTAATACTTCAGGTTCCGTTAAAAATTTAGTTTATCATAATCTGCTTGTCAGGTGAACCTTGGTTTTGACACAAAAAGAATCTGCTTTCCCTAAAAAAATCCCAAATTGCAAAAAAACTGCCAAAGTAAAAATATTCCACTCAGAAAACTAAAAACATTTTCACTGCAATCAAAACTATCCATGGAAAAAGACGAAAAGATCGTTTTTTAACCACACATACTAGTAACACAGAGAGGAACACCAAGGTTAATTCTAAAAGCATATGCAGGTAAGCTAATTTTGCACTTGTGAACATCTCACTGCTTCCTTACTACAACTCCCACGGTCTCAAATACTCATTCTATTATTCCTGATCTTCGAGCACCATCATCTAGATCCTATGGAGATTTTTCAATGTGTTCGTTTTCTGCCATGATTTTATGTTGGAGGTTTTTTGACAAAGTGTTTTCTTCTTGCCAAGCTATGCCTTACAAGATAAGCTCTCTAGCATACCAGCAGGCAAAATTTAATCCTACACTAGTGACACCAAGAAATGCCACTATTGTAAAGTTAACTAACTAAGCTTTGGTTTGTAGCTTTGAGTAATATTTCTCCCTCTGGAGAGGGAGAAAATCTGAAGAAATCTGAAGATTCCCAATTTCCTAGCAAAACAAACAGTTCTTCTAGGCATAGGAAGGTCCAAGAAAACCAAGCAGTTGTAATTTTTAGGAAAAACTGTGGTTCTCAATTCATACATACTCCTAACCATAATATCTGAACAATAAAACAATAAAAGCTCTGTTATGTACGTCAGACAATAAAAAAGCAGCCTCAGAATAGACAATTCATTATTATCATTAATAGGCAATTCCGCATTCATTGTTACTATTAATATTAATACCTGATTTTTTAAACACTGGGAAGCATGCTCACAATTAACTTTCACTATGCTCATTGAACATCATTACGCATCCAACATGACCTGAGGAAAGACCTCCTCTTACTGTATCTCAAAATGTATTATATTACTACAGTGTAGCACATAATATTGTGCAATATCTACCACAAAATTTTCTGTACAGAGATTTCTGAAATTGAGGTATATAGACAGAAGCATCCAAGTAAATTTTAAGGCTGAGATTTTGCAATAAGATCATTTGATGTAAATTAACATTATTAATATCTAGTATCTCTCACAGAGTTACTCATAATGAYCTCTTACTTGAGCTTCAGATACTAAAGAAGCTCCTTTGTCACAGCATCTGTAAAATGACAATATGATGTGTATTGTACCTCTCAAGAGTCCATAAGCTGTGGCTACCTAGCTTCAGTCTTGATTGGCCTGAGATCACTTGCAGTCCAAGATACTGTACAAACAGAGCTGTATGACATCTCAAAGCACAAGCTGATGTCAGAAGAAAACTTGTATTTTCAAATAAAGTTTTACCTTGATAGAAGTAGTTTAAACTGTTTTCCTATTATTTTTAAGTACATAGTTTTTGTGAAGGTTGTGATTAATGTTTGATACATGCAACTAGCACATCATACAGTAAAACGAGAGAAGAGAAAACAGAATGATGTTTTAATGAAAACAAAAAATAGAAGATCTTTAACCAGGCAACCATTTCATGCTGTATTTATCTTTTGAAGAACATCATTCCTTCACATCCAAAGTCACAAACATAAAAAAAGAAAATAAACAGGCAACATTTTTCTTCTATTCTCCCTCCTACCCACCACCCCACCCAACCAGTAGACTGCATTACATCAGATAATATATTCTGACCACCACCTAGCACCAACCTGCCTCCACATGCAGTATCATCATTTTGGATTAATTTTACCTATTGTATATTCCATCTCCTCCATCCTCACCCATGTTCAACACAGATACTCAGGCCTAGAGCCCTCGCTTTTGAAGGTCATTTGAGAATCCATGCTTGACCTAGAACAAAGGAGAAGCCTTTCCGACTCATCTGTGTACCTTCGTGCCCAGAGCTGCTCTCCCGCATTCACTGTTCGAGGCTTCAGAGATAGTGTTTCAAATTTCACATAGGTCTCTTTTGCAAGGTCAGCTTCCTTTGCAGTTTTCGGTTTCACACGAAGTTTTAAAACTTTGTAGAGTAAGAAAAATATCAAAGGTAAAACAACCACACATGCTGCACTGCTGGCCAATATCAGAATAGAAAACTGAGAGCTGCTTTCATCGTTTAACCTATCAGTGGAGAAAATAATGCACTGCTCTTTTGTAGGTGGCACTCCTTTGGGTGAGACACATGCCATATATTGAGTACTAGGTTGCAAACCATCAATTGTGACTTTGTTTTTGCTAGAATCAGTGCTCAGAGGCAACATATCTTTCTCACCATACTTTGAGTATAACACAGTCATTGCAGAGTTGCTTGTGGCATTGACAGTTTTCCAAGTTAAGGTCACTCTTTCATCAGTTTCACTGATCACTCTTAGGTTCTTTACAGTAACATTTTGCTCAGCCATACCTCCTGTATTCAATGAGGTCTCCTCACCTTTCTTGCTTATCTCCCCAGTCTGCTTTTTGTTTCCATTTGTCACTGCCTTTGAATTTTTCTTTCCATCGAACACAGGCCTGGATTGCTTCTTGTCAGTAAACCTGATGCTCGTTGATCTTTCAGTGCTAACCAGTGCTGTGGTGGTTGGTGTGGTGGGAAGAGGTGTGGTTGTCTTCTCAAGTTCCTGCTTGGATTCCTCCTGAGTGGTATTCTGTCTCTCTGCCTCTTGCTTCCTTCCATACTTCTGTGGTGACACAGTTGTAGTAACTACACCAACCACTGTGACAGTAACAGCAGCTTCTGACATTCCTGCCAAGTTCTTGGCTTTACATCTGTATTCTCCTGCATCCTTGTATGAAATCCCTGTCAAGCTTATTATGGACCATCTGACACCTTCTCCAGGTGTTTCTTGAATTACTACAGGAAAATGCAAAGAGTAAAACATTATAAAAGGGAGCTGAAGAGAAAGTAAACATTATTAGATTACTTCTTCCCTTAAGTTATTTCTGCCAGAAGGAATCACATGTATTAAACTTTTTAAAAAAAGGGAAAAAACCAACAAAAAACCCAAACCAACCCCCACACACAAACTCTGGAACTCCCTGCCATATTATATTACTGCAGAAAAGTGCTCAGCTTGGGACAAAATGGAATTGAATGCCTGGAGGGATTACAATATAATTTGCAGTTTCACTAAGTAAAACAAAACCACATAAAGAGAAATCAAATGTCTTAAAGCTGCTAAGTGACTAGGAAATACAAGCCTCACTGACTTCAAGTGACACTGAACACACTAGCCATTTAAAACATTTTTGGAAATTACCGTTGTCTTAAGATATTTCAGTACTTTGGACTATTACCTTCTTCAGACCTATGATTTCAGATAACTGCTAATTACTTGGCATTAGCAAGAAACATTTTTTATATCTAAGTTACTGCATAAATATCTATCATAGTAGCTAGAATGATATCAGACAATCACAGCTTCTTTAGCATTCAAGATGGGTGTTGCAAATAAACAATAAACATTTGCAAATAACATAGAAAACATGATTTTGGAAAATCCTATGTTTACAATGCTGAGTTTTAAGTGGCTCAGTTATGGCCTCACTAACTTTTTTAACATGAACATTTTGAACAAAAACAGAGATTCCAGTAACGAATTCTCCTTTCTGCTTTTCAGCTTCTGAGTTAGAGCCCAACTAACCCAACCTCCATTTTCTTTTATCCATCCCCCGCTTCATCCATTTCCCCCCCTCCACGCACATTGTTCTTATTACAGACCACATCCAGAATCAGAACAGTCTGTTGGACCTGTTCAGACCAAGACCTAGACAAAGAATTTTGTAACAGCTGTTGCACAGATACAATTGCCAGCTTGGTGCAATACCTGGTCCATTGTTTCTCATTATAATGATCTCAAAGCACAAGCAACCCAACAATTTCAGGCTCTCCCATTTCCTATAAAAGAGCAATTATACCTGTATAGTTCACTGGTATATTGTCTGACCTAGTCCAAGTAAGCTGCGGTGTTGGGTAGCCAGTCGCATCGCAGCGTAGCAGAACGTTGCTTCCCAGCGGGGAAGTGATTTTTGTTGCCGACGTCATCACAGATGGTTTAAGACACTGCTCTAACTCAGCTCTCTGGAACAAGATTCCTGCCAGGCTCTCAGGTCCACTACATGAAACCAATGGATCAAGAAGTACAACCGAGTTGTCCACAATTTTGGAAAATTCGATTAGCTTTGAAATGCGACAGTCACAAAACCATGGGTTGTCCTGCAAACCTGAAGCAGGGAGGGAAGAGGGGAAAGAAGAAAAAAAAAAAGTTGTCAGGCAATATATCGATATTGTGATTACAGCGTGACGCATGACTACCACCAATTACAATCAAGGAGAACTGTGGACCTACTCTGAGTTAATCTTTTCTCTTTCAGTATGTCTTTTTTGTTTGGCTGATTGGTGGGGGAGTTTTTGCAGAGGTGAGGAAGAACAGTATGAATGTTATTAGGCTAAACTTTTTCTTCACAGAAGTTTACAGGARCATAGTAATATACTAGCACTACCTTTGCTTAACTTTGTTATTTATCTAGGAAAAAACACTTTGAAAAGATGTCTTAAGACTGATGATACATTTTCACCTGCCTGTGCCTTCTGGAAAGATAGCTTCTCAGGGCTATTGCATCCTGTCACTCTCCTCTGCTCTTAGTCCTTCTTTTGGCTCTTACAGTTTGATCTTCTCAGACCCTTTTTTCAATGCTTACAGAGAACATGATGATTTAAGGGTTTAGAGCTTACACCAACATCCCTTGAAAAAAAGATAAAGGCTAAGGAGACAAAGCTTTAGGCCAATAAAATTCTTATCTGGCTCTGAACTATACCAATATTCTTAGAAATCTGGCTTCAATTTAGGACAACCTCTGAAATACTTTCAAAAAGAATAGCAGAAGAGTAGAAAATGGGAAGGACCCTGAATAAAGCTGATGACTACAATATTTTTATGATAGCACACAAGAACGCTACGTCTCCTCTTCTGTTAGAGGCTATAACATTTGCTTCTTGATTCCAAAGTCTTTGAATGAGAGGCTTCTCCCTCTTGGTGACCTTATTATGGTGAAAGAGAGTAGCCATTTCTGAGGAATATGTCTAAATCCTCAGCTGGTATTGATTACTCCGCTATGCTGACCTTCACAGAGCAACAGTGGCTTCACCAGGTAAAACACCACACAGCATATCACTCATGATTTCAAATATTTTCTTATTTGACTTATACTTTTGGGCATACCTTTTTCTTTTTTTTTTTTTTTTGAGTATTAATAATAAACAGAACTTACAGGGATTACAGAACGAGGGATGGTATGCAAGAACCCTTCGCTACTGAATTTACTGATTAGTGCAACAGACAAGTCATATTAATTAAACTAAAATTAAAATAAAAAAAAACCAAAACAACCTGAAACTCCTGCTAATATTGTTCAGTGTGTATTCTTAGGAATTATCAAAACAGCTAATGGAAAAATTCTGCTTTTTGTTCTGGAAGAAACTTGTAGATGAAAGAATACATGAATAATTAACTACTGCTTCCTTTTATCGCCTGACCAAGATTAGGTTATTTTAAGCACAATGGCAGTGATTGGTTAAAACTGTGGTAAACCCCAATTAATCCCCACTCTTTAAAACAAGACTTGACCTGAAGAGATTCCATGACTTTGACATCACAATCCAATTTCACCCCTTCCAGACATAAGAGATTTTACATCTATTCACTACTTATTGCCAGCTGGAACGGAGGAGGAGAAATCAAGGAAACTGTATCAGCAACTGTTTTTCTTTAAAAAAAGAGAAAAAAATAATCTCCAAAATATAAAAATTTTTCCTGTGAACTTCACACATATATTCACAAGCAAAAAAGATACTATCCGAATGTTTTCCATATGTCTAGGCACATCAACTGTTTGTGCTCATAAAAATTCTGCCCAATCGAGCACATGTATGTAACTATTTGTGCTCATCTTTTAAATTAGGCAAGCTTTAGTTTGTAGTTGGAGTTAGAGTCAATATTCCTGTAATTTTTTTTTTCATTCTTACTTGCTTATAAGGGGTCAATTTTCCTCACTATGTTAAGAAAGAGACTATATGAGCATTTGAAAATTAAATTCCCCTAAGGTGTAAGAGGGAAGACAGGATCCCCTTGAAACAAGGTCTCAACTGCCAGGGTTCCTCCGTAGCAAATGCTGCTAAAATGCATGTGAACTCCCAGCATGGCCTCTGTGCTATCTAGAGGACAGAAGCATGGGGCAGCTGTGCTACAAGCAGGCGGCAGGGCAGGAACTCAGGGTCCACAACATTAATCAGGACAGATTTGCAGCATCAGTAGGGCTCCCATCCCACATACCGGGCAGCAGATTCTCCCTTACATTGAATGCTACTGAAAATATTTTTTCTGTGACCTTTCTGCATCCTACAAGCTTCACTGCAGGACAGGATGGGGTTTATTATTGTTTCTAGAATCATTTACATTGGAAAAGACCTTTAAGATCATCAAGTCCAACCGTTAACCTAACACTGCCAAGTCCACCACTAAACCATGTCCCTAAGCACCATGTCTACAGGTCTTTTAAATACCTCCAGGGGTGGTGACTCAACCACTTCCCTGGGCAGCCTGTTCCAGTGCCTGGCAACCCTTTCAGTGAAGAAATTTTTCCAAATATATATAAATACATGGCTTTCATTCTCCCAGTGTCCCAAAGAAGACCCAAAGTTGTTACAATAAGTATCAGAAATTGACAAAATAGAAGGAATGATGAAGCAAAGATGGATAGTCCTTAGATTGGACGGCTGTTTAGTCCAGTCTGGGACACAGGTTTGACCATCTCAGATCATTCTGAAGGCCTGGTTTCAGCTTCAGAAGAAAGCTGTAGTCCCAGAAGCCTCTGTACTTCTGTGCTTTAGTGCAAAGAAAGAGTTATTTCAGTTAGTCACCTCATCTTCCCCCATCCATCATGCTTCCCAGTGGAACTGGCTAAAGAAGCAGGACTTATATAAATACATACAATATATACAGCTACAAGAGTTCCTTCCTTGCCTCCACGGCTCATCCCTTCTATTTATCTGTGTCTTGCCAATATCTGACGGTACTCACATTATTTTCAGTAAACTTGCACAGCCATTGTAGGTCATCAAGTCATGTGAATTCCCAAAATGAAAAGATGAAAGCACTATTGAGTTGGAAGCAAGGATAAAACACTGAATTTGATTATACTTCAGTTAGCTATTGAAGAGAACAGAAACGGGAATGTAAACCTAGTTTCCAAACTACAAAGGGCATTCTGAAATTTAACAGCTTGTGTTTACAAGATGGTAAAAGTAAGAACAAACACATGAAAGGATAAAGAAAAGGTTAAAAAAAAAGGAAAAAAAAAAAATGAAGAAACCAGAAAAAATGGGGAGCTTTAATAAAGGAATGAGATGGAATCCTCTCAGGAGAATAATTTCCTAAGAAGAGAAAATAAAAATCATGATACGTCTCCAACTGCATGTGTATCTGATGGAACACCAAGTCTTTATAAACCCTGGATTCTTTTGTAGAAATATTAAGGCAGCTTGTTGACCTGAGAAAGAAATACTAACCAAGGCAAAACAAATGTTGATAAATATGCATTGCAATATACCAATGCAGTGTATTTTAACATTAAATATAGATTATAAATTGCTCTAAAAACCTTTCTTTGTTCTAGATTTAGCATATTTTAAATTTACTCTCACACATTTATATGTATGCTTGCGTGTACAATGGCAAATATATGTACATGTGTGTCTGTGCATGCACATTTTTGCAGTCTTCTCAGTAAGCAGGGTTTCCCCATGCTGTGTCAATATGGACTTTAGCATTCGAAATAGCTACGAGTGAAATTTCCTTTGTAAATCAGTAACCAGTCTCAGACCATAACTTGTATAATATACTGCTTTTCAGTTGCTGTAAAATGGCAGTATGTGAAATATTCAAGTTTTGGGCCGATAGAAATATTCACCACAGCTTGGGCCAACCTACCCAAGGCTCTCTTCCAACTGAAGCTACAAAATTTTTGATCCATGGTTCTAAACAGTAAAGCCCACTTCCCGCGCTGTGTCCCAGTGTTTCCTACACATAGTAATTGCTAGGGAGTAGTTTCAGGAAAAGCAGCATCTACCCAATGGCCCAGCATAACTGCTGGGAGCCTGATAGACCTGCAGCATTTCAAATTTTTGGCACCTCTACATGCAACACAGGCAAGTTCTCATCTAACTGCCACTCCATCAGATCCTGGATTGCTCTGTTCCTCTCAGTGACTCCATAGATCTGATTTTCCATACGGAAAATGCTACTGCCATCACTCATGCCAGAAATTTCAATCTCTGTACAGCAGCCAATGCTGAAACTTAGCTGTGATTTGGATCAAAGTATTAGGCTATAGCTCCAGAGGTAACCAAGAGAGGGCCAGATGAACTCACACACTGGTCCCTCGATCATTTCCACTGCTTAATTGTCAGCTTACTCCACAGCTTTGTTTTGAACTGTTCCAAAGGGCGTTCTCCAACACAAAGCCAGACATGGCTCCAGGGACAGTTCGCACTCCAGGGATTGCTCCCTGAAAGGCGTATGGATGAGACCACACCAAGGACGGCTCTCTCTATCCTGTTCTTGCCCCCAACGTAAGTGCAGCTGGCTTTGCACCTCCAAACTATCCCGCATGCCTATCAGCCCATCAGGCATACAACATACCCTTCCTATTTTATATTACAAAAGCACAATTCTATGGGTTGCAATGCAATTCTCACATTACTTCAGGCAGTTTGAACTGAAGAAAAAACACCCCCACCCACACAGTTACATTTTAGAGTCACTGCAGCATCCCATAGAGCCCACAGAAAACCAAGGGCTAAATCTTACAACGTGTGGAGCAGCCAGTCAGCTTTAGAGAGCTGGCCCTAAACTGCGTGGATGAGAGCCAGAGTGAGCCACTTGGCCACAGGGCCAGGAATCATTCCCTGAATCTCTTTCATTTAGCAGAGTGTCCACACCGAGAAACATCATACAGTGTGAGGTAATAAAAAACCCCAAGCCCCTAAGTACAGAGATTATGAATGGGAATAAGGAGATGCTAACCTGCCAGTCCCCTGGCAAAAGGAGTCCGTGGCTCCTCCAAGAGTCCTTGAAGTAAACACGGGGAACCTGAACTTTCTTTTACATGCAACCTTCTTGATGCTCTGTCAAGACACTGAAGATAAAATTGCCTCCTGGTGTTAAAAAATACATATGCACAAACATTCGAGTTTGGGGCTTTGCTGTTGTTGATCTTGTTAATTAAATACAAGTGACAATCTTGTTTTGCCAGAACTAGGAGAGAAGCCAGCTCAAGCCATAATTGCTTACACTAAGTAGAATCTGACTGCTGTTTTCCTGACTAGACAAAAACAGCATTTGTTTGCTATGCGTTCCAGCTTCCGGCAGAGCTCTGGCTGCAGTTACCATTCCATGTAGGCACATAGGTCAGGCTGAATGCTCCCACAGAGAACAGCTGGAGCACATAGGGCACTCTTGAGCATCAAAGCGTGCAATTGTGGGCATGACATTTTAAGAGAAACCTTTTTTTTAAAGCCCAAAGGAGTCCAAAGGGAACCAGTAACTATGGTAGAAAATGAAAAAAACCCTCATGGTCTATAAGAAACTGGTGAAAGAAATGGTGTGATTAGTTAAGGCAGCAAACAGGGAAGGAAAAATGTATTAAAGGTTACTATAAGAGATGGTAATTAGTTTTTCTGTATGTCCATCTCATGTAGGACAAGAGGTAATCAGCTTAGTTTGCAGTAAGGGAGATTGAGGTTAGATATTAAGAGAAACTTTCTCACTATCCTGATAGATAAGCACTGGAAGAGGTTACCAGAGAAGGCTCTGGAATGGTCTGGCCGCAGGCTTTAAGAACAGCACTGACTTAACCAGAACAGTTCAGTTCACCTGGATCTGCACCGCAGCAGGCTAGAGGCCTTTTCGAAATCCTTCCTCATCACATACCTCTGTGATCCTTATCTCCACCTCAGAGGAGGAGGAGAGTATCTATTGCGTACGTCTCTCCTCCCTCAGGCTCCAGCAATCCCAGTAGAGACAGGAGGGCTGTCAGAGAGGAAGCAATGCCACAGAGCACATCTTGCTCCTGTTGTTCTAAGCCAACATCTCCTATGGTTGGAGCATTATAGAGACATCTCAACTCCTAGGTCACCTTTCTAGCCTGATAGCTTCTATCAACCATTCATTCCTGAAAAACAACTGCTTTGTAACAGTCCATCAACGGCAACCTAAGGATAAGCCTCTGGCAGTGACTGTGAGTGGCATAACTACAACTTCACAAGCTCCAGTAATATAGATAATAAAACTAACACTTAGTGGAGACTAAGTAAGCTTGTCAAAATAACCCATGACATAAAGAGCACTGCACTTTCTAATCTCTAGAGGAAGGGGATGTTTTCTTATTCACTATAGAGTTTCTTATATAGCAAGCACTGTCTGTCTGCATTGGGATATACTCATCAGAAGGCTATGATGTCAATGAAAGAAAATTCAGCTAATTATTCACAGCTTACCTAAGGTAGATTTTCTCAACACAACAATGAAAGTACTACCTGGCATTTTGCATTCTCAGATCCAAATCTATAATGACTGCACAGAGCCTCCCTCAGCACGTAACATTAAAAAGAGAGAAGCAAGGCGCTGTTTGAACCCAGTGTGTGTTCCCCTCTGGAGATCTGTTTTCAAACCCTGTTGTGGTTCACAAATGAAAATGATCCAAAGGTCACATCCCAAGTCTCTAGCGAACAAAATGCTGGCACCAGAGGGTTTGCCAGGACTAGAGGAGACTGGCAAAGTGCCTGCACCAGCAAAGCCTGCAGATGGTTGCCCGGGGGAAGGGGAGGAGAGAAGAGTGTGTGTGGTTTTGGGGTTTTTTTGGTGTTTGTTTTTTGGGTTGTTTTTGTTTGTTTGTTTCTTTTGTTTTGTTTTTTAAGTGGTAAGGGCTATGTAAGACAAGGAAACCACATAACCTCTGGGACTCCCACATGAGATCATCAGGAGGATTAGATCTAGCACAGTCAGCTCCTACTTTACTGCCTCCTGTAGCCTTCCGTGTGGGGACAGGGAAAGGGGCACTGAGCTGGACTTACTTTTACAGGTTTTTCTTTTGTTTTTTAATCCTGAATAAACAAAGATCCTATTAATGCTGCAAACCTACAGTTACCATGCATGTGAAGAACTCGTTCAGCCTACTTGCATCTATTAAGTTACTTATATACAATCTCATCTGAATGGGAGTTTCAAATTGCAGCTTCTGCTGGGAAACAAAGCAGCTGAACAAATGAGCACTGAATAGTGGGGGTTTAGATAAAGAAATTGGAAATACTGGGCAGTACAGTGCAGGGCAGATCTTTACCAGTGGGTATAGAACTACTGCAGTAGAGACAGCCAGCTGGTTTTCCTCCCTTCCACCTGCTACACTACACTACAAAAACATCAAAACATGCACTTATACGTAAACAGCAACAGAAGAGAACACTATTGATAGAGCTGTTCCAGCCATGTTCTGAGACTGCAGAAGAGAAAGGGGTTACCTGCAAGACTAGGAAGTGGAGAGAAAGTGTAAGATAAAGCACAAAGTCACAAACAGAACTGATGTGATGGTATACTAGAGAGATGGAATAAAATTAGGAAAAAAAAAAAAAGATCAGTCTGGCCAAACTATTCTTAAATACTTACCTTAAATACTATAAAAAGTAATGTGAAGTTGTAGGGATCAGATTCCTATTCTCTCTCTCATATTCAACATGTAAATTGGGAAAAACTTCAGGATAATCAGTCAGCTTTAGAGCAACGCAAGGTCAACAGGAGTCATGGGGAGAGCAGAGTTGCCCTCTTTTGAGCCACCAACACTATCTGCAGCAATGTGTCTCAGGACAGGCTTCACACGAGCATCAATTCTAGCTACTTGTTCAGCTTGTGAGCCACTGGAAAAAACAGTTGCAAATGGACATGCTTGCAGTTGCAGCCACATACAGTGATGAGGGAAATGTCATCAGAAACAACAGGTCAACCCAAAATTTTTGGAAGCCCTGCATTTATATGGATACGGAATACTCCATATGGCCTGTACTCCTGTAGACTGGAATCTCATAGATTTTACTTCAGTTTTATAACCTTGAGATAACAACATACATGGAGGTCACTATCTTCATTTTATAGTTTTCTGTCACCAAGAGAAAATAACTAACTAATCACAGAGCAACCCAAAAGACTGACCTGGATAAAACCCACTCTCCTGAATCCCAGGCTGGTCCCCTACCTGCTCTCACTTGCAACTTAACATTTAGGTACATTTTAATAAGGAATGAGACAGGCTGTTTAACGCACCCAAAATGACTCTCTGGGTCACCAGAATGTCTGTGTTCTTGGACAGGACAGCTTCTGAAAAGGGGGGCCAAATGTCCATCAAGTCTGATGGCAAGGTGGTTAGCTTATTGCTGGATATGTCCAGGTAGGTGAGGTTTCTCAGGTACCGGCCAGCATCAGCAGGAATGCTGGTCACTTTATTGTTGTGTAAATCAAGAGTCCGTAGGTTGGGCATCTCTGCCAGCGATTCCCAAGGGAAAGTCGAGAGCAGATTACCATCCAGCCTTAGCTCATGCAGTTGTTTCAAGTTATAGAAACTGCTGATATCAACGTTGGCTACACAGTTGTAAGTTACCCACAGGTATTTGAGATCTACTA
This sequence comes from Phoebastria nigripes, assembly GCA_035582835.1. Classification (NCBI taxonomy): domain Eukaryota; kingdom Metazoa; phylum Chordata; class Aves; order Procellariiformes; family Diomedeidae; genus Phoebastria; species Phoebastria nigripes. The sequence continues at coordinate 130,847 of JAYKAV010003356.1, forward strand.
GGTAGTAAAAGGCTTCAGTTGGAATCCTTCGTATGACAGTTTTCTCTATACGAAGTTTTACAGTATCCACAGGAACATTCACAGGGATCTCATACATGTCAGGATCATTACAGAGCACAGACCTAGCATCAGGGAAAGAAAAAAGAAAAAAAAAAAAGAAAAGAAGAAAAAAAAAAAAAGAAAGGAGAGAGATATCGGCATTTCTTTATCAGAAATTTGTATTTCAGATTTAAATGCAAATGCTATTACTTTCTGCAACACTACTAGCAGAATAAAGAACGTCAAATCAAGAACAGTCCTCTGCATTTAAAAATTGAAAAGACAAACTTGGAGTTTCTGAAGAGAAAAAGAATACAAAATAGCAATGATACTTTCACATGAAATCTAGATTTGCTTTATTCTAAAGCATGCAAATACCATCTTCTATCCATCATTCTACTGACAACTGAAAACCAGAAGCCACTGTATAAGGAGTAATACATGCATGCATCTCAAGTGGGAACTGCATGCAATCTGTTTTACTAAAATTCAGAATATTGGATTACTAATTTCTAATTTTTCTGCATGATGAAGATTCAAAGTATTTGTCTATATTTACCTTTCATAATAGACTGAAAATTGAAAATGTTAGCATATTTCTCTAAAGGAGAGCTTTCTAGCCCTCTTTCTGGTGTCTACATAGAAATGACCTGCTTTTTAGAGGTGCTAAGAACTTTCTGCTCCTGTTGATTTCAGTGAAATGGGATTTCTCAGTATTTTCAAGAATCAGCATGTTTCCATTTCTTTGGGGTACATTGTTTGCACATATTAGCTTAAAGATTCCCCTGCCCTAAATAAGCCTATCTTTAATTTTCTCCCCCTTTTCTCTATATTCTTCCTCTGTTTTACTTTCTCCTCATGCAGCTTTATACTAGATACGTCGCGACAATAAGTAGCAATGTCAAACAGTATCTCCCAAAATTGACATGACAATACTCAGATGATCAAATTTCAAATTAACCTCTTTATTACCAAAAATTGTATGATTTTCCTGCAGATCAAAAAAGAAGAAGCTACTGTATTTATTTAAACCAGAATCACCTTACAGTAGACAACTAGTTTGTAGAAATAGAAAGGACATTACAATAGTAGGAAAATCATGGAGCAGAAAGAAATTGCCTTCTGCAAAAACTGAAGATTTAGAGTAGCTATTTGCTACGTACAAAGCCATAATCACCATCTGCTCCTATTCAGGAACACTGCTAGCCATACAACACCAGTGTAAAATATGCCTTTATTTCAACTATGCTAGAACTAATTTGCAATGTATGAGACTTATTTCCAATTTCTTCAACCCTTTTCCTTATAAATTGCCTTATATAACAAATAATAAAATATATACCTTGTTCCAGTGCCATCACTTCTGCCATGGTAAACGCAAGTGCATTGTGAAGGACAAAACCCATGCACTTCTTCAAAAAAGCTCATTAGGAGGTAGAAGTAAACAAAAAGATACATGGCTTCCTCCCAGCAGAACTGATATGAAAAAATGTGAAAAATTTATTCCTAGGCACTCATGTGCAGTGTGCTACGAATGTGAACGTAGACATCCATTTAGTAGCAGCAGATTACATCAGATTAGCTGAGATCTGTGGTTGCTTAACCTTCAAATGTATCCTGAAAGGGATCAGTTAAACCTGCTCATTCTTTATTCTGTCAGAAGAACACACTCTGTTTAAAATCATATCCAGCATGTTTCAAGGCTATTTTAATATGTAGCTTGTAGGGTTAGTATGTAACAAAATATCTCTTTGCTCCTTCTAAGAGGCAATGCATTAGTTACTGTCCATAAAGTGTTCCAAGGTTCCTGAAGGAAATCTAGTACAGCATGAGGATATTGCATGGCATTTTCTTTAATACTAAAAATTACAAATTAATAGGAAGCCTAGGTTCCAGAGCTTTTAAAAAAATCCTGTAAAAACAGGTTTTTACCAAAAAAAATTGTATATTTTAAATAAGTTACACACTGCAAAGCCAAACTTCAGATGCATGCATACATAATAATAAGAGACATTTATTCTCAAAATCTGAGAATCATCAAGGGTGCATATACTACCATTCATAARTAGATCTATACACAGTCATCTTTTCCATCCTGAAAAAAATCCATTGCTCACATCGCCAAAGGTATTTTTTGAAAATTACACAACAGACCTATATAACCATGAGATTGACTTAGAAATGATGAGAAATGACCATAAATATTCAGTTTTATGTGCCTCCCAAGTGTCAAGCTTTAGGGTGCATTTTGTCTCATTTTCAGGATTTGCTGTGCAGTCACAAGCACTAGAAACGTACTACTACTAAAACAAAAGCTCTCTTTCCTACAAATTCATTTGGCTGTGTGAGCCAAAACTTTAAAAATACATTAAATATCCTGGAACGCCTTCAAAATCCTAAAAGCTGATAACAGGTTCTATCGGGTTTGGCTTAAGATATTTTGATATCTTAACATATTTGCAGAAATAGAGCTTTGCAAAGCATATCAACATGGACACTTGGTATAGAAATACGTTCACACAGAGAGAATCCAGAATATTTCATGTCTGGAAAACTTTCAAGGGAAGTTGAGGGAAAGTAATTCATGAACGGAATTACAGGTGCAAAATCTATGTTACTGAACCTCAGCACTTCCTGCTTCAGTCTCTCCCTGCCCCTGTGTCACCTTGTCCAACCCTGTAAGAGTCACAGTGACCACTTCACTAGCCCTTTTTGTTTGGGACAGACATATTGGGCCAATAAACCTCACTCTCAAAAACTAAAGTCTTAGTGGTTTTTGTCTTTTTGTCTTCTTATCTAAAAAGATTACTGTGATTAACAGAAAACAGCTGGCTGGCTGGAGCAGATTATTATTCCAAAATACTAATCTTCCAAAAGATTAATTAACTTTAACCCAGATTTCACTCCTTTCCATGTAACTTATGCAGGCAAATGACATGAGTCCTACGATGTCAGTGCACTTTGAGATACACTCATGGGCAAGGCATTGTTTATAGTTATCTCTTGTCTTGTCTGACATCGCACCATTGCCAGGATTGCCCTCCGAAACCTACAAAGGACAAGAAAGGGAAAGCAGAAAGATCGTTAGCTGGTGAACCAAATACAAAGAAAAACTGGGTAAGATGGCCTTAAGTATTACAATAGTTTTCAATTTTAGTAAAACTTACTTAATAAAAAATGGTGTATTTGGAATTCAAAAGGACCTGAGTCTTTTTCACTTCCATGTACAGGAATAACTCAATTAAGTTCAGTGTTTCTTCTACAACAGGGGACACAGCAGYTTTTGCTTATCCCAGGACAGGGTATAGCCACGACAAAGATGAACTTACAGAATGGGGAAAAAATGAGATGGTTTTTCATTGACTCAGCAGGATCAGCTAAGTTCACCTAGACAGAGATCACAGGCTCTGCTTCTAGGTTGGTAGTAGAGAAAGGAAGGATGCTTCTTTGCAAAACCCAGTTCTCAGTCAGAGGCACTGGCTTGGTTAGAGCATTTGATATGCTTGCTCAAAACAGAAGAATAGGCTTAGCGTATTTACTTTAACAAAAACTGTCAATCCATCCTAATCAGTCAGAATATGACACATCCCAAATCAAGCAAGGAAATCTACAGAAGTTACATGTCACTAAGCCACCACACATTTTGGCCACAGTCATTAAAACCAGTCTACTGCTGATGCAACCCAAATTCCGTAATGAGTCCCTTTGAGAAACCACAAAGGGACTTTCAAAACTGTCTTACAAAAGTTTCGTTAATGTGTTCTCAAAAATCTTTATCAATTCAGTATGTTCTGATGATGATCAAAACAATTTATTTTAGACTTTCCTGTCCAAGAGATCATCTTTGGTAAATCAACAGTGGCTTACTCTTTGATCTCTTCACTAATCAGTTTGTCGTATTTTACAGATGATCCTTCTATAGTTAGATTATATGCTAAAATCATGAAGTAGACTGGTACTAAATTAGGAACACTTACTTTTTGTTTGCAACAACATAAATGCAGGGATTATAGAATGTGGAAGATTTTGCAAATAGAGGAGCTATGATGGCCATTGCAGGAGAAATTTTCTTTGGGTCTCCAAAGGAAGACCATAAACACACAATAGAATATGGAGACCACGCCACCAAGAACATTACAATCATCACAACAGACATCTGTAAAACAAGAGGAACAGACACATAACCAGTATTACCTGAAGATGAAGACCTCACAACCTAACCTCAAAAGCACATGCACCTGTGTGAAAACAGAGCTATCCAGAACCAAATAACAACATGTAAACAAGCACACCTGACAAATTTTGACAGGTTATAATGAAATCTCACTTTGGGGATTTAATAGCATATCACASTGCCATGTATTTTGGCATGCTGTTATTTCATTACGTACAATCTTCCTTCACAGTCAGCACTACTGATTATGTTAAATCTGTCCATCAGATGTTTAAATGGCCAGAGAGGACTTCACACATTAATTATGACCGCCACTCTGTGATGCTATTACAAACAATAAATATGAACAGAGAGAAAAATCTAAGCCAAACGTTTAATAAGGCTGCTAATAAAAACGTTTCATACGGCTTAACTATGGTACAGTTAAATAAAAGAAAGTCAATGTTCTAGGACACAAAGGCTCAGTCCATATACTTAAGGAACCCAGAAGTGTCTGCTTGGTTTAATGAAGCATGATAGCCACGTTCAAGCATCATACTGAGGAGACATCTGAGCAGTCGTGCCTTCTCTGCCTGCCTGTCAGAGAGAACAGTCTGGGCATGTTGGGGCTCCCACACCAGAACACACCACGCCACAGCTAGAACTGAACAGCGACAGCCTGGGAGCAGTGGAAGAGTAGGACAAGAATCACCCAGGACAGACCTTTCTGGCTTTTGTCAGGGACATGAATCAGTAATGGAAACTGGAATGGAAATCTCAAATTAATCAAGAGGACAAAACAAATGACTAGAAAACCAAACAAAACTGCAGGGCTCTTTGTATGTACAGGATTCCCTAGTGTTGTTTACCTATACCCTTATTCAGTCTTTCAGTGATGAACAAAATGAGAAACAAGAAGTAAATGGCTACTTTGTATGAGCTGTTCCAGAGCATAACCAATAAACAAGCAGTGACTCTCTCCACAGAAGACTCCTATTTAAATACAAACGCAATACCTATTGATAATAATGTAAAGAAAGAACCCTTTTGTTTAGAAGTTTGGTGCATAGAAAGCTTAGAAGATGCTAATTTGTGAAAAAGCAAGCAGTTCAATTCTAAAGAAGGATACTGCTTAACTCCAAAGCATCAATCTTTTTTTTTCCCTTTTTTAAAAAATATAACTCAGTGTCTTCAACTGCAAAACAGGAAAAATGCGTTTTCTTCACAAATGTGAGTCTAAATTTATAACTGAATCCTCAGTTTCAGGGATTCTGAAAGTTCTTCTGAAGAGCAAAATGGTCAAATGTTTATTTTTAGGTAAAAATAACCATTTTTCAGAATTTAGCAATGGAAAGTTTTCCAAGGAATGTTAAGTTTGCATTGACAAGTAATTCAAAAGCATAGGTACATACTCTTCTGTCCAATTCTCTCTCACTTTTTTTATCGCGCCCAACCATAAATCATATCTTTACACAAAATCAAAGGAGCTAGTGAACTTCAAGCTTTCTCAAGGACTTTTACACGTTAAAAGAACGTCAACCTTCCAGGCGGGATATATCATTCTATGCCATAACTCACATTTGCTACTGTTTACATAAGAAAGAGATAAGCTCAACAGACTGAAAAGAACAAGGGATCGGAATCACAAAGCTCAGGAGCTTGGAAATGCACTTTCATTTCTAGGCCGTGAGTTCAAATCAGAGTTGACCAATCATTTCAGACCAGATACACCTGTGAACGTAGCAGAAAGCCTAAAGGCTCTGCAGACACAAAGAGCAAAAGTCCTCCTAGGACACCTCCAAGGTGTCATTACATTTTTATGTAATGACAGAGGGCAGAGGCAAGGAAAATTCACATTGCTCCCAGCCTTCAAAGTAGCTATTCATCTGGAAGGAGTATTAGGCCAAAAGTAAAGAATCTAGTGTTATAAGTCAAGCCAAGAGTTTTCACCAAGGTTAAATTTCAGTTAATATTTAGTATGAAAGGAAAAGGGGGAATGTAGGAAACAGAAATGCTTAAAAGGCTGCACTGTTCTTTTGCCCCCAAGACTTTAACACAAGAGAACATGCTTAAAACAAAACATGCCCTCATTTACCATACCTTTGTCACATCTACTTGGTCAGACCAATCTACGTTGATGCTCTCCAGGCAGTTACTGCTGGCATATTGTTTCATTGTCCGGGAAACATTGTAATAACAGTAAAACATGACTGTTAAGGGTACAACAAAATTAACAGCAATTACACTCATTGTGTAGGAAACAAAGGACCTGATAAGACAGAAAAACAAAACACAGTAACTTACAAATAGCCATCCAGGAAAAGTTACTAAAGAATTTGATGTTTTGATTTGATTATGAAATTTTAAAACAAGCTTTTAAAGAATTTGGAACGTTTTCTTTAGCTTTAGTTTTTTTATTAGCAACTACAAGTCTTGCAATTTTCAAGCATGGCTCAATTCCTATGTCTTTTCTAGACTTGCTCTATATTATTTCCATTGTTTTAAAATGATTTTTATAAATTAGGCTTCATACTTCAGGAAGAAGAAGTTACGCTCATATAGTGGTGAATTAAATAATCTTAGCCTTCAATGAGTCAGCAAATTTAAAAGAAAGGGTGAAGGGGAATCTTACACATCATTTTTCCTCCAATTTACTGTGCATGTTGCTCCAGTCGGATCCGGAGCGTAGCTAGCCCAGCCTATAGTAGGCATGGAAGCCCAAAAGACCGCATTTATCCAAGCAGCAAGGATTAGAGTGGCATAGCTACGGGTAGTCATTCTTCTTCCTGTGGCCAAGCACATACAATCACAAACCGTTGTCATCTTTTGCTTCTTTCCAGTGCTGAACTTGAATGACAAGTGGCTTCCAGCAAGCACATACCAGGTTAATAATGCTCCTTTCAAAGGCCTACACTCCCTTACACTGTAGCATACCTGTTTCATACTGCTGAACGACATCTCAAGCTTTCCAGCCTTAAACACCATTTAAATACTATCACCCATTCCAACTCACAGCATACAAGCAATACTTGATCCTAACCCCATGCCAAAAAGCTTATTGTGCAACAGTGCATTCAAGTACATCTTTGCATGATTGCAGGGGGAGGAATTAACTGTTACAATACAGCTGTAACAGAGAGGAGAGAAAAACATCTGGTACAGTGTTAACACAACACCAGAGACACACACCTGCCTGACAGAGGTCAAAACCTCCCACAGCTAGAGGCTCTTCATGTGCTTCTGTATATGGATGTGGCCCTCCAAAGGCTGGAAACAGCCATGAAAATACAACTTATAAACAGAATAACAGCCTAATTGTGAAATTTTCACTTTCACAAGCAGTACCATCCATGCCAACTAGATAACTTACTTAACCAAGTAATGTAGGACCACGCCCTAAATTCAAATTATGCCCAGCACTGTAATTATGGAGTCATTCATGAGAAAACAATACAATTAGACTCTTATTTCATAGAAGCCCAACAGTGAATGATTTTTTGACCATAAGTACAGTACCTATATCAGGCCTGCAGATTGTCAGATAACGGTCAACTGCAACAACAGTGAGCAAACCAATACTCGCCATCCCAAAAAAGATATTTAAGGCAGCATAGATCTGAAATTAAAACAAACAAAAAAACCCTTTCTGAGGAATCTTTCAAAGGTACAAGCAAAAATTTGTGGACTGAATCAAAGGCACTACAATACATTACATTCAGCTGGTGTTCTCTTCCATAAGCAAGGTACTGAAGGAACTAATTCAATGCAGGCAATTTGGAGCTGGCTCATCTAAAATTAAATATTTCAAAAGCAACCTGCTTGTGTGCACACCAGAAATCCTAAAGACAGTAGTCTAAAAAGCAAACAAACACCATACTTCAATAAGTAAATTTTGAGATTCAGAGATAAAGAATTTGGAGGTTGGGGGGTTCAATTTATGATTTCGATATATGTTAAAGAAACCTGAAAAGCATTTGATTCATCACAAAAGTTATGGCTTTAGCAAATGTGAGGTCCTAAATTGTCACTCTTTCCTCTGTTGTATAACTACACTTATTTCACAGATATGGTACACTGATTTTCCCCATCAGCATCCATTTTCACTTGTGTCAGATCTACTGCACAGTGACATACACTGCAATCCCAACATGCTCCAAATGCATCTGCCCAGTCATCCCATGGGCAGCCTGACCAGGAAGGATTACTGGGAGGGCTGTGTTACCACTGGCACCTCAGAAATACAGAGCCCTGTGCCAGACCACATGCCACCAGCAGTTATAACAGAACCACATGACATTCAGCCATCTCAGTTCACAGGAYTCATTTGGTTTAGGTTGACACGAGTTGTGCTTCAAGTGATCTTAACTCCCAAAGCATGAGTAGTGAGATTTCACATCAACTTCAACCCACTACAAGTCAGTCTAGATCCAAAGATGTTAAAGTGAGGCTTCCTGTCAAACAGTGACTGAATTTTGAGCTTGAAATAGCTGTGTACTCAGGCAAGTGATGTCAGATGGTTACAAACATTCATTATATAGAGGTCCAAAATGTAGTGTTACTAATATTTTCCTTAAGTCACATTTTCAGCATACGCCTTCACATTACTACTCATTTTCCTGGGCACTTAAGCCCAACAGTCTTTTAAAAAAGTAGGTTTAAATCACAGTACACAGTGAGCAAAGGGCACCATCTCGCTGCTATTTTTCAGTCAGTCTATTTTTAAAAATAGACAACTATTAAAACTAGGCTAAATCTTTAATGGAGACCAATAGCCTTGCAGGCCTTCATTTTGGATATCCTAATAGTCCCATCCAAAAGAACATGTATTTGTTAAGCAGAATTCATTAAGATCTGTCAAGCTCATCACCAAAACTGTAGCCACATCCAAAGTCTTTTAACTATCAAATAAGTCATCAAATGTGCATGTGCTGTTATAGCCTTCTTCATTTGGGGATTTCATTTCCTAAGCCTTCTTAAAGCTATTTTATAATAGCTAGTTGATAAATATAAGGTTAGACTTTAATGTTTTCAGATTATAAACATAAGTTTGGAATGAAATTCACACGAAATCCTATATCCAGAAATTGTTGACATTACAGAACATCAGCTTCAGGTCTAGAGTCAAGTTTTGCATCTCCATCTTTTCTCTTAAAAGAACTAATGTCAGGTAGAGCTACTACTTATTTCTCAGTTTGCTTTTAAGTGCTCATAACTTTCTCTCTGACTGAATTGCAATACCTGGCATCCAGTATATCCAAATTTCCAGCTTCCATGCAGGTCTGAGGCAGCAGACATGGGGTAACCAATGCCACTAACACCGATGTCAGTAAAAGCCAAGTTGATAATAATCGCGTTGGTTGCTGTCCGAAGCTCTTTGTACTTAACAAAGATGCCTAACACAACAATGTTACTGAAAATGCTTATCACTCCTGTAAAAACAGAAAAAGGGAAACCTTACAAAAGATACACACCAGCCAGTAATATACATGCAGAAGAAAATGCAGCCTATTGTAATATCTAAGTCCTAAACAAGTTTTATTTTCAGTCAAGCGCAATTTTGCAAAGAGGATAGACACCTGAAAGGAGAGAAGCTCTTCCAGTTAGGTAACTTTCACTTGGATTCAGTAAGGGCCAAAAGTAGAGTGTTTTGCCACACCTGGGCCTTCTGATGCAATAACAAGCATAGCAGAAATTCAAAAGCATCTAGGATWACAATTCAAACACTCCAGCCACCAAGTACAGTGCTTCCATGGCAAAAAAGAATGCAGGTTTGTGACCAGCAAAAAAAAGTGGGGCTTATGATGCACCTGATCTAGCAGAAGGCCCCTGCCACCGCCTGAGATCTTCCTTTCTCAGAGTTTCCACTGTGCATTCAGACAACAATCCTGGGCAAAGGGAATATAGAAGCTTTGACTTTGCTGCCACTATCCCAGCCAGACTAACTCCCCTCTTTGCTCATGAGGTCCCAATTCTTTGCAAGCATCAGAGGTGGCTCAGGTTGCTGCAAATTGTATTTTCTAAGCCTTGTCAAGCAGTCTGGATGATCAGCACAGCCTGCACCAGAGCTATTTCCTCCACTTGACAAGCTCTAGGGCTGTGTCATAGCCATGGTAAAAGCCCAGCTCTGCACTGAACTTGCTCCTGCCTCGCTAACCTGTGTATTTTTAAACCTCTTTGGTCTGGCTTGACTCAAACTGTGTCTGAAGTCTGTTATTAGGCAACACAAGAAATGGCCAGCAGACAAAGAGTTGTAATACAAAAATACAGTASTAAAGCTAAAATGTACATTCTCCTCTCTTCATATCCAATCCCTCTGAAATTTGCTTTGGACTTAATGTTCTTCAAGGTGCCCAGGACACTCTTCAGGACCCTGTGCATCAGCAAGCTTTTTCTGATCCTGGTGACCTGTATTAAAACCTCCAGATCCTCCTTTTCTCCTGCTATTCCTCCTTCCTAGCCAAATCCTACTGCATGGCTCTTGGAGTGAGTTTACATGGCACTCCCACAAAACAGGGGAGGGGTTTGTTGTGGCTTTATTCTCTTCAGACTCTAGCCTGTTGCAGAGATATGCAGAGCAAACTCCCATCCTCTAAACTGTTACTAACACACTATTAATACAAGCTATTCATAAACAGCTAATAAGGTTATTAGCTCGCACCTTGCACCTCAGCAGAGAAAGACTCACAGCCCTTATCAATAACATGGAGAATTCCAATATGTTCAAGCAAACACAGCCATTAAAAAAATAACTTGTAAATAATAACAGGAATTTGTAAGTTGTTCATAGATTCCCTAGTCTGGCACAGCTGTTACAGTATCACCGAACCAAATCCTAAACTTACAAACATTTGTATAGCCTGGGCACCTTAAATTACAAGTGCATAGTGGAATGTTATTTTGGTAGAAGTCTAACAACACGTTATCCATGGCAATGCCCCTCAGCATTTTTCTTTTCTTTTTTTTTTTTTTTTTTTTTTTTTTATTTTCTTTCCCTCCCCCCCCGATGTAAAAAGTTTCACCTATGAATCAAAACACTATCGTTTTCATCATCACAGATCTGAGGCATAATTCTGTAAGGAGCTTGAGTGAATGGCTGTCATACTGAATGTGGACTTCCAAAAGCAGACCCATCTTCTTTCCCAGTCACTGCCCATCCTGCTCCAGTCCCCTGGCAATCCATCACCTTCACTGATGGGATTCCTGCTCCTCTATTGGCTCCACCAAAAACCAGACACACACAGCTTAGCTTTTGCTGACATGCTTCTGTGGAAAGGGCAATAAGGTTTTTAAGTATTATACAATGTTCTTCCATCTCTGCCACTGTCAATGCTGCAGCACAGAGTTAAAATTTTCTAACATCAGTTTATAGTCAGACTACAAACACACTGCAGTTCAAACAATAACCTCAAATCAGCAGGGTTAGAAAACCTGAGGGCAAGAATCAGTTTCAAGCACTTCAGCTCTACAGGTGAATTTTGAAGAGTTCAACTGGTATCGATATGGAAATTCCTTCAAATCGTGGAAAGTCCTGTGGACTCCATCATTGGCAGTCCACAGGAACACAATCCATATATTTATAAATACCAGCACACACCCCAGTGCATCAAACTGAGGCAGACATTTCTAGAGTCAAATACACATCAGAAGTACCATCTGAACCACTATGCTCAGCAAGAGCTACGTTAATACCATGACAGATATGAAAAAGGGCAGAAGGAAAGGCAGTGCAATCATAATAACATACATAAAAATATAACAAAGATGATACTTTGGATAATGGACACTAGGGACAACACCAATTCTTCAGCTTTTAAATGGAGTTTCTCCATTTCAATTACATAAATTGGTACCTCTTTATTATACCTGAAACTCACATAAGGAATTTCACTGCAACATTAATCACTACCGATCTCCTACATTACAGAAACTCTCTTAACAGATTCAGTAATTTTAAAACCAAATGAGGCAAAATTATAATTAATTCTTGGCTACCTCTTCTTCCATTCTCATTTTAAAACCATCAAGCGTGTCTGTTCTCAGGTGCAAGTCTCCAGCTTAGTACATAAAAATTACATTACAGATGATGTTGGAAGTGCATAGCCACAGAGATGCCATCAGCTATCATATTCATATATTCACACATTTCAGGAATGACACTGCGATGCTATGAGCCCCTAAAATGAACAAAAGCAGGGAGCGGGGGATCTGATCTGAAACCACCACCATAGTAAAAGCACTCACAGTGCCAGTTCTGTCAGCTCTCCTGTTGACAGGTAGTATGTCATCTCTTGGGAGAGAGGAAGCAAAATAGAATTACAAGTTTATAAAACAGCACAGGCTTCTTATGAGGCATGCTTTAAGAGATATTACAGCTACCAAGAATGAAATCAGAAGTACAACAGGACTGTAAACTCATATCCTCAGGACGAAGGAAGGATCCTGCTAGATACACTTAAATTTAGTGCTGCAGAGCCCAATCTTAAAATGAAGGGCGGTGGGAGGTGGGGGGGAGGGAACCAAACCAGGAAAGAGAAAGTGGAAATTGCTAAGCCTACATTCATTAAAAATTTTAGCACCACTAAAACAAATTAATAATAGATCCAAAAAAAATGTTCTGGGGAGCAAAATGTAAGAAAGAAGATGGATTCCATCTTAAACGAAGTGAGAAAAAAAACATATAGATTCAAGAAATGCTCTCTTCCCTGTTTCTGAGAATCAGGTCAAGTAAAAGAACAAAGTTTCTCCAGGCAGCAGTTAAGCAGTGCCCATTAGAAGAGCAACAAAGCTGGTGAAGGGTCTAGAGCACAAGTCTTATGAGAAGCGGCTGAGGGAACTGGGGGTGTTTAGCCTGGAGAAAAGGAGGCTCAGAGAGACCTTACTGCTCTCTACAACTACCTGACAGGAGGTTGTAGCAAGGTGGGTGTCGGGCTCTTCTCCCAAGCAACAAGCGATAGGATGAGAGGAAATGGCCTCAAGTTGTGCCAGGGGAGGTTTAGATTGGATATTAGGAAAAATTTCTTCACCGAAAGGGTTATCAAGCATTGGAACAGGCTGCCTCTAGGGAAGTGGTTGAGTCACCATCCCTGGGGGTATTTAGAAGACGTGTAGATGTGGTGCTTAGGGACACGGTTTAGTGGTGGACTTGGCAGTGCTAGGTTAACGGTTGGACTCGATGACCTTAAAGGTCTTTTCCAACCTAAATGATTCTATGATTCTATGATTTCTTAGAGGGCACAGAGTGCAGACCAAGCCCAAGACTTTCAGTAACCTGAAATAATCAGCTGGGATGAACTCACATGATTCAGAAAAAGCACATGGATGCTGCCACTTGGCCTGTGAAACATCTTAGGGTTAGACAACTATTCCCATATTTCTTTAATTAAGCCTTGTAATTTTGTGAAGATGAAGATAAAAACCTCATGACCTGACCAAGAGCAGAAGAATTTCTTATTTTCCTTCTTCCCAGGGAAGCAACAAACACTAAAGGCAGACCAAATGCAAATGCAAGCCCTAACAGAGTTAGGCAAGACACATGGGTAGTAGCATCAAAACAATGAAGGTTAGGTCCGTGTACAACAYGGGATTTACTTTTCCAGTCAGCATTTTAAAATGATACCAGAGCATTTCACCATTATAAGCTGAAGGATATCCATGAGGCAGTATTGCTTCCTGCAGCCTGAGTATCCCTGTTGTCATCACTAAAATTAATACACTGACCACTGTTGAGTGCAATACATAAGAATTACTTCTCAGAAAACAAAGCAATTATTTGCAAAAGAGAGGAGCATTCAAACCTTTTAAAAAGCAGCATAATGATGAACACTGTACCTGTACTTCATTCTTATTCTTAGACATCTGCTTATTAACACAGTTTAAGTTTTCCAGATGTGAGATTTGCTGTGGCAAGGCATTTGCAAAGCAATCAATCATACTTTCAAAGATGTTATAGACCTTACTGTCAAAAACATTCTTCATTAAGAAAGCAAAGTCCAAGCTACAGGTGTAAGATTTACTAGACTCCCCCAATTTAATAAGAAAAAAAAAAGAAAAAAGAAAAAAAAACCAACACAAAGTAAGCCAACTTCTTTTTTTTTTTTTTTTTTTTTTTAAAGACATTTAATTTCCATGCAAGCTTAAGAAAGAAGAGCTGGGTTGATTCTGTCTAATCCCACTGATCACCTATGATAGCTTTGATCCCTAACACCACGTGGTCAATCTATCTGCAAAGACCACCTGAAAAGACCATTGTTGCATACAATGTAATCAATTTTAATTAAAATATAACAAGTATCATACATATTTGCAGCACCTAATAGATCCAGTTACCTGCAAATAGCGTGGTAGTACTGCAGAGTGTATCTAGCCTTCCAATACTTGACCATCATCCATCTCTACAGCTTCTTAACAAGTTTACTGATCTCTGTAGCTGTTCTACCAATTTCTCTAAAAACCTGAAATAAAATTATTGCCTTTGCATTCAAAAATACCCTCTTTACCAGAACAGCAATTTGATACTCACCACTTCAAACAGATGTGCTAAATAAAATGTGATCATCAGCAGTACTATTTCATATAAACCTAAAGTACATTGATCTTTTAACATCTTTTAAAAGGTAATTATAATATAGAAAATGTATGGTACAGTCTATGAATAAAGTATTTATAAACTGATTTAATTTTCCATAATAAAAGGTATAGAAGGCCTATTTTTAAACACAGTAGGCTTCAGTTTTTGGTCAGGTTGATATTTCATTGCTATGGCACTCAATGCTTCAGAAAAACATTACTGAAGCAGTTGTGTTTATAACAGTGAGACAGTTTTCAAGGGGAAGAAAAATAATAATGCCATAATCATTCAAGTTTAGCCAAAGGCCATCGCAGTCACAGGGAACGAACACGATGTCAAGCCTTCCAGCGTGCTTTTTCTAACGTGTGTCACCGGTGAAAAATACAGCTGCAACTGGAGTCTGCTCTTCCCTGATTAATGAGCAGCTCCCTCCCTCTAAGTCACATTCCGACCCTTCCCCTTACATCCCCCTAACAGACACCCGCTCACATGCTCAGACTACGCATATATTACTACTAACATGTGGCCCAGGAGAAATCTCAAGATAGCTTCGAGCACATCACAGAAAAATGCAAGATGTGACAGCTATGCCCTATTTTTATCTCTTTTGCAAGCTGGCAGAAATTAATTCTCATTCTCTTCTATAATTACATATCAACAAAATACATTTTTCGAGACACAACACTGCCTTCAAATATAGAGCAGAAAACTTAGATGTTTCTGCACACTTCAGATGTTTCTGCACACTTCAGTCAGCCTGCTGATTGCTAACTTGTCAGTAAACTACAGAGAAAAGCCATCAGACATTTGTGTAATACAAAGTGAAATACCATCGCTGTTACTATACAAAATGAGCATTCAGATCTACAGTTCTATTTTAAAAAGTTACGCAACAATTTGCCAATGCCCATACCTGCTGTTATTAAGTAAGCTGCAACTATGTTGTGCTCAGTCTGCGTAAAGGCTGAATGAGCTTCTTTGTCACTTTCTGAGGAATTGGATGAATCATTCCAATGCATTTTGGACAAAAGAGACTGTCGTCTATCCTCTG
Organism: Phoebastria nigripes; assembly: GCA_035582835.1. NCBI lineage: Eukaryota > Metazoa > Chordata > Aves > Procellariiformes > Diomedeidae > Phoebastria > Phoebastria nigripes. The sequence goes on from JAYKAV010003356.1 coordinate 146,657, forward strand.
CAATAATTCATCAAGACGACGAAACACTACAAAACCCTGTCAGGCAAATTCTTTCATTATTCAACAGACTCACTGAACAATTAAAAAAAGGGGGGTAGGGGGGAGTTCCCCCCACCATTGACAGCCTCCAAGCACGATTTAATTGGACTAAAGTACAAAGAAGTTTACACTCCCAATCTATGCAGGAGATTGTTAATTAAAACAAAGAGCAGCACAGAACTGAGTACATTTCCAACAGTATGCTTAAACTTCATTCTTACTGCTAAAGAGATTAACTGTCACATGCCCCCAAACTTTTTCCTTCAAACCTCTTGTGCAATGCTTCGGAAACCTCAACAAAAGTTGGCTCAGGTCAGTTGGTCATCAGCCTGGCTTGGAATTAATTCCCATCATCACAGTGAACGCACAAAACCGTAGCACAACATAAAGACACAAATGTCAATTTCTTTAAAAAGCAGGATACACTTACTCTAAAGTCCATCCCTTCAAATCCTTAAAGACCTACTTCTTCAAGATTCTTAGTTTGATTTAAACTCTCAAGCTGACACAGACCCAAGAACACAGTCCAGTACTTTCTAAAGTGAAGCACGACTTTCAGAAAACTTAATTGCCACATTTCTAAAATAGCCTGGTCTGCAGAAAATGGTTGTTGAATATGCCTTACAAGTCTGAACACCCTCCCTCTCCCCAACACACACACCTAAGCTTACTTCRGGCAAATTTTCCAAAGCATGTTAGGGGGCAGAAGATTATTAGGCATTTTCCAAAGTCTTGAGCAGCAGAAGCTCATGTTTTCTTCTCTTCAGTGATGAGGTAGCAGCACACCAAAGTAAGACCTTTTACAAAATCCTGCATAAATATTAGCTGCAATAAACCCTTGCCCAAAGAGCTTATATACAGTATCAGTATAAGCAAAGGTGTTTCCCACCAGTTCCTCTTCATACAGTTTTTGCCTCCAGTTTTGTACACATACTGGGTATAAAAGTGACGAGGATGAGCAACCAGTGGTTCTTCAGTTGTATGTGGTTCACACGCAGCTCAAGCAGGCTCCCAGCCTAGGGCTGTGTCTTCTGAGCAGCAGTAAGGGTGTAGTGACACAGGCAGTATTGAGGAATATAGCCATCCCATAGAAAGCGCTCTCCCTTCTCTAACCCATGAAACACTCATAGAGCATTCCTTCTCACTCCTCAGCTTTCCAAAACAGACATCCTGCATCTTTCACCCATTTGCATCTAAAGTAAGAAAATTTTTATATAAAACTTGTGCAGTCACGACATTTAGTCATCATTACTACAGATGATCATGTGTCACAGTTCTACCAGCAAACATTTTCTTTAATGCCACAGATCTACGCTCACTTTTACAGTTCTCAGGGTACTTGTATTATTATGGTATTTTTCCTGTCAGAAGAGGATCAGACAGAAACTGGGTGGGAGGGTTCTGAAAGATGATCTGTTTGGCAATGAAGCCACTACCCTAGTGCCCCACAGTCATGCCTCGAAAGATAAAAGCATAGTGATAATTTGGTATCTTTGCTTTCCTCCCCTGAAACTTTGGCAAGATTTTCAAAAGCACCTCAGATCTTGCAGCTTCCACAGAAGTCAGAGCTTGCAATGCTGAATATCTAGAAAAGCAAAGCGTTACTATTTTTATTCAGATAGGATTCCAGACTTAGAGTAGCAGTTAATGAGACCATACAGATTTTACACGTACTTGTTGGTTAAAACGCAAGTTTCTAGTATGTGCAGTCCATCCTATGTACCATCACATTGTCTCCGTGTCCTCTTCTCTTAAATTTGGCTAATTTTACAGCAACAGGAATTGAGAGAAAGAAATCAAAATTAAAGGCAGACATTACTTATCATTAACCTAAAAGTAGTTTTTTCTAGAACACTGCAGTTCATAAAACAAAGCCAAAAAGATAAAGCAAGAAATTAAATATTAAAGTATACAAATAATCCAGAAAGTTGGAACCACAGTTCCTAAGCCAGATAAAATATGGCTTACCACATTGCTTTTTAATACTGGCAAAAAAAAAAAAAAAAAAAAAAAAAAAAAATCCAAAACCTCAGGCTGTTTTCATCCTCCGATAACAGATAGTATTGCTAGTGTCAGAGAGGCACTTTATAACCTCAAGTGATGCTTTTTCTTCCCACTTGACCCAGATCAGTAGCAACAAAACGCAATTTCTATTTAAGTCCATTCTTCAATTTGTAGGTATCTGTATAGATATGGAGCAATGCAAAACTCATTACAGGGTTTAGCAAGTTGCTTTCAGTTATATGTAAAGTATATTTCAATCCACAAGTGATGAGAGTAGAGAAACTTACCGTTTGCATTAAAAAAATTAAAAACCAAACCCTCTTTCCTATTTYCAGTGGTAACAGCACCAAAAAACCAAACCAAAACCCTCCCACGTTTATTAAGCACATCACCACTAGAGGGTGGTGCTCTGTAAGGCAGAACTTCCCTTTAATCTTATTTTCAAACAGATGCAAACGGTTCAAACCCAATGGAAAACAAATAAACTACTTTTTTTCCTCCCTCACAGAGACTTTTACTAGATTTAAACCGTTGATTAGAAAAGCTTGACTCTAAAGAGATCTTCAGCTGACTGACGAAAATGCCCTGAAAAATGTGACTCCACAAAGCTTTTTACTTGCCATACTTCATGCAGTAGCTATGCTTTTTTTAAAAGACGACAAYACTGTTTCTTGCTTTGTTGCCAGACAATGCTTTGCACAGCTGCGAACAACTCTGCACCATTACGTACGTGACTATCCAGCATTGCTTCAGGCAAACGTCCATAACTTCGCGTCAGTGCTAGAATCCCTTATGCTCTACAACAGCCAGTGCTGCAGACGTGCATTAAAATATCCCGATTATTTTCTGCACTTCATCAAATTTCTCTGTCAAAGTAACATAGCAAATCTATGAACTATATTGAACCATCCTATCCCAGCAACTACAGAAAACACAAGGAGAAAAAACATCCCTCCAAGAAGGAATGCAAGGGCACTAAAGCCATTCTCAATGGGTAACAATTTAAGCTTCACAATACACCTCCATGTATTACCCTCTGTTTAGCAAGGATTTAGATCCCACATAGAAAAAACTATAAAACCAGAATTTTAGTGTGGCAAGGACAAAAGGCTCAAGGTCTTCTAAATACCTTTAAACAATCTGATCCTAGTGATTTACCAGCTGTCATTTTCAAAATGAGCTGGAAGTCAGACCCTATGTCTGGGTCAAATACTGCAGTGGCTAACACATACACTTGCGACCACATTTTGAAAACAGGACTTGGTYGTTGAATGCTCTGCCAACAGTGAGCACATGCAGACACTGACAAGTGGACAAAGAGACAGGTAGGTGACACCACTACTGCTGTGTCCTGGGTGGGAAGCCAAGCACTGCGGGGTCCRCTGAAGCCTACCTTCTTTCTGAGCTTCAGAGGAATATTGCAGGACAGCAACCCCCTTTGTGCTGCTGGAGCGGGTAGCAGGTGAGAAGTTCTTCAGGTGGCCCAGCCATTTGCCCCAAAGCCTGCCAGTGAGGGGAAATTCAGGCAACACCGAACTGTCATCAAGAGCCTACAACTGCCACTAACACTGTCCTCYCATCCCTCCTCGCTTCAGACTGCACTGTGACTTTTTTTCCCCAGACACTACAGCTACTTGAAACTTTGCATTTCTGCCAACATACCTATTTCTGTCAGGATGCTGGTGAGCTCACCTTTCTTATTCTCTGCAGAAAAACCCTAGCATATCTGTAAGCACATATATAAAACTCGAACACTTCACTTACTAGGATCAGGAGCACAGTGACAGAATCGCAGACAGGATTTGAATAAAAAGTTCAAGACAGAGAGGAAGGTGGCATATAAAATTAGAGAACCTGTATTTTAGTTCATTGCAGCATTACACTGCAGACAAGACATGTCATCTTAAATTAAGACACTGAATTTTCATCTATTACAGTTAGCAACTACTTGCATTAGGAGGGCAGGGTCATGCCATGGCACAGAGAAGACAAGGCAGAACAGGGACTGCATGGGCCTTGCCACAACCAAACATGATCCTTCCCCAGAATGGGGAAGCCAGGGAGCTGGGGGGAAGGCATCACCACAAGGCAGACATGTCCAGACACTGCTTCCTCATATGGCAGCTCATTTCACACCCAATCACTAAGGATGTTCTTCCATCAGCATCTGAACATCCTACAACCTCCACAAAGATCTAAGATTATAAATTTTCTCTGGGTATTTGTGTTAATCCCACCCAACATTGTTTCTACGCATAGGGCATGCCATAATGCTCCTCATCCATTTCTCAGCTGGGACCGCAATCCAGTTCCCTATAATCAAGAGGACAATCTTCCCTCTAGAGCTGCAATGCATATTGTTCTTTAACTCCCCCGCACACAGATCTAAAAGTCTTTGCTTTGGCCTTGCAATGGCTTCAGGCTGACTCACTGCTCCATCTGCTGTGAGATTCAAAGCATACGCTTCTTGTCCTAGGCTGCAAGACAGTACTTCATGCAATTGAAACATCAGCTGTCACATCATGCACTTTAAAGGTGATGGCAGTACAGTCTTCCGATATCCTGGGAAAAAGTATGTCCCTAAAGCATGCACTGAGTGTAGCAAAGCAGAGCATGAATTTGGGTGTAAGAGCGAGGACTGTGTTATGTTAGTCTTCCAAAGCCAGAAGAATAAGGACAGATCTAAGTCAACTACCCACAACTAGCTACTGAAGCAGCAGTGAAGAAATACAGCACAGCAGAGGATGCAATTACAGATATGACAAAAATAATGACAATTCCAGCTCCACTGCAGGTTGGTATTGTTCAACTGCAACGTGGCACACCAGAGATGCAACAACTTCCATAGGATTTTGTCTAGATAAGGGACAATTCTACAATGCCTCAAGTCAGACCCCTAAGTCACTTAGGCCTAGCAATACACACCAACAAAAGTCTAAACATTTTCAGAGGTCTGGATTTGACTGACCTGGTTAAAGTTAAGTCTGTATCAATACCAGGAAAATAACTGGTATCCCTCAATTCCTGATTGTGCTGAAGTTGAACAGACGACCAGTTTCTTCTCACAAAAGCAGATCTAGCAGAAACTCCATTGTTTTGTGGTTTGTTTTTTTTAAGCTGAAGAACATTTTTATCTATTATCCTATGCAGCATTTGTTCAGACCTAATTGAATTCTTGAACATTTGTTTTGTTACCTTGTTTCAAGTTTTGCTCCAGAGATTATTCAAACTAACAGTCATGTTTGTTAAAAAGACCAGTGACTGTCCAACCCTGGTGCTGACAAATTACCTGTTTCTTTTTGTTAAGCGGAAGGCTAACATAACTCATTTGCCTGTTACTGCATTCATTAATTAAAAAGTATAACAGTACRATCAATTCTGAAATGTACTTCTTTCCACATTGAACAAGACGTTCAAAATACTTTCATGCAGATTATTCTACAGATCCCTTTTGAAAAGTGCTTGGTATGAGAGTCTGCGAACGGACTCCTGGCTCCGGATGAAATCCAGGGAGATTCTACTTTTCTATTCTTATTTTATTTCCAAAGTTAAAGAGTAGAGAGGCACCCTGTTCTCCTCCATCCTTAAGGAGAGACAGTTACTAGCTTTTCAACAATCCTCATAATGCATCCAATTAAAGAGACCAAAGACTCGCGCTGATTTTTTCATGCCTTTTTTAAGCAATACTTAACTGAAAGCACTATGTGCAGAGGAGCCCTATGATGGACTATCTAATCTTAGCCCTACGCAAGCTCAGAGCACCACAGAGGTCAAAACCTCAAGAGAAACAGGTTAAGGGGGAGGTGGGGGCAGTTAAAAACCCTTAGCAATTTTAGTATCAGTGTAATTAGATACAATTAGGTGACTTAAGAATAGTATTAACCTTGTCTTATTCATCAGATAGCAGCTTCTAAGAACATGTCTTAATGCCTTTGGCTTTCATTGAGATTTATATAGAAAAATCCACAAAATATCCTTTACTATCTTCCTTTCCTTTTATACATTATTATGTATAAAAAAATTCTATCAACACAAAATTTTGAAGTTTAGTTTGTAAAAAAAGGTTCACAAAGGTTGTTTAAATGGCATGTCCACTTCAGAGCAACCCAGAAGATTCAATGTAAGAAGAGGATGAGAACTAGGGATCAGTCACACATAGGTAACAGGTTCATACTGACGAATGTGCATGTAATGAACCCGTAGGGTTTTTTGAAAAAATATTTCAATTGATTGTTTACTCCAAACTCCAACATGAAGTCAAGCATTGTTTCTGATAAGTGACATAGTCAAACAGTTTAAGAATAACACTGAATCCTGGCTTAGTTAAAAAAGTTCAAGTATATTCTAAGCAGTCTTCAGTTCTTCGCCTGGGGCTACACTCTCCTCGTGTTGATCAACAGTCATTAAGTGTTAAAATAATTGTCATTTTACAGCTTCAAGTTCTTTATAAAAAGAACTTTTTCAGGGTCCTTTACAAAAATTTTTCCTTGTTCTTCATTTCTGCAGATGATATGGCAAGACAGCGGGGAGATACTCGTGGCTCCATTTTTAATATCCTCTTCCTATTTTAAGAGGGAAGAAAAATACACTGAACAATTCACATCTTAGATGCATTTAAAGCAAATAAATTATATACATAACACTAAATGAGTTGATAGAATAAAATAATTTATCATCATTATCCGTTCTCACAATCCTTTTTGAATGCAAAAAACTAGCATAGTCTTATACAAGCATCAAAAAATGCGTAATACTGTGCTTCGGTTTAAGCTAGCTACTGCGATGCACAGAAACTTTTTGCGTAAAACTATAAACATCTATAAGAGATTAAAAACCACAACATTCTGATTGATATTTGAAAGCTTTAGAAATCCAGAGCCATTCTTATTACTGAAATGTAAAAACTGCACACTCACCCCGAAAGCCGCCTCCTCCACCACCTCTTCCTCCTCTGAATCCTCCTCCTCCTCCTCCCCCTCCTCTTCCTCCTCTGAATCCTCCTCCTCTTCCTCCACCTCTTCCTCCTCCAAATCCTCCTAAACATAGGAAAGAAATTACACTTTGAGGAGCATATAAATTCTTTGTTATGTGTAACAACTTATTTCACTGGCAGCTTCTGAAAGGAAAAGAACAACAACAAAAAACCAAAAACTGTCAATTGCTGGACAGTTACTAGGTCAATTACTAGTACCTTGTCTCTTCTAGGGACCATCTGCAGCATTTTAGGTATTGTTTAATATCTGATATACAATGTCCAAACTACTAAAGACACTAACAAAACTCCATGATAAAATTCTTTCATGAGAGCAAAAAATTAATTACAATTAATAATTATTAATTACAACTCAGCAGAACATTAAAACAAACAAAACAAAAAACTTAGAAACACTTGTGCCTCGCTGCAAAGGGGCAGGGTAGGGAGAAGAGGCAAGAAACTGTGATGCAAGAAAAAATTAACTTCAGCTTTAATTGAGGAGTACATCGCAGATGATGTTCAAAAAGCAAAGAGGGATGAGATCTACCAGGTCATTCACCCCTCTCTCAAACACTGCATTTCAAGTATTTTGTCCAAACTAGATTTTTACAACATACTAAAAATGTAGCTTTCACTGACAGTTTCAAGTGTGTATTATCTACAACCTTTCACCACAAGCTTGCTTAGTAGTCACGCTTTCTGTCCTTATTATAAATCAGCATACTCTCCTCCCCATGCTTTGGAGCTGTTATTTAGCTAGCTACAGAAGCCTAGGTATTGCCATTGGAAAGATATCACTGTCTCTTCCATTGAGTCATCAAACAGAAACATGCATAACATTTTTCTTTGCAATACAACTGTTGATATTCAAGTACTCAACTGCAGCTTTACAAAAAAAAAAAAAAAAACCAAACACCAACAAACCAAAAAGACCAAACAACCCACCCCACACCAAAAATCCCAACATTCTGCAGCTTCCATTCTTGGGATCTTACCTCTACCACCGCCTCTTCCTCCTCCACGTCCACCACCACGTCCTCCTCTACCACCTCCTCTGGGAGCTCCTTTTTCTCCAGGTGGCCTTGGCAAAAATCTCTGAAGGGGTAGCAGCTTTGCTGGATCAATGTAAAACTGTAGGAAGAGAGTTCCATTAGGCTTTGAAAATACCAAGGCTAAAGAGCACATTAATATCTCCCTTTACAAATATCCACAATTTGATCTTAATCCTTTACATCAAATTGCCCTCTGCAAATAGCCAAATAAAGCATGCAAGAAATAAATCAGTGTTATTAGAATATAGATTATATTGGCATGAGTTTAATTTGTTACACCTTTTTTTGCAGGGCGGGGAGAAGGAAGAATGTGGCAGATACAAAAGTGAAAAGGAAGAGGAAATGAATACTTATGTTTACAAAGGACAACGAGCTTTTAAAGTTAATAAAAACTCAATAAAGCTTTTATTATCTGATGACATAGAGTAGTTTTATCTAACTGATGACATACAGTAGAATTCTGTTATTGAGATTGGCTAACCTTTTGCATTTTTTTAAATGAAGAGGCTTTCATGTTCTCAGACAGTTTCACTGAAAAATACTGTTAGTTTCTTTAAGGAACATAGCAGGAATAAAACGTTAAAAACCGTGATTTTGATTATTATATGAAAGACACATTCACACATTTTCTAAATTAGTATTTTTTAATGAAGCTAAACATCATCACCACAAATGAAAAATTACAATTAAAAGATCAGGAGAAACTATTTCCAATTTTTCTCAGGGTTTTTTCATAGTTACACATATGGTATTTTGTGTTAAAATCATTTTTTCCTTCCATGTATTAAGGCATAAGGAAGAACATACCAGTGGAGAGAGTACATAAAAACATAGTTGTAAAGAAACAAATCTGTATAGCAAGTGAYGACCCCTTTAGCCCCAGGGTGACCTCAAGGCTTATCTAGTACAATTTACATGCTGCAGGGGCTCTGCTAGTGCTGCTGCTGCTGGGTGGTACAACTGCCTGGCTGTGGAAAGATAAGAGCCAGCAGGGACTGCTGGACCAACCACATGCCCAGCCTCATCCTACAGTGAAGTGGCAGACGCTCTCTGTAACCCCACATGCAGTCTTGTACGAATCCTTCGGCTCTCCAGTGTGCAAGGACTTTGGAATGCAGTTCCTAAGATCAAAAAGAGCTGCTGGCCAACTCTGCTTAATTAAAACTCAAGATTAAATGGGGAAGCAAGGAGCTGCAAAATCCAGTAACATATTTTCTTAATATGTTATTGTAGGAAGAAAACAAGTTTCTGAAACTCAAATAATTCTGACACAAAAAGTAAATCTGCAAGTTAATACATTCAGAGCATGAGAGTGATTTAAACCTGCACATTTTACTTCACATTTAATGTGGGACAGGAAAATGCATGCAGGTAGTTACTGATGCTCAAACAACCAACACAGGCTAAGTCTTACTGCCATGTTACAGGGTTACTCCCCCCATTGTCCCGCTTTTGTCATGGATTCTGTCAATCTGGCAGTGACAACAGAATGGACCCAGTGCCTCTGTCTCAACAAGCTTGCTTTGCAAGAGGACGTCCTTGCACAAGCCCGCTTTTACTGGCAGTTTAAGTAACAAGCTGGACAACAAGCAATAGGACATCTTAGCACAAACTCACCTTTATAATTAAATAATAAGCTGGAGCATGAGCAAGGTCCCCTAATGCACAAAAAAACCCCTGCTCCCTTGATCTAACTCTGTTATAGGTGAGTAACCTATAGCAGAAAATTTGGTCAGGTAGCTAGAAAAAGTAACATCTTGAACCACCACGGATCCAAAAGACATCTGCCAATACTGGTACTGACTGAAAACCTCTGCCTGACTTAAGGTACTCTGTCATACTGAAAAAGCTTTAAGGTAGGCACTTAATGTGAATGAAGCACCTACTGACACCAACAGTTGCAGCTAGACTTGTGACTGCTCACATCTAACTGGTAGCCAAGCCTTGAACTATTTTAAAATCCTAGAGAAATTCCATTTAATAATCAGTCAGCCTTTAAAAAACAAATATTGTACGTCACATATTTTTTTGAAGGATACAAAATCTCTCAGCTGTCCGAAGATTTCATCCACCTTGCCAATCTGTTCCTTATTATCCAAGTACACTGGGGCATTGAAATAAGGCACCTTGTTTTCTTCTGTTTTACATTTACAAACAATGTCATCTTCACAGGGATGCATGAACTCTCCCAATACTGAAATAAAGAACAAACAAGCTAAAGATCCGGAGCAGTCATTCTAAGTTAAATAAATATAATCTCTTCATGTAACTTACAAACTACCCTTTCTGGAGGCCCCTGGTCATATCCACCTCTGTTGAAGCCTCCTCGTCCACCTCCCCGTCCAAAGCCACCTCGTCCACCACGATTAAAGCCACCTCTATCACTGCCACCTCCTCCACGGTTGAAGCCACCTCCTCTTCCTCCTCCACCTCCTCTTCCACGAAAAGACATTCTCTACTACCTCCTAAATTGTGGAAAAAAATCAGTTGTTTAAGATGTAAAAGATATTTCACATTTGATTTGCTGTACAAATTAAAGTCTCCTGACAGCCTTGTTTGTTAATTTGATGGTTAGCCGTTTCAGTCCTCGCTGAAAACATGCAGGCACATGAAAAATCAAGTTTACACCTAAGATGCCATCCACTGCAACACCTACCTGTAAGAAATGACTAGTAGTGACGGCATGTTTTTCACTCATATGTGTGAGAGTGGAACGTGACACTCTCCGGCCCAGGAGAAGACTGTGCGACTCTCCAGCCCCAGCCCCAGCCCCGCAAAGGACCGGCACAAAGCGAGAACGCACTCGGCGCCCATCCGCAGCGCCTTTCCCAGGCACCCCACAGGGCCCACGGGGCACCGCCTGCACTCTGGGTACGGGGATCCCCGCGAAGGGCGCCCTCCCCCGCACCCCCGGACCCTCGCCCGCCGCGGCCCTCCCTCAGGGCTGCCACCGGCCCTTAGGGCTGCAGGGCCGGCGGGACGGGCGGCGGCAGCCCCGCCCGCAGCCCGCACCTGGGCGCTGAGGAATGACCAACGGCCCAACGGCCGCTAACGGCTCTGTCCCCCTTCCCGCGTGCCCCCGCACACGTCTCGAGCCCGACCTCCTCGCACGTGGCGGACCTCCACACCCGCGCCGTCCCTGCCGCCGCCGGCCGCTTGCGTCAGCAGCGCGCACCGCCACCGGGAAACCGCCCACGCCGCCGGAAACGAGGCTGCCTGCCGTAAATGAAACAGCACCTCCAGCCAGCGCCGTCGCAAAAGGAGGTCAAGCGGCTCCTGCCGTCCCGACCGAGTGGTGGCGGTCGCCGCCGAGGCAGACGGCTGGCGCCGCTCGCAAGTACGGGTTCCCCGTGCACAACAGAGGGCTGCTGGAGGGAGCCGTGGCGCTCAGAGCCGCCTCGCAGCGGGGCGGGCTTCCCCGCCCCCAGCACGGCCTGCGGCTGAGCCGGCGGCGCTTCGCGGTCCCGCCTCTGCGCCTGTGGCCTGACGGCCCGGCGGGCCCTCGGGCCCGCACCCGAGGGTGTGCAGCCTGTAACGGCTGCGGGCGGCGGCGTTGCTCTACCTGCTGGCCACTGCCTGGGCTGTTCTTGTCCGCGCTCCGGCCTCCTCCTGACGGACGCGTCTCTGCAGCCGGGACCGCAGCCCCGGTTCTGGGCTGAGTGCACGGGTGCGGTGCTCACAGCCCCAAAAACCGGCGTGAGTGTGCGCTTACTAGCGCTGCTAAGAAGAAAGAGCGAGTGCCTCTCCCCGCAGCCACCTGCCCGGGCATGGGGGAGCGGTTCTGCGGCCGCCCTGTGGACTGCACAGTCGCTTGGGGAGGGGGTGGTTTGGTTCTGCTGGCCTTAATTGAAGTGTTCCTGGAAACCGACTTTCAGAAGAGTAGTACATCAAGCATTTGTGAAATACTTGAAAAGTCTCTATACAAATAATGTAATATGAGCTTGTAATCCAGCTGAGTATATAACGGGCATTACATGGATATGAGTGTTTCTCTCTCTCTCTCTCTCTCTCCATATATTTGAAGACATATATATCTCTTGTATAAAAACACATTTATCTTTTACAATAATCTGGCAAAGATGAATGCCTACAATCAGGAGAACCAGCATGATGATTCAATCAGTCTCTGGCAAAAGAAAGGAAATGTGTATCCTTAATAAGCGCTCCCTTTTAATCATTTACTTTAAGGGCTTTCCTTTTGTTATCTCGTCTTGCACTTACAGTAAAAACCAGTTAAATTGAGGCAGGATCCTTTTGGAGAGATCAGATTCATCAGTTAATAGTTGAGGCTCCTGTACTTTATTTCTAAACACACTTTAAAGTATTTTACTAATGGTTAAAAATTAAACACAAATCTAACAACTGACATTCAAAAGAATCCCAGCCAGAGGAATTTGTCTACAAAGAGAGAGAAAATTTCATCATGCAAGTGGTCCCCGTTTTCTTGGTTTTCTTGTCTCTCTTTTGTTTTTGTGGATCAGAGGTAAGAATTTATTTTATTGTGATAGCAGTAATTTATTTTTAAAAAAAACAGTTTAAAAGCATTGTTACAAAAGCAAAAACAGTTGATTTTTTTAAAGTTTCCTTTCATAGTATTTGTGTTTCATACATTTGTTTTAGCCCAGCTTGAATGTTTGAAGCTTGCTATTTCTCTTTCATGTATTGATTCTATCTGGGGTTTATGCTAACAGGCTTCTGGAAAAGATTTTAATCATGATCCTATTCTAAACCCAATTTGCAAGCATGGGTGACCACAGAAAGGTGCTGCAATTTTCCCTGCCCCCCTTTTTTGAGAAATGAGATTACAGTCTTCTAACATGGCAACATGGTATATCGTACTGCCTGAAGGTTTGCTGCAGAATCTCTTCTGGCAGAAGTGTCCCAGAAAGCCCATCTGGGCTGAGCGTTCAGCATGCCCCGAGTCTTTTAGAGAAACTCTTAGATAAAAATCAGCACCTTTTGTTCCTATTCAGGAGAAATGCCTAGTATAACATGGGAGTTATGCCAAGCCGGATCTGACTCAGAGTTTGGATTCTACTGACCTGAGAACAGCAGGAAGAATTTAGTAAGATTATACAACCATTAAAAGGGGTTTTGTTGGATTAAATTCTGCCCCAACAACATCCCCACTGACTTTACTATGGCCAGGATTTCTTCACAAGAACTTTAAACTTTAGCTCTGTTGATTCAGTTGACAGAGTCAAAGCTGATAAATCACATTTGATTTCTTTCCCATTTTTATGCAAAGTCCATCCATATATATTTTTCATGTTTCAACATTCTTCCTACCCATAGATCTTAGTAAGCAAAAGCACTCAGCCAGCAACGAAGTCACCAGAGAGCTGCACAAATGCCGGTGCAGAGTCACTCACCTAGAGGCAGTCAGACGGAGGGGCAGAATCTGTACTTGCAGTCCAGTGATGACCAGCAACCACACTGCAAATCCACTGCTGTGCAAGATACAGGAAAAGAGCTGATAAGGAAGGGCACTTAATTTTCAAATTTCTTTAAGATACTTCTTACTTCAGCAGTCACACAGTGAAACAAATCATTAATTTTAGATTTCTTTATTTGCTTCTAAGTAGTTCATAAATATTTGCAGGTGACATTTAAACCCAAAGCCAACCAAGCCGATAAAAAAGTCTCAGAAAAAAACAAGTTGCTACTTTTTTTATTTTTCTGGTGTTTAAGTCCCCTTATGTTTTGATTTGCCTACAATCCCATTGCTGTGGTCTGTTATAAACCATTGGCTTAAAAAATCTGCTGTGTACTTCACCTGATGTTTGAAGAGTAAAGAGTATAAAGTTTGTGGGAGACCAGTAAGAGTGAACATCACACCAGGTGAATGATCCAAAAAGAAAAAAGAAGTTCAGAAAAACCGAGAAAGATGAGGTGGCCAAAGACAAGGGAGTAAACACTATAAATGATATTTAGTACCTTTGTGCCCCTAAGATAGGAAAAGGCTTATGAATGAACACTTTGTTGAGGTCATTAAAGGGATCTGCAGAACTCTTGGTGCAGTTCCTAGTCTTACTCCCTTTTTTTTTTTATTTTGTGCCTTGCAGAATGCAGCATCTAATGCTGAAGAAAACCAGTTTCAGCAGGTTGAGCCTGCCCAGCCAGCTAAGCAAGACACATACCTCATAGGAGAATGCTTAAGCAACCAATACACACACAAGTCCTGTAAGAAAGTGTTTTGTCACCCATGGGAACGGTGCGTGGAGGGAAAATGTCTTTGTAAGCTTCCCTACCAGTGCCCAAAGAATGGCTCTTCAGTTTGTTCTACCAATGGAAAGCACTTCCATACTTACTGTCAGCTAAAGAGCTATGAGTGTCAACGTCCCGAAGCAAAGTTTCTGCACAAGGGAAAATGCATCTCTGAAGGTATTAACACCTCCTTTTCCAAAATGTATCAGTCAGTCATTTGCGGCCAAGGAGATGCTTACTATTTACAGCTCAGAAAGTCTGTTCATTTCCTTGCACTAGTAAGAACATGAAGCGGAAAATGAGAAGTCATTGAAAATGGGCAGTATCTGTTGTTTTTCATAAAAATAAAGTGATTGACAGGCCCAGGTCACCCCGCTGCTGGTAGGTTGCTCAAATCATCAGGTAGAAAGGGAAGAAATAGACACAGGAAAGAGCTCAAAGGTTTCCAAGCAGGATGTTGACTATGGTGGGAGGCACAGCAGGAGAGGGCCTGCTGAGAACGTTAGCAGAGAGGGTATCTTTTGGAGACGGACAGACCTCACAGGAGCAAGAGTCCAAGGAATGGAGTCAAGCTGCTGAGGTGTGTGGGGGAGTGCATGGGGAGAAGGTAAGCCATGTTCACCTCAATCATCTTCACGCTGCGGATTTCATCAAAACAGAAAGCTATTGCCCTGCAAACCAGTGACAGTTTGTGCACTGACAAGCAGCTGTTCTCACCTGCTTTTTAGGCCGCACCAAGCTGCTTTGTCAGCTCAACCTCCGTCTGAGTGCAGGGAGAAATGGCTCCTGCTAACGAGGCGGGTGGCCTCTTTCAGTGGTAGCAGTTGCTGTTCCTACCCGTCCTCCAGCCCCACCTCCACCGAACGCAGCAGGAGCAGCAAACTGGGCCCAGGGCTCTCCTGCTCAGTCTCTGTCCCAGTACCATCCCTCCCTTTCCCCACAAAAGCAGCAGCTCAGCCCATCGCCCTCAGGGTGGCAAAATTCAATTCTGCCTATTCCACTGAAAAGGGTCRGAGAGTCTCCGTGTGTTCCTGGTGCGCTCTCCATACGGCTTTGCTAAGTTAAGCTGAGGACCTTAGCTCCACTGTAAACAGCGGAAGTTTTGCTCCACAGGTAATAGAAGCAGGATCTGGCCATCTCACTTAGAAGTGTTACTGGTTGGTTATCGAAAGTCCTCTAATGGAAGTCATTATACTAAGATGCAACCTTTCCTCAGTAGACCTCCAGGTACTCTTACGTGGTAGGAACCATTACCCTCATTTGTCCTGAAACTGGTATATTTTGAAAAAGCRGTAGGCTCAAAGCCACAAAGTCAGTCTTCAGAAAAATCAGGAATAATACCTGAAGCTTCTGATTCCCAATCTACTGTTCTTTCCATATGAACTTCGGCTGTCAATACAAAATTAGTCCTAATTTGTTTCTGTGCTGTCTTTCCACTAGATACATCTATATAATATGATTTTATTTGGGGATTTTTTTTATTTCTCGTTTTTTTTAGAAACATTTTCAATTTCTGTGGGCCATGGAGATTCAGGTTTGCTTCAAGTAAAACCTGTGAATCAAAAGAACGACATGTTTGTATGCGGTAGTGAGTGGACTATGAATGAAGCAAACGTGGCTTGCAAGCACCTTGGCTTTGAATCGTAAGTTTGGGGAATTTATCTCTGGATAACTGCAAGGGATCTGAAAAAGCAGCGATGCTTACATAAGTGTCAGTCACAGTCAGCCAACAGTTAAGACAGAAAACTCATGAACAATGTATTGGCTACAATATTCTGATAAAGTTCTTAAATTGACACCTGAGAGTGAAAGCCAAAACAGATTTCTGTGTTCTATTACAGATTACAACTATACGAACCATAATTGTTTTACTTTTAAAATAAAGCTGAAGACCAATGCAGAGGTTTTCTCTCAGGTCTGTGTAAGGGAAAGTGCATAGATGGACCATCCCCAAGTAGCTCTGAGCAATAACCTGTATGCAGAGAAAAGTTTCTTACGCTAGCTGACAACAGGGTACAGCTCTGTTTTGCCACTTGCACCAGCCGACTAACAAGAACCAGAACATGTTTTTTTTCTTCACCCCTTGCCCCCGCTGCCATTGATTGCTTTGGCCCCAGGGATGGCTGAAGTCACACAGAGCTTGCTCTTCTTCCTGCGACCACACTGATGACCTGAGTTGCACACTCAGCTCTGCATAAAGAGTCAACTCTATATCCCATACATAATAATTTTACACATATACAACTAATTTAACTTAGTCTCCAGCCTCCCCAGCCCTACCTGAAGACTAAAAATGCTATTGCAATGCCCTAAATTTTCCCCTTTAGGTGA
Source organism: Phoebastria nigripes (assembly GCA_035582835.1). Taxonomy (NCBI): domain Eukaryota; kingdom Metazoa; phylum Chordata; class Aves; order Procellariiformes; family Diomedeidae; genus Phoebastria; species Phoebastria nigripes. Next base: position 163,265 of record JAYKAV010003356.1, read on the forward strand.
GAAGCAAATATTTCCTAGTCCTGATCAGTAYCTCTTTAGATAGCAGAGAAGGGTTTGTCCTGGGACAGAGCATTCAGCCCTGGAGTCCCATTGTAAGCCTCTCTAGTTGCTTATTTACTCGATCCGTATTTCTTTAAGGTAGAGGACAGATACACTGTTAGGACGATACCGTTCAGGTAAAACAAAGGGAGATAAAATCTATTTATCCCAGCCTTGCAGTGGCCTGAGCTTCCTCAATATGCATTGGTTTTGATGATATCAAGGATACTTGACCCCATGCAGGATGGTTTCCAAATTATGGCTCACCTGTGTCCACACAGAGATAGAGATCAGAGCTTACAAGTTTTGCTACGTAAGGAGACTTTTCTATCCATCATGATACACAGTGACTGTCATAGAGCTACATACGGGTTTAGGGACAGTTCTATGGAACAACCTGCAAAAATTAGCACTTTGTTTTACTTTTTCTTCCTAAGTAAACATCTCCTACTTACCCCTAGATAATTCCATGAGAAGTCTGCTTTTTTTCTTAGCCATGACCAAAATTCTTTAACACTGAGGAAAATAATATAAATTCTAAACAATAAAAGCAGTGGACAATCCATTGTGAAATGATATAATTTGTTGTTATTATTTGTATCTTCACAGAGGTGCTGGATATTACCAAGCCAATTCCAGCATCACAGAATCTGCCTTAAATTCATTGCACTGTCTGCAAATAACTTGCAGGGGCCTAGAGACAAGTCTTGCTGAATGTCACATAGACATAAAATCAAGAGATAATAATGAGGGATTTGTTAGCCTCCAGTGCCATGAAAATCTCAGAGGTTAGTAGGTTTTTTAGTTTTATATCTATTTGGGGTTCTTACATTTTAAGTTTATTTTAAACAATTAGGACCTAGTTTGCTGAACTCTCAGCCACAGCAAACCTGCACTGAAACCTTTTGATTTTTTTAAATAATCCTTTAGCAGACTTTAAGACAATTGAGGCAGTGTTGAGTCAAGACAGTCTTGAGTTTATGAGTTTGGAAAATCACTGTTGCTTCTAAAGTATTTTTACAGATATTTCCCAAAAGTAAATATATTTCTTGTTCTGTTTGTTCCCCCACTCCTTCCAAGGGCACCAAGGTGTATTGTATCCCACAAGTCTTGTCTCTCCCGGGTTAACTGGTGAGGAGACAGGTGACAACCTCCTACTCACTGCTTTGTCTATGAGGGAGATCAATTAGGACACTAGTAGCACTGTAGCCAGACAAGCATGACTATAGCGGAACTGCTTGTGTCTTCTGGGGAGTTTTGGCAGCCTCAGTTTCTCACTGATGTAAGGAGAATCCAGTCCTTGTTTTGAGTTCTGACAGCTTTCTGTTCTCTGTAGTGGGCTTTCTTTGGCACTGACAAGCGTCAGCCTGAGATGCTGCTGGTTAGGAGAGCTATCAATCGTCTCAGGTTTTTCTTATGCCACAAAAGTATGAGTTCACAGACTCTTGATGACTTCCTTCTAGAGGGGATCCATTATCTTTATCACTTGAATCATTTACAGTGGGTTTGAACTGATCATTTGTGGTTTAGTCCTTGTCTAGAAGAAATGAAGTTCCCTTTTGCCAGGCTACTGCAAGTTGGAGGAAGAAAATAAGTGGTCACATTGAAAGCTTGATGAGAAGGCGATTAAAACAATAAAAAAGATTCCTATTTACATTACTGGGCCCCAGAATGCCTACTGTTGATAGGCCAAACTGCTGATAGAATAAAATGCACAAGCAGAATATTTCCATGGGCAGTTGTGAACCTATACACATTTCCACACTAACTTCATTTTCATTGTGCTGCACAGCTTGTTCAGATGGTGAGTTTCATTGTGTCAACAAGAAGTGCATTTCTCTGAATAAAACCTGTGATGGAATCAATGACTGTGGAGACCTAAGTGATGAACTGTGCTGTAGAGGTAATAATTTCCTTTCTCAGCTGTTTCAAAATCATTTCAGCAGAAAACCACCCCCAAAGAATTTTTACAGTGATGTAACAGCTAAAGTCTCTTTTCCAGTAAGTCACTACATTAAAGCAATCAAACCATAGTTTATGTATAGGAAAGTGCAAAAAAAAGTAGGCATAATATAATTTTTTGAAGCAGGCAAGTGATCTCTGAGAATATGGATTTCCTCGGAGGATGACGAAATACAATGAGATTATGTAGGATGCTGTTAAACATTAATACAAAAAAATGAGCCATGTTAGAATGAAAATGTATTTTTAGTTGGGAAAAATCAATAGTAATTAAACAAAGACACTGTTTTTCCAATTAACTATCTTTAAACCAAAGTAAGATCTCTCTTAAATTTATTACTAATGCATGGTTATCCGTAGAACAGCTGTGAACAGTTTCTGTCACATTGCTTGTTCATGAGCAGTCATTCTTTCAGCATCTGCAATTCCAGCTGTAACAATTTTGATTAGAAACAAGGAGTGGATCTAGCATGACCTGAATGCAGGAGAATACTTTCAGAAGTTGGGTTTCAGGTGCCAAACACTAATGTGGGTTACAAATCCATCACTATCCCTAAATAACCTTAATTTTGTAGTTTTACAATTGTCAGTACATTTAATCTGATAATCGTAGAAACASAGTCACAGGCATTTTAGAAAAAAATAATAAATACCTGTGGCTTCATATATTTAGAGGTCATTTATTCAGATTCCACTTGACAAAAACAGTGCTGTTTCAGCTGTATGGGCTGAAAACAATGCTTCCTGGAATCAAAAGAAGTATTTCAACTGAGTTCAGTGGTCTTTGGATCATATTGGGATATCTGTATACTTTTAGAGAACTATCTTATTTTCTATTAAAGACATATATCCTTAAATAGTAGATTGATATACGATTATAAAGTGGCTCAAAAAACCCTGCCATAAATTCAAGCACTGCTTTGCTTCTAATAACATACAAAGTGATCACAAGAATTAAAAGGAAGGGGGTTCTCAGGTTTGTAACAACGTTTCATATAATCAAGAATTTTATAATAAATATGTTATTAAATCCAGTATCTTCAAAACAGGATTCTAGATTCCTAACCCTGCATTTAGGCATTTAGCTCATTCAACCAAAAGCCAGCTTGGACTCTGAGTTTGGGGGGGAAATTTGACCCAAGCATCATAAATTCCTCATTTGAGATGATCACTAATGCTGGCAAAACTGGAGGTCCTTTGGGTGAGCTTGAGCGTGGGCATGTGTTGTGGATGAACCGGGTAAGGAGTGATACCAAGTCTAGAAGTACAGTACTGAACTGGTAACAGAGATCCACATTTTTTAAGTCTTAAAACTTCAAGATTGTAAAATGAGGAGAGCCAAGTATTCATTTCATTTTACACTTACAGAGCCTGCTTTTGTGATCTATTTACGAACAGCCAAGTCCCCCATAATATGGATATTATATTGTGTTCATATTTTAAAAAGCTCTCTAACTATGTGAAGTTGCTGAATCATATGATCCTGTGATTTACATTTGTAATTCTCCTGTGTTACAGAGTGCAGAGGCAACAGTTTCCACTGTCGGTCAAATATCTGTATCCCAAATAAGAACATCTGTAACAAAGAAATTGACTGCCTCACAGGAGAGGACGAAGCTCGAGTTCTCTGTGCAGGTTTCCTTCTGAAAGATGTTTCTGTTTCTTTCATTCTGCTCAGTTATAACTAGACACTACACAATGCATATTATTAAATTATTTAACAGATTACCAAAACCAAAATGCATACAAGAATTAGTCTTCCCAATCTTATGTTATGCATAGTAGGAAGAAAAGGTTACGTAATTTTCCTCCCTTTTCTTCTAGAAAAGAATAGCAAGAAAACTAAAGGAATGAAGAAACAGATGATGTTTTAGGAGGCTTAAGGCAGATTATGTCTTTTGCTTATGTGGCCATCTATCAAACTGGTATCCCCTATTTGTGAACAAAGCATAGAGAGGGTGGGCAGGAATATTTTCCTCACAGATGAGTTCAACTAGTTTGTCAATATAATAATTCCTCTGTGCTGTTCCCCTCACTGTTGAAAAGATTTTGTTTTGTTTTGAAATTAGAATGTTTTTCCTTGCTCTGATAAGAGACAAAGTCTAAAGGCAAAAAGTAAACACTACTGGTAAATGGTAATTGGTAAAGGTAAACTGAACTCTAAATGTAAACACTACTGTCAGTAACATGAGAACAGACCCAATCCTCAACCTCCATTTAGGAACTGAATTCAACGGGCATTTTGTTTGAATAAAAGCTGACAAACCAGATTCAGGAAGCATTTAATTTACCTCTCATGTTGAATACCCTCCCTTACCCTGTTAAAGGAGGCACACACTACACAACAGCAACACCTAAATTGGAAAAAAAAAAAAAAATCCTGTTACCTAATGCTCCTTTGGGCTTTAGAAAGCTCCAAAAGGTTAATGGGGCAGGAGGAGGAATTTCTGTTGTTTCCTGGTGGAGGAGAATGGGATATCACTTTAGAGATGAAAAAACAAAAAAAGGCCATTTCTCAGGGTTTCTTTGCAGAAGGGCTCCCTAGGCATGGAAAGCAGARTAGATGTCATGTAGTTAGGAATGAGTATCTGCTGAATGTAGGTCATTTGTAGGCTGAGGCAGCCAAAGAGTGTCCAGTAGGAAAGGAAACAGCAGGCACCAGGCTGAAAAGAGTATTGCTGTCCATATGAAATGGTGTGCCCTTACGCATTTAAAACGCGTACCACGATTTTGGCACACAAACATATATTCAAGTAATAGAACAAATTTAAATGTTTGCCAGTATTTTTAGTATTTTGTTATTCTACTACAGGCAAAGACAAAGGTGCTGAAAATCACAGTATGGATGAAGGTAAGTATAACTAACCCTCCGAAAACAACAGCATGCTCTCTTATTAGTGGCTTTCTAACTACCAGCCAGCTGGCCAGATCCAGAACACTCAGATATTTGGACTTTGTGATTTAGTAATATACACTCTGGGGCTTACTGTTTGTCTCGCTTTCCACTAATTTCAAGAATGCTGTAATAATTGATCCTGGCTGAGGACCCACATCTGCATGTTTTGGCAACTGGTGGAGGTAAACTCTCAGCAAATCTAGGGGAACTGCTTTAAAATTATTTGCCTGAATGCAAGTAGCAGTGGAAAATGAAGAGAAGTAATGTGATGCTAAGACACAAGCAATTTTCAAAGCAAAAACAGGTGCCAAAATTTTTGGTCTTTGCTTTCCTGCTACTTCAGTTACTGGCATATTCACAGCACTCAAATTTTCAAGATAAAGATAAACCTGTCTCCAAATAGAGAGAATGGATACCTGAATTCTGAGACACATTTTTCCTTTTTGTTAAAGAAAGAAAAATGATAAAGACACTTCTTCCCCAAGTAAACTGCGGTCTTACAAATCACACATTAACTCGACGGAAAAGAATCGTAGGTGGAGAGACTGCAAGAAAGGTAAAAAAAACCTTACCAGATATGAGTTCATTCAGCATCAATTTAAATGGGCATTATTGTCCTTCTGTTAAAATGTACAGAAATAACAAAATCAGCTACAACACTAATTTCATGTTTTGCAGCAGTAGTGGCATTGCACTGAACAAAAGTAAAGAGAAGCACAATTTATAAAGTAAAATACGGAGTTGCAAAATTGAGCATTACAGTACAAGTACACATTGAAAATGATTCAGCAAAATACTTAATACTATAGCTAGAAATAACAATTCTGACAAAACGGAATTTAAGTTTATGCCTTTGAAACAGAATACAGTCAAAAAATGCTATACTCGATCATACCAGGTCAGATTCTACATCTGTTTCTCTGGCTACAAGGGGTTTCATGACAGAAAGCTGGAGGGAAGGAGGCATCGCACAAAGTCAGAAGATTGAACAAAATTACTGCATTTTAGAATATATATCCTTTATATCAGATGGAGCCCAATTCACAATTTCTGGATAGCAGATTTTTTATTTACAATCAGATATAGTCAAGGAGATGAGGTCATACCAAGAAGTGTGCTTCCCTTTATGCACTAAATATAGGACAATTATTATGATTTCACATTATTTGGGTGTTTGTTGTTTGAATAGGGTGAATTCCCTTGGCAAGTGGCAATTAAAGAAACTGGCAGTGAAGGTGCAACAGTGTACTGTGGAGGGGTTTATATTGGTGGCTGTTGGGTTCTGACTGCTGCACACTGTGTCAGGTAAAAACAACAAACTGGGAAATTATTTTCTTCTTGCAAGGCAGAAAGATTGATTTATATATTATTGCCCTTCTTAGCTACCTGTTCACTAATTCCTATTTGCCTATTGAATAAAATAATTTAAAACACTGACTCACCCACATTAACAATGGGGAAGATTCAGAGAAAGTAGAATATTTTGGCAGTGAATAGAAAGATGAAAAAGTAATGATGAGTTTGAAGACACATGGCATTCTTCAGTCAGATAGTAGGCAGGCAGGAAAGGTTCACCGCAACTACTTTGCCTGAAAGGGAGATACAAGGGGCCTCCTCTCTTCCCCATCTCTACCTTGGGGAAGTCCAGGATCTGTTCCCTGAGAATGTCCCTGGGGTCATATATTCCCCAGAACAAGCAAGAGCAGACAGGGAAGATTTGCCAGTCCCAGCATCCCATCCACATCTGCTCACTCTTCTTTCACTTGAAATCAGAGAGGCATAAACGCCTGCTTTCTCTTTGTCACAGCACTAAACACAGGGGCTGGCTTTTAATATTTTTTTCTGTATTGGTTGCAGTACTCAGCAGTGTCATCTGCCTTGCATTTGCTACACTTCAGAAAAACCTGGACATCAAGTCCAGAAAGAAACTATATGTATAGAATATGAATTTTTATTCTAGAGAAACTTTGATAAAATGCAAAAGTTTACAGCTAGTTGAAATGTACAGTGCTGTGTTAAGTACCAAAACATATTTTATTTCATTGTTTTTTCCAGGGCAAATCGAGTTCATCTGTACCGTGTCTGGATTGGACTGTTGGATATAATACTGTATGACAGAGASACAGATACTTTCAGACTAAAACAGCTGATAATCCATGAAAATTATAATGCGTCAACTTACGAAAATGACATTGCTCTGCTGGAGCTGAGAGGTTCTGGGAAAGGAGAATGCTCCCTGAAATACAGCACACCTGCCTGTATCCCCTGGTCAGAGTATATGTTCAAGGCTGGTGACAGATGCAAGGTTTCTGGATGGGGACTAGAGAAAGGTATTTGCTTTAGTGCTTACTACAAGAATGTATTATTTGTATCAYTCATTTTCTAATTGTGGTGAGCCTCCATTTTGAAAAGGCTGAAGAGTAGTTGTGCACAAAGCACTTGGAAGAGGCTGAGTACAGAAAACGTAGGCTGTGGTTTGGCATTCAGCTATCACTATTGGTCCTCTTTTCTGTACTGCTTCCTCTGCGGTTTCAGCCACTTAGTAAATTGATCTGGAGGACACCCCTGGTTGAAAACTACCCTGACAATAAGAAATATTCCTTTTGCCAATCTAAGATTTATATTAGCTGTGGAGACTTGGTAACGGTATTTAACAAGTGGCAGTTAGTAGCTCACAGTGGCCCACAGTCACAGCCCGTCCTCTGTCCCCTGCCCAAGAGGATCTGAGCTGCAGCCAACAGTTATGAAACTTGGCACATCTTGTCTCAGCCCTGTTTGAGTTTAGCCCAGAGAAGGCTGCACAGAGACAGATAAGCCAAATGTAATCACGCTTTCAAAGACTTGGGAAGCATTTGTTTTGTATCACAATGATTACAGCCTGGCGTTGGAGCTACAACATACTAGTTGTGAGGCTTCTCCTGTCCAGACTGCAGTAGCAGTCCATAAAGCGAATGCAAAGTTGGGAATTGCTAGCAAACAGAGAACAAAACAGAGAATCTCCTTAACCTTGTGAATACATAGTTCACCCGTATCTTCAATATCTGGTCCACTCATCCCAAAAAGACAGAGTAGAACTGGAAAAAAGGTAACAAGGATGATCGGAGCCACATCTCCATTTCATAGAAAAYGATATACCAGTTTCCCAGTGTCTGAAAACCTTGATATGGAAAACACAGAAAAAAACTGAGGAAGACAAGGAAAGGGAAAGGTGAAAATGTCACAAAATGAAAGTACTGTATTTAACACTGCAATTAAACCATTCTGCTTTTATTTTGAAATATATGGCCAATGTACTCCAATTCATGTGGGGTAAGTGTGAGTGGCAGTTTAAGGTATCTGGTTTATAATATTTAAGATTATATTCTGTAGATAAGCAAATATATAACTTTCAATTTATTATATTAAAAGTATATGTACTTACCATTTTTAATTTAGAAAAGTTCATTCTTTTCTTTTCTAGGTTATACCAAACAATATATCCTCAAGTGGGGCAATGTTAATTTATTTCAGAATTGTTCTGAATTGTATCCAGGACGATTTTTTAAACAAATGGCATGTGCAGGCAAGCATCAGTTTTCTTACTATAATTTCTCTACCATCAAACCCACTATTTATAAGGTTGGACATACTGGGTGGGAATCTTTTATACTTGGGAAAGACAATAAACTGATTGCCACAGTATCACCATTAGCAAAATGCTAGCCATTGGAGCCTAGATGCATCCTCCATGTCGTGGTTTAACCCCAGCCAGCAACTAAGCACCACACAGCCGCTCGCTCACTCCCCCCTGGTGGGATGGGGGAGAGAATCGGAAGGGTAAAAGTGAGAAAACTCATGGGCTGAGATAAAGACAGTTTAATAGGGAAAGCAAAAGCCGCGCACGCAAGCAAAGCAAAGCAAGGAATTCATTCACTGCTTCCCATCGGCAGGCAGGTGTTCAGCCATCTCCAGGAAAGCAGGGCTCCATCACGCGTAACGGTTACTTGGGAAGACAAACGCCATCACTCCGAACGTCCCCCCTTCTTTCTTCTTCCCCCAGCTTTATATACTGAGCATGATGTCACATGGTATGGAATAACCCATTGGCCAGTTGGGTTAGCTGTCCTGACTATGCTCCCTCCCAGCTTCTTGTGCACCTGGCAGAGCATGGGAAGCTGAAAAGTCCTTGACCAGTAGACTACTTAGCAACAACTAAAAACATCAGTGTGTTATCAACATTCTTCTCATACTAAACCCAAAACATAGCACTATACCAACTACTAGGAAAAAAAAAATTAACTCTATCCCAGCTGAAACCAGGACACTCCATTATGTATCTATTTATAAACAGAGCTAAGATGACAGTATGCCAAGTTTCTATGATTATGTGGGCAAATTTCGGCATGCAATTCGAGTTATGTTTTCTAAATACACAAGCACTTTACAGCCCACTGAACTTCCTACCTTTACTATATTTGATTCTGATTCAGCAACACATTTAAGCAAATGCCTGTCTTAGAGCACATTAGTAGTCCCAGTGACTATTCATCTGCTTAGACATTTGCTACTACCACACTGCACCACAGGAAAAATACGATTAACTTTTCAAACTAAGATTAGTCTGGCCAGGAAACTGGTTGTCACTCCTAGTACTAAAATAAGGATTTTGAATACACATTTTTTGCTTCTCAAGTAACGAAAGGTATTGCCAAACACATGACTAAAGAGCAATGAGTATTCAACTTACAGGGCAGATAGTTTCAACTGTTTTTTAAATCAAAAAGTAAAGGCAATATTTAAACAAACTACTTAACAAGAAAAATAAAAACCAGATATAAAAGCCAGATCATTTGTGATAAATTCAGCATGACATCTATAAGATACTGGGTTTGTCTACTGTGCAAGTTCCATMACTTATCTCCTTGATCTTCAATGTATTTCAACTGATCATACTTTACCAGGCGGGAACAAAGACAGTATCATGTGGGACAACATCAGAAAAGGGGTATCTGGGGTTAGTTTCCCCTCCCTGATGCAAATGCAAACTTTGGAATTAAGGGCTAGTATCCACAGGCGTTAGTTATGCAAGCAAATATTAATTAAACTGAGTAAAGGCAAAAAAATCTTGTTTTATAGGATTAGTAATTCCAACTCTTGAAAAGTTCACAAAACCCTTCCTCCGTAATGTAGAGATTCAAGAAAAGGGGTTACATTTTCAAAAACTTGGAGATTCATGCTGAGTATGGGTTCCTTCATATTAGGCCAATCAACCAAGCAGAAAAGTGTAGTAAGGGTGTTAAAAATTAATGAACTTTTACTGAGTATAGAGGACAAAGCATAAATCATATCCTAGCTCTGTAGCGGTGTTTCTGTTTATATCACATCCTTCACTCTTAATTCATTTTTTCACAAGCACTATATTTGCTGAATTGCAAACAAGTAGTTCTGTGAGCACTGAAACTTATAAAGAGCACTGGATCCTACACACTTGTGCCTCAGGGCTGCTATCTGGTGTTGCAAAAGGTCCATGCTGTGACCGAGACCTTGCAGTGAGGGCACTTGCAGACAGTTGCTCTCCCTCCCATCCCAGCATTCACATGCTCTCCTTCTTGTACCTGTCCACCTATTTTCATAAAGCTGGTAGAGAAAATAATTTTGAGGCCTCTGCCTCCTGTACAGTTCTGTACAGGTGAAACTGGCCAATGAATTATTGGGTAGAGAGGACACCAAAGGCAGACACGTAGGCATACACATATTACGATAGCTTCATTTCCATAGGAATCAACCTACAAAAAACCTTTTTACCTTTTTCCTCCCACTTTTGTTCACTTTTTATGAGCTACTTCTAATGATATAATAGGCAATATAGCCGAATTCTTCTCTATTGCATAGGGTAAAATAAGACTCACATCACTGACATCAAAGCAAATGAGGAGAATTTGGGCCAGCCACAAATGTAAGGAGGCCCCGCACTTAAAAAGAAATGAGAAGTAATAGACCGAAGAGGTTAGGAACCTCCTTTACTGGTGACCATTAGGCAAACATCTGTCAGGAAGCGACATGGACCTGAAAAACCTCCTGAGATCTGTTTTGTGTGCTAGCTTGTTTATGAACTTATTTTTGCTTTTTATTTCCTCTTTTGCTTCAGGTACTTACGATGGCTCTATAGACAGTTGCAAAGGTGATTCAGGAGGACCCTTGGTCTGTTTTGATGCAGAAAATGTGGCGTATGTCTGGGGTATTGTGAGTTGGGGCGAGAACTGCGGGGAGGCTGGTCACCCTGGTGTGTACACAAAAGTCGCCAGCTATTATGATTGGATTAGCCATCATGTGACAAGGAGTCTCATTTCACGGTATAATATCTGAAGCTCAGAAAATTAAATACTTCCTTCTTTTCACCCATGCAAAAATGAACACTAGTCCTTTTTTACAATCAGCAGCCATGTAACTTAGCAACAATTAGTACAAATCTTCAAAGATATTTTGAAAATTCTTAACACTCTATGAATACCACAATTTTGCAGAAGCTTGTAGGAAGGTAATTTTACAGTCACATGAGTCTGTAGCAAAAGTCTCTAATAAAAGCAGGGAAATTAAAATATCTTTTTCTTGTTGTTACTTTGGTTTTTTCCCACATTTCACATTGCATTTCAATTGTGGTTGTTTATTTATTTAAAATRGACAACCATACTAAAAGCAGTGGTTGGAAAATGACTGCACTGGCAATATGTGAACTTCACAGAAAGGACAGCAACCAGACTACTTTAAAGAACTTCCATCATCTCAAGGTCTAGGTCACTAGAAACCCTCAGGATGCTGCCTTGCTTGGCAGTTGATTCTTCACGCTTACTGCGAAAGTAGACTTCAGACCATCTATTAATTGACAGATTGACTATGATCATAGGATTTGTTGTAATGCAACAATTACCCAAATAATAACTCTGATGGTAGCTTTTTCAGCTACAAACTCAGACAATTTTTATCTAGTTAATAAACCTCATCTGATCATCTAGCTTGGGGCAATTTTTGTAGCTCTAAGTTTTATTAATTTAACCGCAGCTGGTCACAAACAACAAAGGAATTTTAAAACTTGAATCTTCAACTTAAATAAAAAGCATCTCTACTATCTTAAGTTCTTTGTGTATGTATATATATATATTTCCGGTGTCCAACAAACTCTTAACATCAAGTAGGGTTTTACCACGCGTGTGCATATATATATTTTTATACATATATATATATATACACACAGACACACACACACTCACACACAATTTATATAACAATATAAATATATAAAAAGTCTATATRTTATACATATAGACTTAATTCTACAAAACCAAGTTACAGATCTAAAGTTAARAATTAATACTCTCAGTCATAAAAACCCACCACCAGATTCTCAAATTAGCATGAGCTTCCTACACCAATATATAGAAGTGTGAAACAGTAAGGCCAGGAAAGAACATCTAGGTCCTGATCCTGCAACGTGCAGTCAAGGGGAGTTTTGCTACTGCCCTAACTGACCCAGAACTGGACGAAGACAAGGGGCCATCAACAAAACCAGAACGATTAAGCAGAAAATCCTTCTGCTTTCACCAATCCTTGTGAGGAAGTTCTGCCCACATGATAATCAGGAAGCACAGCCCAAAGGACCATGGCGTAAGCTACACATTTTCAGACAACAGTAACGCTGCCTGCTATGAGAAAACATCAGTCTATACATAAGTCTCACATTCGGCAAGAGTTATGCACAGAAAGTGTGCACAAAATTTTTTAAAAGTACTAGAATTTGGTTTGTGGATTGGTACCCTTGACACAAAACTGTCAAATAGCTTCAGGACCATCTTGGTCAGTTCTATCAAACTGCTCAACAGTTTTAGAACATACTTCACTGTATTCTAATTTACAAATGTTTTTAATATCTATTTCACTTTATTCCTCTTAATTAATTACCCTGTTGAAAAAATGGCATATGTTCACACAACACAGTTGTTGTTGTGGTGTTTTTTCTATAATTCACCATAGTCTGCTTCAGACATCATTTTTACATTTTCATTGACTTTTCTTCATCTTCCAGTCTTGTAAAAAACCCACATCAGCGTGAATTTGTCATGTAAAGACACTGTCAATCACCAATAACTAAAGTAAGGGTATGAATTGCTTCTGTTAACCCCCCCCCAGCAAGGCTTGCTATTTAGGAAAGCATATAAGTATATTCCTACACAGGAATTATTTTGCTGAATCAGGGTCTTTGTAAAGTAATCATAGGGAAAAGCTGGTGTAGGAAGAGCTCCCTCTTTTGTTTGACTTAATTAACTTCTGTAAAGAACTTTTTCCACCTATTTCTTCAGTTAACTACAAAAAATATTAAATGCTGAGGCTGAAAAGAAAAGAAACAGTAGAATATTTACCATGTATCTTTCTGTTCTGCCTGTTGATGTGGAAGTCTCTCGGTTTTCTTTCCTTTTCCTGTTCTTTTTTACAGTTAACTTTGTCCTGAAGCCCAATATTACTATGTTCTGAGGGATTCCACACCTCTTAAAACAGAGCTTTCGTTACAAAAACTAAAACAATTTCCACATGGTTCCACTTCAGCTCATCTGTGAAGCATCTAGAATTTAAATATAAAGTTAATAAAAATTTTATAATTAAAAAAAAAAAAACACAAAACCAAACAGGAGAGAAGCAAGTGAGTTCATTTTGGTCTGATTTTTCTTTTCAGCAAATCAAGATGGGGCTTTTAATGTTTAATAGATATACTTTCATTTTGCCCTCTTTTACAACCCCATCTTGCATATTTGATGATGTTACCTGAAACTGAATCACTCACATGTATAAAGGTCATTGGATCAGTTTCCTTCACATTGAACATCATCATAAAATCAGGTTAAAATTTTAACACTTCAAGTACATACTCCCTACTGCATTTTTTTGGCTTCTAAACAAGTGTGCTTTTGAAAAGGTCATGTTTTTCCAGCTGTATTAATACAAGTTCTCCCCCAGACTGCAATGAAGGAGAGCAGTATGTGGTTTTGGGCACGCTCCTCCCGTAGGCAGTGTTTGCTCTGAGCCACCACACTAACCAAGCCCCGATGTGGCTGGCACTAACCCTGCCCTTCCTTCCATTCAGCCCCACGGCTGCAACATCTCAATGGCTGGCTAGAAAAATCAGCCTCTCTCTCCTCCAAAACGCTATTGCTGTCTCTTTCACGTTTGGCAACGCCAAGTTCACCACTTCTAACACGGTCATCAAATAAAGGTTTTCCAAATAAAAAAGTCCTGGGGTTTCGTATTATCTAATAGCACGGTAGCTAATGGCCCAGCCAGCGCCACCGTGCCATACAAACTGGCAGCCAGCTGCTCTCCCGGTTTGTACCTGGGCAGGTTTGGAGAAGGTCCCCCCATGAACAAGGGGCACCGTGACCTGCTGGAGACGGCGGCGTTTCTCCTGTTGAAACAGCCCGTGTTGTAAGGGGGTAGGTGCTAGGCCGCGTTTTGCAACGCCTCCGCTTGCCGTCTGTAGGTGGGGGTGAAAGGCTCTACCCGACCTTTCCCCCTCAGAGCCATCACCGATTCCTCTCTCTCTCTCACCCACCCCAGTCCCTCTCTCTGACAGGTGGCTGTCGGCAGTAGCCCAAGAAAAGGCGTTTCGGCCGCGGGTAAGTGACTCCCAGCCCCGCTCCAGCCGTACTTTCGCAYATGACTGCCCTCCTCCTCCAGCGGAGGCCCCAGAAGGCGGCCAGGACACCGCTGCTCTCAGGGCCCTTGGGGCTCCCTTAGGCGCGGCGGCAGAAGGCCCCTCCCCGCCGGGCGGGCCGGGGCGGTGCCCGCGGGGACGATGGCGGCGGCGGGCCGGGCTGGGCCGGCGGGGCGCTGCGGGGGCGGGCAGGCGGCGGGGGGCGCTTAGCGGGCGCCCGGCGGGGCGCCGCTCAGCATGGCCCGCGCCCTGCTGCTGCTGCTGCTGCTGCTGCTGGCCTGCGCCTGGCTGGGCCCGTGGCCGGCGCGGTGCCAGGAAGCGCCGCAGACCCCCGACTGGCGGATGACGCTGAAGACCATCCGCAACGGGGTGCACAAGATCGACGTGTACCTCAACGCGGCCCTCGACTTCCTGGGCGGCGAGGACGGCCTCTGCCAGTACAAGTGCAGCGACGGTGAGGCGGGCGGGGGGCTGGCGGCGCGGCCGAGACCCCGCCGGCCCGCGGCGACCCTTGCCCTCTCGCCGGCCGGCTCGCTTCAGGCGGCCCGGCCCGGTCAGACCGGCCGGCGCTGCGAGGGGAAACGGGGCGCAGCCGCAGAGGAAACCTCCGTACTCCTCTGGAGGCGGTTCCCCGCCGTCCCCGGCAGCCGCAGAGGGGTGCCAGGCGGGCCGCGCTCCAGAAGAGGGGTTTCCTGCCCGGCTTTTCACCGGCGCTTTAGGAGCGCCCCAAAACGGGAGGTTCACGTAGATCCTCTTGGTCTCTCTCGGGTGAATCGACTTACCCTCATCTTACTGGGTTGGGTTATTGGTTAAGTCGGGAAATGAGTTTGGTGGTGGCACCCTGACTGGTTCCACAAGAGTGGCCAGGACACCGTGACATGTCCTCCCTGTACTAGAATATGCACTTGTCAAACACGTTTTTTCTTCTCCGTTACTTTTAATTGTGGCCTCGGTTTGTTTCCGATACTGAAACAAGGTGAAGGGTCATTTTTCAAATGAACTCCACAACCTTCCTTAACTTGGGATGCAGAATTCCCTGTTTTGCTGCACTGGTCAGTGTTCAGGGAGACGTGACTTTAGCAGTCTCTACTAATTTAAATTTTATTAATGTTACAGTTGTAGAAATAAAAAATATGTTTCATTCCAGTTAATTTTAAAGGTTAACCTAAAAAAATGAGAGCACTACTGTTGCTTGCATATAATGCATAGAAGTATTAATGAACTTACTCTAAAGTACTCTGTTCTTTAATGTAATCCTACATATTGCACACTTAACTGACACATCAATTTTACTAACTCAAGCTCTTTTTTTCTTTAACTTGGGAAGCTAACATTAACACTTGCTCAGGTGTCTTGTCCCCCTTTTTAAAAAAATGCTTCGTACCCCTAAGTTGTAATTTGGTAATAACTGTTGATATTCAGGTGCCTGAATATATGTTTAAGTTAAAAATATAAGTGATACTGTCTTAAGCCCAACAAATGCCTGTAGTGAGTTTTGACAGTACTAAAATTCTGTGCAAAAAATCTATTTGAGGCATGATAAATTACCTTTTTCAGGATCAAAGCCCCTTCCTCGCTATGGATATAAACCTTCACCACCAAATGGTTGTGGATCCCCTTTATTTGGGGTTCAGGCAAGTATTTCCATTTTGGGGCTTCTTTGTGTGTCTTTCATACATTAACTTCCCTTGATGTGAGTGGTTTTCCCCTCCCCCTTTCTAAGGATGAGACAGCATGCATGTACAATGTCTCCTCTTTTATCAGCTCCAGCACATGCTTTGGTAAAAACGCATGTAAAATGTTAGTTTTATAAGCAAACATAGCATAAACGTTTTCATCATTGACATAAAATCTTATAGGGATAAAATAGAATGATGATGATTAATTTCTGATTTTTTAACCGTGTTTTGTTCTCACAATCTTCAAAGCGTTGAATAACTCCAACTGTAGCCCTGTGAGAGTGGAGGGTTTGGCTCTGACTCTTGCTGTCCTTACTGACGCTAACCCATTTTCCTTAATGCTAGAAAGAAAATACGGGTTAGCTTATGTACTGGCTCTGGCTGGGATGGAGTTAACTTTTCTTCATAGCAGGCTGCATGGCGCTGTGTTTGGGAGTTTTGGCTAAAACTGTTGATGGTTTTGGCTATCGCTGAACAGTGTGATTGCACAGCTTTGGGACTTTCTCTTTTTTCCCCACCCTGCCCATCCGCCACCCCAGAGCGTAGGCTGGGGCTGGGCAAGGGGTTGGGAGGGGACACAGCTGGAGGAGCTGACCTGAATTGGCCAGAGGGATATTCCGTGTTACACAGACTCATGCTCAGCAATAAAAACTGGAATAGTGGAAGAAGTGGGRGGCGGCGGCGGTGGTGGGTGGCGTGTCTGTTTGGCTTCCAAGGTGGCTGTTGCTCAGAGACTGGCTGGGCATCTGCTTGTGGGACGTGGTGAATGAGTGCTTTTGCACTGCTTATTTTGGGGCATTTTTCCCTCTTTCATCCACCTATTAAACTGTCTTTATCTCGACCCACAAGTTTTCTTGCTGTTGTTCTTCCTATTCTCTCCTCCATTCCGTGGAGGGGGGCGGGGGGTGAGCAAGCAGCTCTGTGGGTGCTTGGCTGCTGGCCAGGGTCAAACCACCACAGCTTACTAGAGGTGAASAGCAAAATACAGAGATAAGTGAATGACAGCTGGATTGATTGCATTAGTTTTTAATTTCTAACTGTTATAGTCTATTCATAGGCTATATCTTTCTTAACCGGAATACCAATGGAGTGGGGGGGGATTTTTCTTCACAGTTTGACATCGGTATCCCTTCGATGACAAAGTGCTGCAATCACCACGACAGGTGCTACGATACTTGTGGCAATAAAAAAAATGATTGTGATGAGCAGTTTCAGTCCTGCCTCTCCAAAATTTGCAGAGATGTGCAGAAAACACTTGGAATCTCAGAGACTGTCCAGGGTAAGTGTGAAAAAGCCTTTCTTTTTTTCAAGTTTAACCGAGCTTATTTGGCAAAGAATCTTCGTGCAGTGCAGTAATGTCACATTTTCATAAGCTGATGCTATTGCTGAAAGATGCCTTGTTCTGTCCTTCTGTCGTGCAGCCCAGACACTTGTACAGCAGAGCAATGACACAGTATAGGAAAATGATCAGGGTTGAAACTAACCTTGAGGGGAAAAATTAATGCTTCCCATTTAGGAGTATGAACATGGGAATACAACTTGATCAAAATGCATGTATAATTCTTGCATTTACTGTAGTATAGCTGAATATTCACTGTTCTGCTGAGTGAGTTCTAAATGTCTACTACGTGTGATTGCTAGTAAACTGTGGGAAAATACTGAATTGCTTCCTTTTATGAAGTAAGAGATTAGAATAATACATTGTTATAGTGGAAGTAGTTAATGCTATCCCTTAGTGAATAAATTTTAGGTTTTTCAGTAACAGGACATATGATACTCCTGGTTGTTGGCCTGCATCTGATCAATACGTGAGATGAGATAACCACAGTTTTTAACTTAGACAGTCACTTCTATAGTACGTAGTCCCACTGAGAGCAGACAGTTTTTAGAACAAGCCTATGTTTGAACTTCTCAAATTCATTTAACTGCAAAGAAGTCATCATGTTAGTATTTAGTGTTAGAACTGGTGAATATTTGCTCAATTCTGTTGAGCTGCTGTTAAAAATAGCAACCTCTGCATAAATTGGGATGCAAAAAGTGAGGAGGTAAAACAGCTCTTTTATCTTTCCAAGACTAAGTGATGTTTCTAACACTGATAATATTCCACATGCAATGAATTTTCATGTTCCTTTTGGTTGGCATATGAAAAGTCTTTACTCACAACTTAAATGATTCTGTATTGGTTCGGTCTTTCATTTGACAATCTATTTGCTATGCCCAGAGAAGATTGCTTCTTCTTAAAATCATCCTCAGTTTGCCAGAGTAATTTGTTAGTTTCATATTCCATTTCCATTCAAGAGTACTTTTAACTGAACTCCTCTTTGCTTGCAGCTTGTGAATCAACTGTTCAGCTGTTGTTTGATGCGGTTATACATTTAGGATGTAAACCATACCTGGATAGCCAGAGAGCTGCATGTATGTGTCGTTATGAGGATAAGACAGATCTCTGAAAGAAGATACTGCGATCTCATGGTGTAGAATAAAGTCAAAGACTCAGATGGAATGAAGCGTTTGGTTACAAAGCTTTACGCTTTTCAGACAGTAATATATTAAATACTGACATTAATATACTGGTTTGAAAGTCACTATGATATTCTTCCTAATGTAAAAAAGAAACAAGTCTTCCTTCTCTTCCCCTTTACGCCAGAAGCTTGGAAACTGAAATTAGTTTCCTTTGGTGTATGTCTGCTCAGGGTATGCTATCGTAAAACACTAGTGCCGTTTTAAAGTTTTTAAGAAAACTCCATAATGGGGAAATCAGAGGGGCAGAAGAGTTGTATTGAATTCTCAGATGATTTGTAATATAGGTCAAATTTTACATTTACTAGCAGTTGATGCATCTGATAGATCCAACAGGAAAGAGTGTTTTGTGTGCGTTAATATGGCATCTTAAATAGCCTGTACTTTCATGCTTTTGGTACAATTGCTTTCAGTTCTCTCTGATGTATGCTGTCCCATGGGTTTGTTTTTAAAAAAACAAAACCAAACAAAAAACCCCAAACCCTTAGCAAGGGTATACATCTGCACTACATATTTCTACCTGATTCTATATCAACCTTACTTTTGCAGCACTTTTCAGATCAAATATGTTGATCCTTTTAAGGCTTGACCACTAAAATGAACAGTTTGCAACCTAAGGATATACTTTTGATTTGACAAAATAGTGGAATGTAGTTGCTATGTTATTTTAAAAATTAATCCAATGTTTATTTTTCAAATAAAACATTTTGTGTTGTGTATCATATGCATAGAAAGGATATATTGTTCAAAGAAGTTGATTTATATTTGTCTTGTGGCACAACTTGGTTACTGTATTCATCTTTGCTTTCATTTAGTCCATTCTGATGAAAAGTAAAAGAAAATTCTACAGATACGGTCAGTATGCCCAACAAACCTTTTTATCTGAAGTGTCCTCTGTGAGGCTGACAGATATTTGAGCCTGTATTTCTGTCATCTGTTCCCATGACCTCTGTGAGGCTGAGAAACATCTGAGCCTGTACTTCTGTCATCTGTTCCCTCTCTGACTTCTCTAGCTGTGTCCTGGTTTTGGCTGGGATAGAGTTAATTTTCTTCCTAGTAGCTGGTATAGTGCTGTGGTTTGGGTTTAGGATGAGAATAATATTGATAACACACTGATGTTTTAGGTGTTGCTGAGCAGTGCTTACACTAAGCCARGCACTTTTCAGCTACTCATACTGCCCTGCCAGTGAGGAAGCTGGAGGTGCACAAGAAGCTGGGAGGCGACGTAGCCAGGATAGCTGACCCAAACTGGCCAAAGGGATATTCCATACCATATGACATCATGCTGAACAAAAAAACTGGGGGGAGTTGGCTGGGGGGGCAGGGCCGCTGCTTGGGAACTGGCTGGGCATCAGTCAGCGGGTGGTGAGCAATTGCATTGTGCATCACTTGTTTTGTATATTCTTTTATCATTATTATTATTTTCCCTTCCTTTTCTGTCCTATTAAATTGTCTTTATCTCAACCCACGAGTTTTACCTTTTTTCCGATTCTCTCCCCCATCCCACTGCGGGGGAGTGAGTGAACGACTGTGTGGTGTTTAGCTGCCTGCCGGGTTAAACCACAACAAGCTGAAATCATCTGATGTCTGAATTATTTGGGGTTTGTGGTCTGTACTGATCTTTCATTGCTTATCTCCAGTTGTCAGACCTTAGTTAACTTTTGCATTAGGTCCTCTGTCACAGATCTTGATTTGCTCTCCTGGTGCCCTGATTCTGTCTTAGAAATCCACAGGAGGAGATGACTGAAAATTAAAATATTGCATCTGTGAACAGGGAGTGGAAACCATGCTAAAAGCCTAAAATTTACCAGACTCATGGACTATAATGTGATTTCTCCTCTGGAAGTAACTTTTACATGTTTTTTCTTTACCAGTTGTTTGTGGTATTTTTGTTTTGTTTTTCACTAGAGCTTACTGTATATGACACTGAAGCTAAGTGCCTCACAGAATAAAGTTCCTGCTAAAATTCTTTGGCCATGCTTCATAGTTTCTTTTCATATTTGTGGATATGAGGTAGCACTGCAAGTGAGGTATTAAGAGTTTTACAAAACCGTGTTTGAAGAACTTGGGGTTCCTCCAAATTTGGTGAATTTTATTTTCTGTCATAGAATTGAAACAACTCTGAATTACCCGAGATTCCATGGTTGGAACCCTAAAAGTCTTTTAGCACCAAAGCAAGGAATGGTAATGGCATTGCTTGTTGAAAATAAAAAAAGTACCACAATGAGTCCAAAACACTGTAATTCAAATAGATGGCTGTTGAGTTGCGTAGAAACAAGCTTAAACTAGATGCCTTAAATGAACACAGAAAATTTTCACTGTTGGAAAGAGCTGGTTTTTGTTCCCTTCTGTATTGACCTGTAATTATACCATGAAAGCCTTCCAGAGTTTCCTTCAAACCATTTATAATGCTACAAAGAGCTTTAAGGCTGCTAGATAACACAGCAACTGACACGTTGATAGTTCTGCTTGCAAACCAGAGGAAGCATTTGACTTCTTCCAGGGAGTCTTTGGGTAAGCTTTTCCTGTAGCAGAAATCCTTGATTACAGTTACCTGCAAACTATACAAAATACATTTTACAAGCCACAGCCCCAAAATGAAGGCTAGCTATCACCCCCCCCAGGATTAATCATACCATTTAACAACTTAGATATTTTTATATGTATGTAAAAAATATAATACTATATATAGCAGCTCTTAGCATTTGACTCATTACTGCATGCTTTTATGTAGTCAGTAATACTATTTAAATATTGCAGTGAAATTTTTTTTTACAGGTTGAAGTCTTAATACTCCCTCAGGCTATTTTGCTCTTCTGGATGATCTGAATAACAGCAGTGTGTCCACAATCAAACTCCCTTCTTCAAACTGCAGTTCTGATCCATCCATAATGCTTTCTTCAAAAATACCCACTTACGGTGGAGCTACTGCAGCAATCTGAAACTGTTTCAAAACATGTACGTGCATGTATAACAAAACCTTTCATATATTAAAATAAGCTGGAAATGCACACCAGACAATCGCTACCTTAGGCTTCATACATATGATCAAGTTACTGGTGACTCATCTGAACACAGTAGCTGAGTATGCTCTTAGCCTCCAGCAAAACAAAGTGGAAAAGACGTTTGAATGTCTTATTAGGATCTAAGCTAACTGTTGGACTGAGGAACACAGCTGATACAAGTTCAAACTCTGCTGAACGGAAAGCTGTTACAGAGTCCTAGATTTAGGTTCTACAGCTGCTACTTCACACAGGATTCTTGCAGCCAGTGGGTTTAGGGGCAGCTCTAGTGTGAGCTGAGAGATCTGGGATTTGCAGTTTGCAAAAAATGAATCTGCTGGATAAGAGACTAAATGTTTCGTAGTGGAAGACGCTAAACTCTTATAATAGTATCATGTTCTAACTGAAGTACACACAAAGACAATTTAAACAACAGTTTTATCTTGATCTAGCTGCCTACTGGCTGTCTGAGGATAACAAGTCCAAACAAGGGGAAAACAAGCAAAGGCAATTAGAAATACTCATAGCTCCTTTAACCAATCTTGTCTAAAAGATTTAGTCATGTAAGAAGCCTGTGTAAAAACAGGCCAAACAGACTGGGTAAAAATACCTAAAATCCCACTCTAAATCTGCCTCCTTTTGTGCTTGTAGCAGTGATCTCTAAGAGTGTATTCACACCTGAGTTTACCCTAGAACCTACCTAGAAATAGGCCGAATAGGAAACTGGGATCCATCCACAGTACAAATCTGCAAAGCTCTTATACAGAAGGATGTTTTTTGTCATTGGTTTTGGTTTAGAAACTGTTGTTTCTTATGCAATCAATCAGTGAACAGTAAGTACCATATAATGAAAAGGTTGGGAATATCAGCATTTGTTAAAATACCTTGGCACTCTCTTCAATACCTTGGTGCTCTCCTCACAGTTAGAATCATAGAATCATTAAGGTTGGAAAAGACCTCTAAGATCATCGAGTCCAACCCTCAACCCAACACCACCATGCCCACTAAACCATGTCCCTAAGCGCCTCATCTACACGTCTTTTAAATACTTCCAGGGATGGTGACTCAAGATCTAGTTCTAAGATCATCAAAGAGAACTGATACAAGACTAGAGCAAAGCTGCAAAATTATCTACATCCAAACCTCTCAAGGGTTTATATGTGGGTGCCCGAATGAAAATGCATTTTGAGTAACAGTCGTACAGCAAAGGAAACAGTATGGGCCTTTAAGGGGACTTCTAACACAGTTTTGAAAAAATCTCGATTTAGTAAACACAGTAGCTTCTCACCGTATTTCAGGATGATGCCTTTGTATATGACAGTGCAGTTAATGAAACATGGTCACTAAAGCACTCATCACAGGAATACAGATAATACATGACAAACTTAAAAAGCAATAGGAGACGCTTTAACACATGACCCTTCAATTTTCCCGGCTGTTTCGACCTACGGCAGCCGGCCCTCGCAACCTCCCGAGCAGGGAGTTGCCACACCAAGCCACTGGCACTACAGCTTTACCTTCAGAGTGCGGCCGTCTGCCTGCAGCCCCGGGAAGGCCTGAAGCCCCGCAGAGGGCCGTCCCCCCGGCCGGAGGCGGCCGCCTCCCCACTGGGTGCYGCTGCTGCCGCTGCCTCCCGCCCCGGCCATCGGGACCCCCGCGGCCCTCACGTCCCCGCAGCACTTCCCCCCTCTCCCGCCCCGTTTCTTACAGAGGCGCGGGGCGATAAACGCCCTGCCCCCGAGGGGGTGCCTGGGCCGGGCCGAGGAGGCGGGCCGGGCCGAGGAGGCGGGCCGGCCCCGGGAAGGCAAGGCTTGTCACGCGCGGCGCCGGGGTGCCTCTGTTCGCGGTCATGTCGGGCTCGGAGAGGCGGCGGCTGGCAGGTAGGCGGGCGGCGAGGGGGGAGCCGAGCGGGAGGCGGATAATTGCGGCCGCCGCTTAGTTCGGCGCGTGCCGGAGCCAACGGCGCAGCCCCCGCCTCGCGCGCCCCCTGTTAACGTGCAGAGCCGTTAACGGTCCCGGCGGTCTCCAGGCCGCCCCCATGCTCTGGCCATAGGGGTTTCAACCCGGCCTGTGGCGCCTGGGGCAGGCACAGTACCGATCGCCCCCCGCGGGGGAGGAGCGGAGGGGGGTGTCTTTGCGAGGGTGGTGCGGAAGAGGGGCCTCCCCCCTCGGCTGACCCGAAGCGACGGAGCGGGGTCCGTGCCTGGAGGATCGCTGCCCGGAGGTCGCTGCCGACGTTCACGGGGAGCGTGGCCTTTGCTTCCCTTCAGAGATTCAGAGAAGGAAGGGGAGCGGGGAAAGGTGGCAGGAGGGGAGGAGGACGTGACGGCGGCGGAGGCAGCCAACGCGGAACTAGATTTGCGCTTAAAATCCAGCGCACCCCACTGAGGGGAAAGTCCCCGCCACAGGTGCGGGAAATGAAAGGTGGGGTTTGACGACAGGGAGCGCGACCGCCCGGCCCCCGCCGCCCCGGGAGAGCCCAGCAGGGCGGCGGCTGGGGAGGGCTGAGAGCGGGGAAACGGGGTTGCTTTGTCAGCACAGAAGAAAAATAGCCAGCATCATAAAAAGAGGACAAAACATCGTGGATCGCCGGCGTTCAGGTGCCCAGGAAGAACGGTGATGTGTAACAGGAGGACAAGAGAAGAGAGGAGCAGCAAAACTCTGCGGGTTTGGTTCCCGAAGATGCTGTTAGGCTTACATATACTTTTTTTTTGTGTGTGCCATTCGGTTACTGGTGTTTTGAAAATGCCATGTCCTTTGGCCCAAATGATAGACCTATTGAGATTAAAACGTATCTAGGGAAACATGCTATCAGATCCCAGTGTAATCCAGTGTATACCTGATCTTTGATTCCTTTGAAACCATCCATCTTCACGAGATTTAAGACAAGTAGTCCCATTGAGAGCAATCAGTTTTTAGAACAAGCCTGTGTAAGACAAGCAGAAAGCTCTTCATAAATAATAATAATTTAAGTAGTGTTTACTTGAATGAAGCTGGAATATGACAGTGGCAATGAAAAGCTAAAGACTGGGAACTGACTAAACAGGATTAAAAGAACAGGAAAACCATCTTTCCCTAGTTTCCTTTGGCCCAGGAATTCTGTTCTTCCTGTGTCTACATGACACCATTTTCTGTCTAGAAGTTTGATGACTATTAAGTTGAGGCAAAAGCATCAGCCAGATCTCAGGTACACAAGCAAAAATACAGTGTAAATGTAAACATACAGATGCACTCTTAAAGATCTCTGGCTTCATATTATCAACAGAGCCACAGGCATAGGTATTGTTGCTATGTTCTATCTACACTCATTTTTCAGCACGTCTGACCTCTATGTTATGTTTCAAGCAAACTGAAATAGCTTTTTTGTGCGTTCAGGTTACTAGTGATAATTGTAAGACCCAACACCTGAAAGCACAGTTGATATTTGCCAGTGGGAAGTTTACATGTAAATAGTAACACTTAGAAGCATGTGACTTCTTTGAGCCACCCCCTCCTGTGCTATGGTGTTCAACATAAACGCTTCAAAAGCCAATTCTAGATTTCTGCAAGTCTATTCTAATGTCTTTATGAACTTTTTTCCTCTATCAATAAATAGCTATGCTAGTTTGTTTTGCAAAAGGCTTTAATCAGATGTGAAACACAGATGTGAAAAGGTAGTATCGTATATACAAAATAGTTTGTAAAATATATGTATACCTGACCCATCTTCTAATTGCAGGCCACATCCAGTTGGATAGCAGACCTACATTAACCACCACAGGTACAGTATAATACATAGTTTTCATAATGTGGTAGTCAGTCACCACTGGTAGTAGTAGGAGCTGTGATTTTATAGCCCACTGAGAGGCTTAAGCAAAAGGAATAAATATTTTGGCCTAACCATCTGCAAGTCTCTATTTCTGCACGCTCCCAAGGTGTGCATGTTCCCTGTTGTTCCCACAATGTTACCTTTATGTGCATTCTGTTACTGCGGATACTTATGTCTATATAGTTTAGCAGAAGAAAAGGTATAAATCTTGCATCTTCTCAGTTGTCATTACCTATACACACTGTTACACTACCTGCTATGACTCATATGCTGCATCCAACCTCAAAGAGAATGCTCAGCTTTGCATTAGCAGCATTACTGAAATAAAAGAAACACCCGTGTATCCTTAGGTTATGTAAAATCATAACTATTGAGTTAGAGACTGTTTAAATAAATACAGCCAGCTAGTTAGTTATATAAAATCATGATCTCTGAATATGTCTATATAGATACAGATACACAGACAGATATAAAATATCCATGTCCTGACCACCTAAAATTCAGACTGTTGGGAGTCAGAACTTTAAGAACAGCCTCCAAAAGCTGTGGGTGCAGACAAACGCTAGTGAAGCTGTTTAACTGCATGCCTACTTACCTGATGTGTGGATGAGCTTTCGGTTCAGATTAACAGCTAATCTTTAAGGCTGGATGCACAAGTTCAAATTGTTTCTTTTTAATGAATGATTTAGTGGCTAAATCACTTTTTGATCTCTCTAATAGATGGAAATCAGAACATCACAGAAGTAGATGCACTTGATATAAGGTAAAGTTCTGATGGCAATGACAGAGAGATGGCCCATGACCCCATTGAGTTCAGTGCAGGGTTTTCTGATTTTTGTTAAGAATGTGACTGGATTATTCAACTCAACTCCACCCACTTACAGAACACGTTTCTAGTTTTAGTTACACCAGATGTAGAACCACCCTTCTTATCACGAAGGCATGCAGAAGGGACTCTTAAGAGCGGACTCCTTTTGTGTTAGGCAATGTGCAGAGACTCTGGCAAAAATACCATCACAATCTAAGAAACAATTGGGCAGACTAAGTGATAGAGTGTTGCACAGGAACATATTCCTCTAGAAGGAGGGTAAAGGGACCACGGGATAGTGATTCCATGAATTTTTCCTACTCCACCTTACAACATCATTTAGCCCTGGAAAAGGTAAACTACCTGCCTGATAACTTCCTTTGCCTCACCCACTCAGTGAATACAGCTGAGCAGAGGAAGAACTATTTAGGGAACCATCCTTTAATGGTCATTCACAGGATCCAGGGACCTAACTGTCCAAAATCCCTACTAGCCCTACGTCTAGCCGAATCCTAAGGAAGATAAATTGCCAAAATCCGAATAAACTCTGGTACTGGTACAGGTGAAATAATGCATAATTACAGGGCTAAAGTTTATCATCTTTGCATTTTATCATGTTAAGTACTCAAATTGGGGAGAGTGTGATAAAGCACCCCACTTAACTTTTCTTATTGGTTATCCAGCCAACATTGTAGAAACCCCCAGACTTTGAACAGTCATACAGAATTCCTGTTCCCCATTTGAATTCTTATGCAGACGTTACAAAAAGATGTTTTATTAAGGGGCTGCTCATAATGAAGTGGAGAAGCAGAAATAGTTTATGGATAACTTTGGTCATTTTGTAGTGAAACAAAAGCATTTTGCTGATGAAACTGCAATCTTTAAGTAACACCTGCAAGCAAATATTCTAAGCAACTTCTTCCACCAATTGCACCAAAACTGAACATTCCATAGCAGGAAAAAAACAGTAACATGCCAAAAATGACAGCTCTGACTAGAGCCAGTCCTAGGGCAGCATGACCTGGACTGTCATTCTGTACATCTGTAGCACGGGCCTTGTCTATTACCAGAGCTATTGCCAGAAGCGTTTTAGTTTCTGTTCCCTGCACCGATACCTCTGCCTACAAAAGCAGTAAGATTGTGTGCTTTGTCTCTTGAAACACAGCCATGCCAACACTTGGAAACAACCTTTTGGGTCCAAGTGTACAGTCCATAGTGTGCTATCACAGATTTCTATGTTGTGTTTTGCTCATAAAACAATAAAATTGCTGAATGCTACTCCAAACACACAGGTGCTCCATACGTTTGTTGCCATGATAGTTTAAAGCCCTCTACTTAGAAGCTAGGTTGGTCATTTGTTCTGTCCTTCAAAATAACACTGTCCTTCAGCTTTAGGATTTTGTTGGCTGGTTGCTAAAAACTGTCATAGCTTTCATTTTGTTAGGGTAAATAACACAAACTTGTTCTCCTTTTGCAAGATACACTATGCATACCACCTCATCACCAGTTTATAGTCTATTGGTTATGGTGCAGCACTYGGTTTAGTTAGAAGAACTTGAAGCAAATCTCAGACAGCTGCAATTCCAAATAAGTATATAGGCACTATCCAATTATGTTAAAATAATACTTAGCTAAACACATATCATAGAGAATTGGAGCCAAGTCTAAAATGCACTGTTATATGCCTTACTGCGTTACTAATGAGACAGCCTTCTGGCAAGAGAAAATACAAATACATTGTAGAGAAACTGTTCAACGTACCTGATAGAGCCTAGCACACACCCAACGCTTGTTTTTACTGAATTGCTTAACATGCCCAAGCTTTTCAAAAAGACCTAGCGATTTAGGCTCTTCCTAAAATATTGCAGATTTTGAGGTCTGGTCTTCTGAAATTGGATCCTCAAAGTCTCTAGTCAATTAAAAAATCTCAGCTAGCAGGAATACAGGAAGGGAATTCAATTAGCTATTAACTCATTTATCAAGAATGTTTTCCATCTCTGGCAACAGACAAACACTTGATCCTGCAGTGCAATACAAAATGAACCATCAAAGAAGAGGAGTTGCGTTAATCTTCAATCATGAACACTTTTTTTGGCATTTGAGGCTGCCAGACAGACGTGGGACTTTTGCAGACAGAAACAATCTGAAACGCAGGTAAGAAACTTGGTTTCTCTACTCAAGCTTAAAAAGCTACACTTCAGAAATCATAGTCAAATAAGCAATTACCTAAATCTTACTTTTAAGTATAGAACAAAAGATTTTGCAGACATCAGCACCTATGCAACCTTGGCAAAGAAAGCCATATTAAAAAAGCTTCAAGGCACAGTCCTTTGAGTCAGAGAAACTGCTGGCACAAGTCCTATGATTTCAGTGTGTCCAGACCTCTCTTAGGACAAACTCTTTGAAGTAACTTTAGGTATTACACCTGCGCTTGACACCAGTTTGAGTTCAAAATCAAGTTTAGTAGGGTTTTTCATAAATAATGCATAAACATGAATATTCATTCTCTCACAGGGAAAGCAACTGAGTTGGTAGCAACTGACATATAATTTGAGCAAGATTTTTTACTGATACTGATGTGTTTTAACAATAGTTTGACAGACCTTGGATTCGAAGTCAGAAATTTTGATGATCTGAAAGCAGAAGATGTGCTGCAGAAAATTTATGAAGGTAGGAGACTATATATTGGTTACATCTAACTATTTGTAGCAGAATTTCCAGATACCTTTTCTTCCATTCTCTCTGTTGATCTAACTTAAAATAAGTTTTGTGCATAAGGGAGTTGTTTAACAGTAGAAGGACTTAAGGATTAGACTTCAGATTATTTTATTGCAGTGTAAGTGAAGCTTCTGTGGAGAGAGCTAACRAAGTCGCTAAGAGCTGAAAGAAAGTACTTGCAGGTGGGAGAAGTTAGTAACATTCTTCTTCTTACTTGTAGTGGCCCTTATCTTCAGCCATGTTGAATCATTGCACCTTCAAATCTCTGCAGTGTTACACTATCTGAAAATAGGGTTCATTTGAAAAAGGACTGATCGGAGATTAAATTATATGATACAAAGGTACAATGTTTTTTAAACCTGAAGATCACTGTTTAGTCACTTAAACACCACTTGACTATTTCAGCCTCTAAGGATGACCACAGCAATGCTGACTGCTTTGTTTGTGTATTCCTGAGTCATGGTGAGAATGATCATGTTTATGCATATGATGCCCAAATCAAAATTGAGACAATCACAGACATGTTCAGAGGAGACAAGTGCCAGAGTCTGGTAGGAAAACCGAAGATATTTATCATTCAGGTAAGATGTCTGTTTCTGAATTCAGTGGAGTTAACACTGACCTATGTCTTCTTGTAATACAGAAGTCAGTTTTCCTGATACAGTCTTTCCACAAGGGAATTTTTTTTGCATCTTTAGGAAAGAAGGTATGGAAAACTGTTCCTTAAAGGCATTTAAGAGAAGGATTCTTCTCTTTTTTTGAAAACCTTTATGTACACAAGTGTTAATATTATGATTCTAGCTGTATTTAATAGAAGAGCAGCCCAAATTAAGCCCGTGTTGGATTGACTGTCAGTGTATAATGCAGAGAAGACAGTATCATTTTTTTTGAGAAAGTTGTGTACAGCCTCAGCTCAGTTCCTACTGTTCACACCTCACAGCCCTAGGCTAGGCTGTAGAAGGCTATCAAACCTCCTTACTTTCACTGTTTCCTTCCAGACAAGTCCCTTTACTTGATCCTTACAGAAGTTGGTTTTTGTGGGTTTTTTGTTTCGTTGGTTTTGGTGGTGGTGGTGATGTTTTTTCTGGTTTTCTATATTTTTTTTGTTTTGTTTCTTTTCTGTCCATGACCAATACTTGGCATCTCTGTAGAATTTGAAGAATCAATTTAAGGTTTTATTGTCTCAGAAATACTGCTGGTGCTAAGTGGTCAGATAAAGCCCATACGTAACCTCCTGTTTCACTCCTTGGTTCACAGGATAATGCAAGTTGGAAGGGACCTCAGGAGATCTCTGGTCCAGCCTCCTGTTCAAAGCAGAGTCAGTTATGGGGTCAAACCAGGTTACACAGGGCTTTATCCCATCTTTATCCATATTACAACTAGCAAACTCAAATGAGAACCTGGCCTTCAGCAGATTGTAATTGTAATTTATAGAGTAATTCTAGAATTACCTTTTTTCCAGATGAAAGCTTCCTTAGGCACAAGGCCGCTGCAAGAAGCAGCACATTGTTAATTCATCTTTCATTAGGACTCATTCAGCTTTGATTTTTTTTTTTTTACCCAGGTGCCAAAGATGGAAAAATATTTACATATTTCAATTTTAAGTTGTAAGTAATATTTGGAAACATTTATAATATATACTCATAAAAAAGCAAATTAACTTAGTTCAGTTTATCAACTGAGTTCTTTTACAGCACAATCGGCGTAGCATTTACCTTTGGAAATCAGAGGAAACAGCAAGGATGGAACTCCATCACTGTAAATGAAAGAAGATTTTCATGTCTCTCTTTAGTGATAGTTCTTAAGTAATGCTCCTTACCTACTTTGTATCTTTTGAGTGTGTTCTTACCTTCTTATCCTCCATGTATAGCCTTCTGCAACACTGACAATACTGGGCTCACTTACTGGCTTCTCACAAAAAACATCTCCCTCAACTAACACATTTGAGACTGAACTAAGAGTAGAAGTGTAATAGCATATAATGATGGCTGTACTTCAGAGCATTTATTCAACGTTGCCTTGCCAACAGGTCCGAGGGAGGCAATTCTTCCTCTCTACTCAGCACTGGTGAGGCTGCATCTGAAGTACTGTGTCCAGTTCTGGGTTCCCCAGTACAAGAACGATACAGACTTACTGGAGCGAGTCCTGCAAAGAGCCACAAAGATGATTAACAGACTGGAGCATCTCTCGTATGAGGAGAGGCTGAGAGAGCTGGGACTGTTCAGCTTGGAGGAGATGGCTCAGGGGAATCTTATCAATGTCATAAACACCTGGTGGGAGGGAATAAAGTAGAGGGAGCCAGGCTTTTTTCAGTGGTGCCCAGTGACAGGACAAGAGGCAACTGGCACATATTAAAACACATGAAATTCCATCTCAACACAGGAAAACACTTTTTTACTGTGAGGGTGGTCAAACACTGGAAGAGGTCACCCAGAAAGGTTGTGAGTCTCTATCTAYGAAGATACTCGAAAGCTGACTGGACATAGTCCTGGACAACCTGCTCTAGCTAACCCTGCTCGAGCCAGGGGGGTTGGACTAGGCGATCTCAAGAGGTCCCTTCCAATCTCAGCGATTCTGTGATCATCTCAGAGCTTTCACTGGACTTCATCACTAATATTTTAATTGATAGAGAAGTAAAAGGGTCTTTATGAATCCAGACTCATGGTAATGTGGAACACCTAACTGAACAGAAGTCCCCTTCAGTTAGTGTTGGAAGTATCATATTAACATAGGTGAGCTTGGCACAGGTGAAAGCATAACAGTACTTCTCACCAACAGGCATGTCGAGGTGATAAACATGACGATCCAGTTACTGCTCAGGACTCAACAGACAGTAGCAATAAATCCATTGTCAATGAGACTGAAGTGGATGCAGCTGGTGCCTATACCCTGCCTGCTGGTGCAGACTTTATCATGTGCTACTCTGTGGCACAAGGTAAGTTCTAATGTTTTACATCTGATGTCTGATACTTCACTGTAACAAGCTTGAACACTTCTTCATTTTGCAGTCAAAATAATGAGTACAGTTCCAGGTCATCTGTTTTGCATGTCTGATAAGTGACATCTCATCTGGGAAAGAGCCTCACATGTTAAGGAAAAAGTGAAAATAAACCATCAAGGTTGCAGTTAGTTTGCCAAGCAGAAACATTCTCATCATAATCTTGCTGCTGAGCTGTCTGCTGACAGCAAGCATTCCCCTCTTTTCCAGGATTGTAGGATTCTGCTGGCTTACAAATTTCCTTGCGCTATGTGGCTGTCCTCTCCAGTCCTCCATGTATCTTGTCCTCAGTCCCATCTGCTCTCTTGTAATGTGCAGATACAATCGTGTAAGCTACCAGTCCCTGAACCACGCTCCTCTTGGCTAAGCACTCTAAGTGATCTCAAAGCCATTTCCCATCTACAATTTCCAGTGAAACTACATAATTGGTGAATTAAGATTTACACCCATTAGTAATCCCTTATGGATGCAGCTAGCGAGCAGTAACTCTCATGAATATTTTACAAATGGCATCACTACTTACATTTGGATATAATTTTATGTTCCTGTTCTACAATAGGTTACTTTTCTCACCGTGAAACTGTAAATGGCTCCTGGTACATTCAAGATTTGTGTGAGGCACTTAGGAAGCATGGCTCTTCCTTGGAGTTCACAGAACTTCTTACTGTCGTTAACAGGAAAGTATCTCATCGCAAAGTGGATGTGTGCAGAGACATTAATGCTATAGGAAAAAAACAGATTCCCTGTTTTGCCTCAATGTTAACTAAAAAATTGTATTTTCATCCAAAATCTAAGTAGATTGTTATTTAACAATGACAATCATTAACTAATACTCACTGCAGAAGTGAAAAACACACCATCTTAGTTCAGGAGACTAATATTCTACAAGATTGTTTGCAAAAACACTGGGATCAAATGTTATAGTTTGTATATATAATAGTTCCTAAAATCTTAAAGCAATTTTAAAGCTAGTATTACAGCCCTGTTCATCTCAGGGAATCTGGGAAAAGTTGACTGGTGCAAAACTATTAAGAGGTGCTCAGATTTCATTGAAATTGGTACTCTAGATTGCTTTTTTTTCTTAAAAGTTTTTTGCTTGATTGCCATCTAACTAGGGCACATTTTACTATTTCCAAAACATTTCAAATGTTGGATTAGATTAGCTTTTCTTGCTCCAAGAGCACAGTTTACAGGGAATATGTTTGTAGGGCATCTTTTTAAATCTCTGGACAGCAGTATCCACCTTCCAATTTTTGTGGATTTATAGCTTTTTAGACATTTTTTTATTTTCTCTCAACAGTAAAAAGGAACTTAATTCCTTGAGTACAATCGTAGCATTAATATAGATAAAGGGCTTCTTTTTGCTTGCATGTCATTTACATTTGGGGCACAATTAAAGCTTGCTGGTGCATCCTCAGGAGAAAAGCAAGCAGTAGTGAAATGAGACCACGTACAGCTTGCTTCACATGACTTTGGGTAAGCTCACCTTGTACACATCTCTAAAGCTAAAGCAAATCATTTCAAGGTTCCAGGCTCACTTACAGCTGCTGGACATCTCCAGGCAGCTCTGCAAAATACAACACATGTAAACCTTCATACTTCAGGCCTTGGTGCTGGATCAACCTCTTCCTCCCCTTGGCCCCAGAGGAGATCAGCCATATGCTGTCATGGTGTATATAAAAGCGATAGTGCGTTTGTCACCACAGGATGTTTCACCATAGCATTGTTACTACTGCAGCATCAGTAATTTCAATGATACTAGAAGTGAATATTTCTTTTATTATTTTTTACATTATTGGTACATATGCTTAACTCTGGGGGACAGTGGAGAACTCAAGCTGAGAAAAGTGTCTTAATCCCCTTCCCTGGGTATAAAAGAACTGATTTACTGGCTCTGCTTTAGTTAAATCTTTCCATATGCTATGTTCTGAGTCACAGATGTTAAATATTACTATGGCTACTTTTAAGCTTTGTATAAATCATGAATGTATAAATTTGAATGTTTTGATAAATTCTTTCAATAAAATGTAACAGTGAAACATAAACGATTTTATGGTAAATGAGTTTGATATATCTTACTTTCCCAGCAATATTTACTAAAAAAGCTTATTTGTAATGCAAGGCTAACTTCCCGGAATGGTGTTATATCAGAGTCAAAGCATAGAGCTAGCGAAAGGAAAACAGTAATTTCAGGAAAAAAAAATCCTTAAAACTCAAGGCAGAAAATTATTCTATGAGCTACTGCTGTGCTCTAGTAAATAGTCCTAAAAAGACAGCCCTTGTTCTATAAAACATCCCTGTCATTTTACCAGCAGGCAGAATGCCTCCATTTACTAATGAGATTTGACAAATATCTTGAAGAACTTTGCTTTGGCAGCTTCTTTATAGTATTTAAAAAAAAACAAAACCAAAACAAAAAAAAAAAACCCAAACTGTCAAGTGACCAAATCATTTTTATAGATATTTATTGCAACTTTCCAAACTATAGTGGTCAAAAATATCCAGTTTCTATAGAGTAACTAAATGTTCATATCAGCTTTGAAAGGGCAATCGTAATATATACAAAACCAAAGTCAGTCCTTGTCATTGATTTCCTGGATTGGCAGCCTCAGGTGCAGAGGTTGGCGCAGACGCCTCAGAGATTCTTCTGCCTGCCAGTGCAAGAAAGAGTGAGAGTTCATCCTTCTGCAGCCCTCGGTTTCCTCCTCTTTCACACATCCAGTATCTTTCCTTTCTCAGAAGGCATTGGTCTTACGCAAGAAACCAAACTAATCAAGTGGAGGACACTGAACATTTACAGACCTGCTCAGGTCATTCAGCCAGTCTCCAGAGAGAGGCATGTGCCTTGCCTGTCCACCCGCCCACCCACACCCCAAAGTATTATTTTCCTGAAATTACAATTACAAAACTCATACTCAAAGGCTACTGAAAAAGCATCAAACTCTAGCCTTATGCCAAACGTGGCTCATGAAATGATACCCTGAACCACGGGTCTTGAACTAAAATTAGGGGTAGTTTCAATTTCCTTTTATAAGACATTGAACACAGGGCTGGGGAGATGGAATGGGGGAGTAAGAATTGAGGAGTGGGATCTGCGATGTTTTTTCATGAAGATTACAAAGTTTCTCCCAGACACAAACACCACCACCTTTTACAGAATATGGGTGACTGGATGGGAATCTAAGCCTGAGGAATAGGATTAAGCTGTCAAATGCTGAACTCTGCAAGACAGTTTCCTTCCAAGGTTGGGAGAAGACTGTGTTACCACAGCAGTGCAGCAAACACACTGTCTCCAAAAGCAATACAGCTATTCTACTAAAATGGCCGAAAATGCAACATATTCAAGTATGCAAAAAATGGATGTGTAGGGCTGATAAACTGACTTACCTGTTTTAAATGAAATTCACAAAGGTCTCCCTTTCTGATGACTTACTGAAGTAGTTTGTACATCGATGGCAAACATTGTATGGTTATTTAAGCAGCTCAAACTGCTGGACAAGCAATGCACTGTTTGTTTTGAATGTAAGTAACAAACCTTGAGATCAATTTTCTGTTAGCTGGGACTTTACTGAAAAAGTCTTAACCCAGAGGCTACCTCATTATTTAAGGACTGTATTTAAATACCTCTGCTACATCTTCTTTGAGCTTGTTATATCGTTCCACATTAAAATGCTGGTTTTTGGATTTCCGATAGAAGTAGCGGAGGAACTGCCTGTCTTTAGCATCAGGGTAAACGTAGTCCTGGTGAAGAAAGCAGGGCACATATTTGGGGTTTGCAAGAAAACTGGGTAGGGGTCAGAAGATTATCTGCACAAATGAGTTTTCAATACAAATTCAGCCTGTTTCAGGAAGATTTATCTAGTTCAACACACACACATGTTCTGTTAAGAGGCTAAATATGAAGTTATGCCCTTATAGGTCATAAGGGCCTTTGAGACCCATGGTAGGAATCACTTCTATCGTGTCTAAAGGAATTTTCAATCATAATAAAGACAGTGATCTTCATGACTGGAGCCACCCGAGTCAATGGACACTACTTACAAGGAGTCAGAGAAAGTTCAACTACTATTTCTCAAAAGACTTATCTGAAAGTCTCAAGCAATGACACCAGCAGCTGTTCAAAAAAGCCAAGTAGTAATCTCTTTATCTACTCATATACAAAAAGTAGAAATGCCTTAGCCCTTCTTAAAAATCAGTGAGAAGGAGTAAAACTCGCATTCAGAGCCAGCTGTTCATAAAAACAGACATGTCTCCCCTTTTCACTAAAGGAATCTGACGTCTCATGAGGTCTATAGATCCACTGGTATTATGGAAGAAGTGCTGACTACTCTTCCACATACCTCCATATCAAAAAGAGTTTTGCATCACAGAAAGTTCGGCATCGAGATGTCCACTTTGGGAGTAAAGTACAGAGCTAAAACAGGAAAAAGAAGCCTCGAAGCCTTACAGGATTTCAGGACAAGTCTGTATTGTGCAGCTCAGTTAAGATCTGGTTTTTTGTTACTCAGCAAAATTTTTTCTTCTAAACAAAGCCTGTTTCCTGCCCCATTTCAGCTGTCCCTAGATTTACCTCCATTCACTCAAAGTCAAGGAAAAGCAGTCAGATTATGAAGAAAAAAGCAGTAACATTTTTTCAGGCACTAAATTAGGTATATTTCAATAATGCAACTGCCAGATTTCCAAACGGTTTGGCACCCTGCACCCTTTATATGTAAACTCCAGCAAATAAAAGCTACTGTTCAGTGATTTGCTTCCTGGCCTGCTGCAAGGCTGCATTCACAAACCGGCACAGCACTATTATTTGCTCTCCCTTTACAGCAATGARCAAGGTGCCGTTTACTATTCAAAGTGATCCTCAAAAATTTAAAATAAAAGGAGAGACTTCTTTCATCACTTTTCATTCCCTAGGTTATGAAATCTTACAGATAGTAGTTCTGCTCAGCAGCTGGTCCGCAGTTCATGTGTAACAGTACCTGGCTTGATTTCGCATAATGTAGTGTTCGTATTCAGCCCTATTAGGGATCAAACAAGTCCCTATCTGATGGCAAGGCTGCTTACTGAATTATATTTTCGTCAGAGCCCAAATATTGTGATTTTCAGAGTCAGTTTTTCTCCTTTACAATACTCCAGACATTTACAAAACGAGGACTTACCTGTTTCGTAAGAACAAAGTAGGCATAGAAAGCCATGGCACTCCCATAAGTGATGAAGTATGTGACTGGCTCCATGATGTCCCACGAATAGACCCACCACGTAAGCCACGCCAACGCTCCCCCTTGTGTTGACATCAGAGCTAATCCAACCCATAGAAGCCTGGAGGTCTTTGCATCTGCACTGTCCATGATTCTGGCTTTCATCTAAGGAAAAGAAATATAGAAACCTGTTCAAGCAAACATGAGTGCAACTGATGAGCGGCTCCTCAACTATGTTTTCTCCTGCTGGGCTAGATCCTTTTTCAGGACTTACCGACTTACCCTGCCAAGAAAGAAAAGGACTGAAATCCAAGGGCAACCAGATCTCCTGGCTGTTGTGCACCAAGAAATGCTGCTTTTAATCTCCCCTTCCCACTACTAGGGATTTACGTCTACTGGATTTCCATTTACCATTCAAGGCAGCKCTGGTTAACGCTGAGGCTGGTCCTCACAAAGCAGGTCTGAAGCCCAGGAGAAGTTTGTCCACTTTGTCAGGCTCTTTCTGGCTTCCTCCCCTCATACTGGGTTAGCTTAGCCCACCCTAGATCAACATTCATACCTTCCCGTCTTGGATTATGGCAACCATTAGTCCAAACAATTTGCCTTGCTGCGTTGGTGATATAGAAAACCCTAGTCTAAGCCACAGATGATTTCTACCTCACTATTGTTTTTTCTGTAATGGGTATTCAGAACTCATAGAGCAACAGGTAACTAAGAGGACTTTCAATCCCAATACTAGCCATGCTGAGGCTTGTTCATGACAGCTTTCTCCAGGTGGTGTGGTTTCTACCCAGGGCATGTGCATAACAGGAGGGAAAAGAACTGAATTGAAAATAATTTAAATTATATTTGAATTGACCCTTGTTTGCGTAACAAACAAAACAGACACACCCTAGCCATTGATGCCAATTTTTTTCTATCACAGGACTTACTCTTGATGAAAGGAAATGCTTTCAAGTTTTTAAAAAAAAGCAACCCCACTTTCCAACCTGTTCAAGAGGCAGCAGCTCTTCTTTCAGATGGTCCAGTTTCTGTAGCAATTCTCTCTCTTTCCTGATCTGGTGATCTTCTAAATGTAGAGCCACAAACAGTCGGTGAACCAAGGATTTGATATCTTCCATTTCAGTAGCATGCTCACTACTCAGCTTATCTGAAAAGAAAATGTTTCTCATATAAAACATTTCAAGAACCTACCCTTCTTCATTCTCTCCCCACCTCCAACTCCACAAAGCAGGACCATCCAATGGTAAAAAAAAAAAGAGAAATTCCTTTCTCCAGACAGGTTCAAGTTTTCTGAGACTTCCCCTGCCTTTCACTAGATGAAGTGAGATAATCAGAGTTATTAAGCACCGCTCTTACCTTTTACAGGAGGTGACACACTGTATGTTGTGTGGTTGATAACAAGTTTAAAGTCATTCATCAATAAGACCTCCATCAAGGTTGCATCAGAGACCTTGCTACCATCTGCAGAAGAAAGATTTAAGTTCTGAATCATTTATCATAAGGGATCTTAAACATTAGCTGATATCCCTTTGGAAAAGTACTAGAGCTCTTTATTAATAATGTTTGGAAGGGAACTGTACATCTAGTAATTCTGGTAACTGATACCAAAAAGTAAGGAGGAACACATCAACACAGAGTGTGTGCCTGAATGCTTTCTCTAGCAGTGTCATTCGGACTTGCCACTACTGTAAGCAGACTTGCCTTTTCTCGTGTTAAATTATGACTAGTATTGACCCATTGGGAAGGGGAGGGCAGAAGAAAAAGAAGCCTTACATAAACCAGCAACAAATTGCAACATAAAGATCTGCATTTTTGTTTCTCCGTCCACACACAAGTTTGCATATTCACTAGGACAAAGGGTTTTGGGAAATTAAAACACCTTCAAAGACCTCATCTTCAGTTACAGATTTATGTCTTTCTTTAAACAAGTTCTTCTCACCAAAAGGAGCGATTCTTGTCAGTAGTGGTGTTCAGATTTTTATTAATGGTACTTGCAGTCACTCTTGTTTCAATATCAGTTGTGACTGGGAATTAAGAAGTAGATAGCTAGACTGACCAGTACAAGGCAGACCAGGAGCCACAGAGGCATTAGTCTAAAAAGCTCTGGAGAATCCTTTTCTACTTTTCTTTTTTATGCAAAAATTTACATGAATGCTACCCCATCAGCAACGCAGAGAACAGGCTGAGGAGGAAAAAAAAAATCATATTCTTTTTCCAATGACTTAAAATCAGAGACAAGGGGGCAACTGTGACATTCAGTCAGGAAAGCTGGTTGTTGAAGATTTTATCCTGCTTTTATATTTGTTCCTTCTTTTCATTCCCTCTCTACCATTTTTCTTTGCCAAAGGCCCTTTCACCCAAAAGGCAGTATCTGTGTCTGCCTAGGGCTTAGGAAAGATTTGCCACTGGTAGACGGACCACAACTTCAATATATGAAAAGGCTCTCATCCAACAGCATGGACATACTGCAGCCCTTCCCAGGGCATTCTCAACACAGCAGATCTTGCAAGATTAGTACTCTGGCACATTTCCGATTTCTTGAACAACATGAAAAATAGCTGCATCCAAATGAGAAATGGATCCCTTCCTATTTTACATTCAATACACAAAGGCAGATTTAATCTAAAACCTCTGCTGAAATGTAAAAGATCTGTTTTGTCCCATCTCTGCTTTTTGTTTCCCTGTTTAAAGGGGCCTGAAGTTTGTAAATAACCTCTTTTCTTTAGTGTATTACTAGTCTTCCTGCCTGCCGGCTTTCATATCTCCTCTTCATTTCACCGTCCACCGCACCTCACCACAGCTAAGATGCAAAGGAACACATCACACCCCACAGGGAGCTGAAGACACCAAAAAGGAGCTCCCGGAGTCATTAGCAGCAACGTGTAATGGTGGATCCCCAG
The DNA here is from genome assembly GCA_035582835.1 of Phoebastria nigripes. Taxonomy (NCBI): domain Eukaryota; kingdom Metazoa; phylum Chordata; class Aves; order Procellariiformes; family Diomedeidae; genus Phoebastria; species Phoebastria nigripes. The sequence continues at coordinate 203,469 of JAYKAV010003356.1, forward strand.
AGCTCTCACTGGCCCAAGTCCAGCAGATCCCAGAGCCACCCAGTAAAACCAGCCCCCACAGGGGGTTCAGGTGGCCCAGGAACCCCCAGAGCTGCACACCATTGCTGCTGGACACATCGCTGTGGCATGGGGGGTTCAAAAGCCACAGAGCAGCTGCTCCACGGTAGCTGTTTGACCTGGTCTTCATTTCCTGTACATAAAAAGGGCGTCTTCCCCTGCCCCTGCCAAGGGGTGGGCAGTAGTGGAAAACAGCAGCTTTACTCCCGAGATGGATAATGATCAGGCTACAAAATATGAAGATTTTTGTATGTAAATATTTGTCACAGTGCTACTGCCCCAGCTCCTCCATCTGTCCCCACATGCCCACTACACAAAGGCACCGCAGATAACCCCACACCTGCAACTGTTTGTTCACTGGAACTCTGTTCTCGGGCCCCATCTGCTGAGGCCGAGACTACTGAACTCCATGAGCTAACACACCAGCTGGCTCCCCAACCCACTCTGTGTGGGCAGCAAAGCAAACCTGGAAGGCTATCACTTTCAATCCAAAATCTGAAATTTTAATGTGCCCATCCATTTTTTTTTTTTTTTTTTTTTTTTTTACTGTGTAATAGAACATCCAAGCTCATTTGCATGTAAATTATTAAGGTGACATTTATGAAGTGACATTTAAGCAAAAAAATGCTTTTCAAAAGAAGTGCCAGACAGGCTCTTTGCTCTGGATGTGATACAACACTGATTTATTAACCTGTCCAACCTTTCATTAACTGAAAAGCAGAAAAGTTTGGGGGGAAGGGAGGTGTTTTATTTTAGAAAATTCCCCACAGGCTCTCAGCAAAAGGCTACTTTCCTTCCTATGCCTAAGCACAAGTGTTCAAATGTGGACCAAGGGCCATTTTTTGTCTACAAAAGTTTTGCAGGATCAAAATTGAATCCACAGAAAATGAAAGTGAGTCATCATATGCAGCACTAATGCTTTCAATTAAGGTTGGGTTTCATTTAATGGCTAAATGACACAGAAGAAGTGTCTGCGCTAACTCAAGGCTTCATAATTTTTCTTTAATAATAAATGTTTAAATTCAACTCTTGGTACTTGACCAATAGTTTCTCTTTACAGTATCAGTTTCCCAATAAATTAAACATCTAAGCTGTTCTCTAACATTACAATTGCCCAGCACTTGAAAAATACAGGCCAGAGAACTGTTTAACAGTCATTGCTTTAATCAAAGCGGACGATGTTTCTATTTCAAAGTCAGGAGGTAGGGGAGGTGGGAAGGGGGTGGTGTTAAAACAGATGAGGGGAGGTGAAAATGGCCCAAATTCCTTTCCACTTTGGAACCTGCCAAAAATGCCAGACTTGTAGGTTTCTTACAGAAATTATCTTATGCTTCACAAGTGACCAATATTTGCACTGAAGCAGAATGAGTAGTTAGCTTTTGCTGACATACTGCAGAAGAATGGGGTTCAGCAGTGAATCACAAATGCCTCTGTCATGGATGTCTCTGCACAGATAGCAGTACTCAGAGGTTAACTGTTTGCTGGCACATGTTCTTGGCTAGCCCTGCCTCACCCCAGTAAGAAATCCTTTTCAGTGAAAACTTCAACGTTAAGGGGAAGGCAAGCTGCTGACAATGACCATTTGTTACAGTGGCTTCTGAAGATACAAGAGTTTCTTATGAAATTATCTTTTTCAAGATAATTTTGTACCTTTGCTGCCTAGCAGACATAGCATTAAAAAAGAAAAAAAAACCACCAACCCCAAAGTTCCTGTGTACACGAAGCTCATTCACACACTGGGACCCACACAGATCACATCTCCATTGCTCTAGAGGATATAAATATATTGCTCTATGGGGTATTTTCCTGTTTTACTAAATGTGCTCTCAAAGGCAACTAAAGCAGCTTCTCCTAGATCTGTGGCTTCCTGATCTTCTAGGTACATCAATCTATTTTCAGTTCCTTTAAAAGTCCCTGCAGGCCTCTGCAATATCAACCAGGAAGAAAGGGAACTTTACGAATGCACCCAGTTATGAACCTTTGGACCAACTTTCCTTGACCCCATCCTTTCTTCTGTTTATGTGTTACCTGATGGAAAATCAATCTTTCTACAGGGATGTAGCTATCCTTTTTTTTTTTTYTTTTWTTTCTTTCTTTCTTTCTAGGGGGGTGAGAGGGGAAGGGACGAAATAGATGCTTTTAGTTAGCCTAATTCAAGTACCTGTTCTACCAGATTCAGACAAGAAAGCTACATCTCAGTTCTACTTTTGAGATTGAGTTCTTTTCTAGGACCAGGACAGAGGTTGCAAGACTCTTCAGAATTGCTGTGGAAAAACTACAAAGCACTGCCAAAATACAAACCAAGTTGTCTTGGAAATAAAATGAAAAAGCAGTTTAACTAACTGGATGTTAGCTTTTATCAACAGGCAGACCAAAGTGACAAAACACACGAAAACAGTGAGCAGAGCTTGAGAAAATTACCTGAAGACTTGGGACAATGGGATAAACAGTATGCTACAAGGAGGAAAGACCACATATCAATGCTAACGTATCAGTATAGCTTTTTCTTTTCAATGCAAGGGCCCTGAAGTACTGTACTCCAGCTGATGAATGAAACCTCCCCAAAGTCTCAAAAAGCTGCCCTCTATCATTGCACACATTATCTGGTTGCTTAGCTCTTAGTAAGTTTTCCATATGAGCTCATGTTTGTAGTACGGCAAACGGATTCTTCCAGCTCCAGGTAACACTGAACAACTGGCAGACATCACATTCAAGAGCCCAACTGGTCGTCTTTAAGAATGATCATAGAGGACAAGGAAAGAAAAAGGCATCAAGGAAACCAGAAGACAGACACTTACTTAAAGACAGCATTACAAAGAGAAGCTACCTGAAAAAGATAATAGAGGACACTACTGGGATATAGGGAAGGTTACAGTAATATGTCCAATTTTGCATTTTTAATCAGCCTTTCCAAGAGGACTCAGATATTAAATCTGAAACACCAATAAACCCCAGAAGCATTCCAGAACTACCCCAACAGTAACAATGCTAAACCTGATGGAAGACTGAACTTGTGCTTTAGGAGAGAAGTACAGTCCATTTGAAAAGGAATGTATTCATTTTGAGGAACGACAGAAGTGTAAGATACCTGTTGCAAAGACTTCCACCTTCTCAATTCCTTTATCTTCTCCCTGCACATCCCGCAGGAATGCCCCTACAGTGGTCACCATTGGCTTAACAGTGAACCGACAGCGTTCACTTCTTGTGGGCAGCGTAAGAGTTATCACAGGAAGACCATGTCTGTAATTAATAGTTACTTCTGGGGGGAGGGGAAAGAAAACTAAGTGAAAAAGTCATATCATAAGTTGTAGTTTAATTTAAAAGCTGTTTTTAAAACATAGGATGAATAAAGAAAACCACACAAAACATTCTAGATTTCTTTAATGAATATAGTACTTCTATTTCTGGGAGATAGATATAGATATAGATATAAAAAAAACATGCAACTAACGTCATCTCACCCTACTCCCACGAAATAAATGAAAAGCTTGTTGACATTGACGGGAAGGGGGAAAGCCTGCTGGTAAGCTTACCGTCAGATGGCACCAGCGTGCTGTAAGGTGCTCCTTCCCGGCCCCTCCAAGCTCCGGTGTGCCTCCACAGCCGCACCTGCAGTACAGGGAGCTTGCTTTAGAAAGGCTAGGATGCAAGATTTATCTGGTCAAAGGCAGTACGCAGCCTGTCATGGTGATCTGCTTCTGTGTCATCTGATAGCAGAAGCGCCCTTCTGGAGAAAACCCCCTCGCTTACTGATTTATATTTAAAAGACAGAACCATCCTTATAGAAAGCATAAAAGTTGCCAAGGGTATTAAGGTATTGCCCATAGTTTAACTTTTTGTCTATCATGGTGTAAATAACTCAAGGAAAAAGGGAAAGGGGAAGGAAGGAAAGGAAAAAAAAAAAAAAAAAAAAGAAGTGTTTCTGAAGTGCTTCATGCAACTCTTACAATAAGCCCTCTCCTCTACACCAAAAACAGCCGCTTGAAAGATCTCTACATTGTGGTGCCTGAAAGCAGAAGTGTTCTGCAGCAGTTCAGAGTCCACAGTGTAACTTAAAACAGCGCGCACAGTTTCAGTGAAGTCTTTTACTGCTGAATCACAAACAGGATGGCACTCTTCATAATCTAAAATAAAATAAAATCCAATGCAGACTGAGGTCACTCCCCTTTGCTTTGTAATTATGTATCATAAACCAAAAGTTAACTACTGACATTCATGGTGTTAAAAGACAATAACAACAACGCGGCTTGCCAAAGCATGGAAGATATTTTATTTTTATTTTTTAAATCTGAACGGCTGTTTCAACTGCAGCTGAGATGCTGCTGCAACTAACAGCACCACCAGCCTCTGGTACCACATCAAAGGAGGCGCACCCAGATGCAGTAAGTACCCCCTACGCCCTGGGACAGCGCGGACAGCAGGTTTTTGAACCTGCATGGTTGCGCTCCCAAGCCCGTCCCTTCCAGGAACATTGGGGAGAACCATCAAGACGCTTCAACACTGCCACATCAAAACAGAGAAGGCAAACTGCTCTGATTAGACCGGTGTACTTAAAGCAGTCCAGCCATGCTGTGGAAGATGCAGCTACTCTGACACAAAAGTACTCTGCTTCTACAGCTAGTCCCCCTGCACAAGGAGAGGAACAATTTTATTGCAGTGACTCCCACAAAGCAGGCATTACTGCTATAAACTAAGTGTAAGAGGCAGAATTAGGAAAGGAAATCACATCCCTGACTAAGCTGGTTACGCAAATTGTGTGTGGGCTGGACCAAGGCATGGGGTTTGAAATATGATAGCTGAGGGAAGTGGAAAACAATGTGGGGAGAAATGACAAGGACCGATTCTCCCTCTGGTGAGCTTTATCGCTCATCTTTCTGAAGGCCACAACATTTCATAGTCTGCAAGCTAATCTCCTTTGACAAGGCAGGAAAGGAAAGCTACAAATGCAAGAGGCCTCTGCCCATTCAGTGTGCCAAGCACTGCTTACCGTGTTCATGTGATTTATTTGTTTTTAAAGAATCACAAGCTTGACTGTCTGGATAGGAATATCCTATTAGGTTAAATGAAGAATTCACCTGTAAAAAATAAATCTGTGTGTTTCAAAGATGCTGACCTTGCCCTAGCTTTCCACCTGGAACAAGCACTTTTCAGGATTTAAAGAAAATAAAATGAATCACACTGGGAGTTTCCAACACTGAGAAATTTGTGTATTGTAATCTTCAGGCATCAAAGGCACTCAGAAACCTAGACTAAATAGGAAAATACCTTAAACACAAGAGCATTGTCAAAAAATAAARAGAGTAGACACTAGGAGTGCAGGAATGCCAAATGGCCACCCAGAGCTAGGACACGCGCGGTAACTTGTTTGTTTTTCCAGCAGAGCAAGAGACTTTCCCTGGAGCAGAGCAGGACACACAGCCCAGCTCACCAGTTCTCACCCCATCTACAGGGGGCACCTACACCCACAAAACATTTAGAAATATACAGCCTAGCAGTAGGGAGACAACATTCAACACGTGATCTGTTTTTCCACAAAAGACCCTGAAACACACCAATTAGAACAGTCCACAGTCATACTCAATAGCCTTGAATCTAACAACTGTGTTATTTGTTTCTTCTGAGGGATACATTTAAGGAACTGATTTTTTTTTTTTTTTTTTTTTAACAGACACCTGATATGTAACTTTGCAATTAATATTTAGATACCTATCCTCCAACCTGCCTCAGGCACAGAACTGCTCCATGCTTCTATTGGAAGGTTCCTTCATTTATTTTTTTTTTAATCATAGAATCATAGAATGGTTTGGGTTGGAAGAGACCTTAAAGATCATCTAGTTCCAACCCCCCTGCCATGGGCAGGGATACCATTGACTAGATCAGGTTGCTCAAAGCACCGTTTTGGTAAATTTGGGTATCTACTTTGCTTATGGAGGAAACAATGCAGTCAACAATTAAATACATATTAATATATTAAAATATTTAGATATATTAAATATATTAAGTTAAAAATATTTATTATATTCAATTCCATTTATTGAAATAAGATCTTTAAGGTATTTGATTCTATTATTCTTTAGACTTTGACATTTACCATTCATGATCCATTGAAAGAATCTCTGTATACTGAAGCTTTCTTTTTTCTTTTTTAGATTGTCTGTTAATGCAGCCTGCCCATTAAAATCACCTGCAAAGAATATGTGAAGTATAAGAAAAGCAAAAGCCACTGAGCCATGGAGTTGAACTGAGTTCCAAATAATGAACTCTTTCTATACGAGCTCTAGGTTGATTAGCTGGGAAGCATGAAGGGCTGAGTTAACTTTCTCCCTATGTTTCCAGATTTAAATCTCCAGTTTCAGTGAAGTTATTAAACCATTAGCTTGCRCCCTACAGCCAAATCATTGTGCCCCTTTCAAGGTGCTTGGGATGACCCCTACCCTGCCACTGGAAAAGAAATGAAGTCAGCAACCACCGCAGCCAAAAGGAAGACTTGAACTATGGGACCAAACCGACGAGACTGCCCTAACAGTAACATCAGTGAGAGCTGGAGTAGAAGGAATGTATCCTGAATTAACTGCATCACGACTTTGAGATACTGTAAGGAGGACAGCATATACTAACTCTTTTATGCCAGTACATGCCTCATGGCTAATTCATCTAACCACACAAAGGCTAAAGAAAGCTATTCTACATCTTTCTGCAACTCGAACACACGCGTGGCAGGACATCTGGCTAAAACACCTCTAATGCAATCACAACTATGTTCTGGAATCGGGCCAAAGGCTTGTGACCAGCATTTAGCTGTGAAATACCCTTTCTCCCTCAGCTATATTTGCTTCCTAACACAAAACATCTGGGAGCAGCAGTCAGCCACAGTGACCCAGATCTCTCTGACTCGGTTCAAGGCATGGACTCTGGGAGTGAAAACTCATGAGAATTTAAGGCACAGAGTGGTAATTGTGATAAAAATAATCCAATATAGTCCGTTAAAAAATACCAGTTGGTGTAAAACAGAAAATATATATCCAGTTTAAAGAAGTACTTCCTCTCTTAAGGGTACCTCCTGTCTCTAATAGCAGAGATGTTGCCACTGTTAAAGTCAGAGTGGAAATTTCAACGATCTGGTTTACAGCACAGCTTTAGGGACTAATGTAGCAGCATAACTGAGCTGGAAGACTAAGCAGCCAGACAAGGGGGGTGGGAGAGACAGGAATAGCAATACTGCATTTTTCACTTTTGAGAGTGGCAAACCACTGAACCTACCTACCTACATGGCATTTTCTGGAGTTAGCTGTTCCAAATAAGCAATCTCTTACGATGTTGAGTGACTGTTACTGCAAACTTAAGCTCAAATTTATGTGTGACCAGTTATGTGTAAGAAATTGGTATCATCATCATCAGTATATAAGGTGGCATGAAAGCCTCTGATCTTCCTCAGCACCGCATATGCAAATAGAAACCTCATCAGGAACCATAACTTCGGTTCTGTGGAAAATTGTAATGTGGGTGGGAAAGGAGAGAGCAAGAAATAAAAATATTTTTCTCATGAAAAAGTGGCCTTGAAAAAGGAATTCTACAAAAAGATGTCATTAGGAGACTTTCTGAGAGCACGGAATTATTACCTTTGACACTTAGTTGATTTATTTAATTTTGACTTGCCATACCAAAATGTTGTAAAAAATCTGAATCAAAATGCAGCTAGCCAACAATCACATATTTGAAACTGTTTTGACTTTGCTTATATAAATCTTAGAAGATTCCGTAGTTTTGGTTTGTTATTTCAACAGCAAAAAAAATGTAATGCTCCTTCAATATTCAAGTCCCCATTAACTCACATTTATTAGTGGAAGGCTTTTAGGTCCAACCAAAAGACATAGAGTCAGCTCAACTCCGTCTGCGCTCTTCTTGAAGTGCCACGCAATACTACAACTGAAGTATTATATTCCTCTAGCATGAGATGCTGTCGATAATGCCTCAAGTCAAACTCATAAGCAGCCTTCACAAAAAATTATTACCGCAGACTGTTACTATGAATGCTATGGTCTCCCATATTCTCATTCCTTCTCTCTAAGGCAATGATAAGAATCTGAAATAGAAGAGCACAACAATAAAACACACTACWCCACTAAGTAAGCTTTTTACCCTTATTTTAATTACACTGCAGCAAAACACACTCTAATTAAAATGTATCTTGCAGTGTGCTTTTCAACAGTAATATAATGTTACAGTTTTTCCCTTGGCAGGAGAGGAGAGCTCAGTTATCTCCTGGAGCCTTCGTCCAATACCTGCTACAGCTCCCTTCACACAGCTGCTGGAGAAGGACTAGGGGAAGGGAACAGAAGGGAGAAAAATCACGAGTAGTGATCACTAGATTTCTACTAGTAGAAACTAGTAGTTGCAATGCCTAAAAATGAATTTTGGGGCCTCTCTTTCCAAGTGTCACTAGATGAGCCAACACCCCCAGTAGGCATCGTTCTCCCCACGYGCTGACCTTGCCCAGCCTGTGAAGGAGAGGGCAAGACAAGTCACCTCTCTAGATGCTGCTTGCTTGTCTGGAGCAGGAGGAAAATGAGGGCAGGTACATGTTAGCCACTGTTCAGTGAGGGCATGTACTATAAATAGCTATTTATATTTTCCATATTGACTTATATGTTTTTCTATCTCTAATAAACACACCTAGAAGTTCTCTGCATATGAATGATGTCAGCTGCCATCTGATTCTCCAAGGGAAAAAACCCGAGCAGTTAATTAATCATGGAGTAACAATCTGCAATTTCAGAATAAACTATCTACAGACATTTCAGAAAGGTTAAAAACCAAGGGAAAGGAGGAAAAAAAAGCAGGTGCTGTCACAGTCTACTGAGCTTGCAGATCTTGCACAACCAAGATTACCAAAAATTAATCAGTATTCAGACCAAGTTTACAATAACTACACATAAGGTAGTTCCCTTTTTAAAATGAATCACCAAGGCCATTTTGCAGATATCTGCTGTTAAATTTCTGTGCTGTTTTTATAAGCAATCCCACATGAGTAGGAAAATAAGACATCAGGAGCCCTAACAACCGCCTACAATCATCTTACAAGTGCCCATTTGAGCTACAGAAACACTTTCTCTCTCATTAACTTTTCAGTAATTTGTCTTTGCTTTCACTGAAAGGATTTTCATTGTTTCTCCACTGGTCCTAGAACAGATTTAGACGATCATGCAACAACAAACTCAACACAAACAGCAGCTTCAAGGCACATCGCTCAGATTTAGCAACATCTTCTGGAAGCCCAACTTAAATTAAACAAACAAAACCCCTGCAACAGACACATCATTCATTCTGCCACAATACCCCTATACCTAGTAACAGTTTCAGCCAGGGAAGATATCTGGGAGCATTCAGGACATATTTCTCTTTCCTAGAAGAGGGAGGGGGGAAAAAAAAAAAAAAAGATGACAGGTTTTCTTATTTTCCTGAGACACAGCTTTCCTGTCTCAATATGGACTATGCAGTGAATACCTTCTCCCAGCTGCTCCATAGGGCACTACAAGAACTGCACTGCAACATTTACATTTCAACCCTGCAGCTTATTCAAAATCCACAGTATTTTTAACCTGTTCCTCAGTACAAATCAGAGTTTAAAAAAGTAACCAAGAGGTCTCTTGCAGCAAAGCAGTAGTTTCAACACGAGTATGCGTGTTCCGGTGATCTTGAAGAAGCAAGAGCAATACAGCATTCATGTGGCTTTCCTTCAAAACTCACTTGCTTACAGCACTGTAAAAAAAAAAAAAAAAAAAAAAAAAAAAAAAAAAAAGCCCAAGCAATCGGAAGTTTGGTTTCACGTGCCTCTTGTTCTTTGTGCCTTTATCATCCCTGACGATCTTTCATTTCCTGCCTCTGCTCAGGTTCCAAGAACGGTTGGCACTAGATTTAAGCAGCCAGACAAACACTACCAATGACCAAAGTGACAGCTGTGATGAGAAGCGCATCAAGGCAACTGGCCACCAAGAACCTCTTTTATGAAGGCCCAGCTGGTCAAATCCACCACTGCAGCAGGGCGTCGCCAGGGAGACCTTCCACCCAGYCTCTGCTGAACAAGCGCGCGTCCTCCGCTTGACTTCCGCTCATTCCTTTGTGCTCTCTCACCCACTCCCTGCCCAAACTCTTTCTCCCCACACAATCCCCCACTCCACTCAGCACGTGCCAGTAGGGGAGAGAAGCCCTTATGCAGCCACTGCAAGTCATGGATGATCACAGAGCGCAAAGTCCGTCTTCTCACACTGTATGTCACCRACGTCACCTGACTCTCCACCGGGCAGCTGAGGATGCAGAGCTCTGGGTACCTAGGGAAGCACCTGGATTTGCATCCGTATCGGTTTTACGAGCCATAAAAATAGATGCTGAAAACACTGACATTTAAAGCAGGCTGAAGTTAAGCCTTGTCCTCCTCTATCCAAAAGCATGATTTCAGTAACAGTGACCCCTCTCTGCAAAGAAGCAACACCAGGATGCGCTGAGGAGATSAGAAGGACGAACACCAGCTGACACCTTCTGCCTGCAGTGTCCTCTGGGGCCCACTCTGAAGGTACAGATAATCCTTGCTTTTCAAAGCAAGCAGACTTCCAAGCAAGTGTAAGGACAGGCCTAAAAACAATTACGCAGGCCAAGTGCATTGTTAGGAGGAACACCAAGAATTGTGTCTTATTATTTTATCAAACCTTCTTCTCCTTCCCTTCCTACAAAAAGAAGCAGATCTAAAATCTGCTCCGAGTCTAAGGTTTTACAGTATTGGAAATCTTGCATCTTCATCTTGTTTCAGTAAAGTCTAGTTGACTGAAAGTTGCTGTTCTTCCCAACCTACTTTATTTTCAGAACGGAAGATGAGATGCAACACCTAGAAGGAAGCTGGCAAATCAAAGAGGGGTAAGACTTTGAAAGGGAGGGATTATAACATGAAATGTATTTGTGCTTTATCAAAAGCAAAAGCAAGCCTACATTCGAGAGCTGTGATGTTTGATCCCCAAGAACAGTCTTGGTCAAAACATTAATTTGTCAGCACAGACAGGATTTTTCATCTGTCCCACTGAATGGATCTTTGCTCTTGTGCCATGCCTTCTGGGACAGGCATCCTGACCCGGGAAATGTTGCAAAATTTTACTTTAAGGGTAACAACAGTGACTTTGCTTTCAAAAATATATGTATAGTATATCTCATTAGATAAGAAAATGGCCCTGCTGTATCTTTTCCTACAAAGGTCTTAGAGCGTATCTTAATGCATGCAGCTGCTTTTGTGTATCTCAAAAAAAAAAAAAAAAAACACCAAACAAAAAAACCAAAACAAACAAAAAAATCCCACCACAAACTCATCTCTAGGAATAACACTAATTCTTCAAATTGCCAGCCAACAAAAAGCTTGTTTAAATTTCAGCTGAAATGAGATAACAGAAGAGAGATAAGGATGCAAAGTCAGATGAATGCACTTACAGGTTTACCTAAGTTTCACCCAACTCTCGCTTTTCTCTTACAGAGCTTTTCAGATTGCAAGCACTGGGCAGGTTGTAGCATGCAGGAAAAAAGATGATGTAACTCAGAAAACGGAACTGCTTGTCAACATTTTCATTTAGAATGGACACTTCTATTTACAATATAAATAACCCTACCCCCCCAACACAATAAAACCGCGTTTTTATACACCTACAGGGATGCACTTCTGTTAATTTTTATGAGTATTGTTTTCCCAGGCTTTTCTTTACTCAACCGTGCAGATTTCAAATGCCTTAAGGCATTTACAGCTTGGCTAGCAAAGAAGAGTGCTTGGAAAATTTCATTGACTCAGGGCTTAGAATTAGTATCTGACAGATGCGTGCAAAAAGGCCAGTCAGTTATCAGCAGTGGAGAAATTCCCAGCAACAGCTCTCACCCAGCTTTTCAGCAAGTTTTTAGCAGGTAACACGCTGCAGATCCGCTCYGTCAAACAGACCTTGGAAAGGGAACCAGCTGTGCAGCTGCTGAAATGCGCCAGGCAGGGAAAGCTGGCTCTTCTCCGCAGCATCCCCTCCATTCCCCACTTAGTCACCTCTCCAGCAAATCATGTCCATCTCTATCCCGCTGGGTGCGTTTCTCACCTTGTCCCCTTCTCAGACCTCCCTCGGGTCTGACCACAAGCCATGAGGAACCTCAGTACCCTGCAAAATCAAAGCAACCATCTCCCCTGTTCCATTGCCCCACCTTTTTTCTTTCCCTCCCTAAAAACTTAACTGTGCTATTCTTATGTAGTAGTAGTGAAATTTTACTCTCTCTTCAAGAGCATTTCCCCACAGCTAGCAATTTCTGCTACCCGAACACCATCATCCAAAAGCAGAACGTTTCTTGGCAATGCAGACTGTTAGCTGCAGATCCAGAGCCACCTGCACCAGCCTCCAGCCAGCTCTGCGGGCCCGGCTTTGAGACCGGCAGAGCTGCAGGCAGAGCCCTTCCCCTTTTGTTTGCTCTCAAACACTCCCCCAGCCACCTTGGCATAGAGGATGCTGTCCCAGCAAGAAAACATAGACCGAGAAAAACTGCACTTGACTTCAGCTGGACACAGAGGATTCATTCCRTTTGCCCACCCATACTGAGCAAACAGGCTTTTAAATTAAATAATTATTATTATTTGGAGGGGCAGGAAAACGTTAGGGATCAAATCTAAGGCAACAGAGGACAGTGATAGAGAGTAGATACTTAAGTCTTATGTCCGTGTCTGGCTTAGTCCCAGTATAATTCAAAGCAAATCTAGGTGCAAGTATCTGAATGTTGCACTATTAGAGAGGTTTCTCCTCCTTCTCCTGCCACAACATTTCCAGGAATGATTTGTCTACATAATTATTTTAACATAGCAGACCATAAAAAGATGTTTTTATAAACATCTCCATATCTCCRTTCCTTCGGGGATTTTTGGTTGTTTGGTTGGTTGGGGTTTTTTTGTTTGTTTTGGKTTTTTTTGTTTTGTTTTTTTTTTTTAAAAGGTCTGCAGTTAGAGCAGCCCAAACACTTAGGAACCAGTGTTTTCTGCAGGCAACTGCAAAGCTGCAAACTGGTATTTTTCCAAAGGGAAAACACAAATTTCTTTTG
>JAYKAV010003356.1:217085-270543 GCA_035582835.1 Phoebastria nigripes
GGGGGGGGGAAGGTAGGAACAGAAGAACTGACAGATTAGCTCAAATCAAAAGCCTTTCTCTGTTAGTGGTTGGTATTAGTATGTTGATACAATGATTTATATCCCTTATAACAGATAGTTATAAAGTAATTCCCAAAAGGAATTTAGTAGTTAGTTTATATTCCAGCTTCACACGCTGTTACACTCCTGTGGATGCTCAAATTACTTGCAGGGAGTGCAAATTTTTAGCCTTGTTAAAAGTAACCAAAGAAAACAAAGGCATAAACAGCCAAGTAAACAGAGAAGGCTAATCCATTCCCTTTCCATAGCTTCTGATGAATAACATTAAAAAAAAAATTGTAGGGCAGATACTATAACAACATCCATAGCCAGGAACCAAGTGAACTTGAAGATCACAATTTAATAGAAACTTCAACAGGTTTTGTCAGAAACTGTAGAGCTGCCATTCACTAGATCCTGGCAGGTGGAAAATATAAAATAAATTAAAAAAAAAAAAAAAAATCAGACAAAAGCAAAGAAAGTAAACATTTCTAAGCAACAAGATCAAAGGGGTCACTACAAACATATCAGTACCAATGTGTTTAAGAGCTTCCTTTATGCACACTTCACAGAACAGTTGCAATAAGCTGGGTTTAGCCACACTGTCGTAGCAACAGCAACACTTCACTTGAGAAGACAACTTTGTTCGAAGTCCCTTATCAGAGGTCTACATAAATATTTTTAAAACCACGAAACTCATCTAAGTAGGCAAGCTTACAACCATCTATTTGTTTTCTTGGAAAAGAGCTTTGCTGGGAGAAGTAGCTTCAACAATGTTCCTGCTAAAAGGGTAGCCATAGCAGAGATGCCTAGAAAATCCAACCGCTGTTCTGGCATGAAACAAAACACAGCCGCGCTGTTGAGCAAGCAGAGGCCTCGTTAACCCAAGAGTTCGGCAAAGGTCCTGATGAGCATGTCCTGGCACTTTAAGACTTTCGTCTAAGGACCTATCACTCTCAAATATACTTGTGGACAGAGGTCTCAAACATTGCTATCGCCCAAATAGACACACCAAAGTGTTGCCAGATGTCAAGAAAAAAACATTTTTGCTTTATTTTCTATTTTTCTTTTGGAAGTCTATCTTCTCCCATTGCTGTTCAAGAAGCTGTTTTAATCTAAAAACATCAAATGGCTGTGGCTTTGCTGATGGTGCCCACTTCCATGTTTCAGCTGTTGACATCAGTGTTTTAAAAAAATACCTTAGCTGAAATAGTAACTCAGTGAACTCATTTGCAACATTCCTTATCAAATCCAACATGGTCTGATTTTCACCTTCTTCCTATAGGAGTAGAAGTACAAAGCATACAGACAGCAATGATATTTGGAAATCAACAACCACTACTGGCTGTGATACACTGAGCTATCACTCTGCCCTTCAGTCTTTACTCTGTACAACAAGCCTGTACATTGATACCTTTCTATAGAGCAGGCAAAGCAAACAGAAAGACTAAAGATTTCCCATAGAGGTTTCTATTGGCTTTTTCTAAAGCTTATTATCATGAGAAAAACAATTAAAATCAGTACAAGAAGATGAAAAGCTCTGTATGCCCCGGATGGTCCAGCACCTGTGTTCCAATGCGCCCGCCGTGCCTCCCTGGGGGGTTGGCAAATCTGCATGTTAGCTGCTCACTTTTCACCCCAAAGCCTTTGAACTCCAGCCAATTAAGAGTTGTTCTATCTCCCCTTCCTCTATTAATTCACTTAGGACATGTATTTGAAAGACTGAGGCAACAAACAGGGCAAGAACCTGCATTCTGTAAATGCAGGGTTTACCGAGTGTTTTTAGGAACCCCTTTTAACACTAAAGCAAACAAGAATTTAATGCCACGCAGAACAAGCAACCAATAGGCAAAAGCTGCTGCTGCTCTTCTCCTCAGGCCCACAGTAACATCAATATATCTCGGATGTAGTCACCTGGTCTTCCAACACTAGCAGACTGCTATAATGCAATGATTATAAGGCAGAACCTCTTACCCAGCTCCGTACTTTGGGATAGATTTAAATGAAGCTGCCATCAATGAATTGGACTCCTGCGGACAGCAGAATCTCTAGCCTGTAACACTGACGAAAGTCTGTTTTAGGCTGGCAAGTTTTCTCTAAGCTATTTCCAATAAATCCTCTCATCTTGTTAATTAATCAAATGAAGTTTGCAGTTAAAGCCCAGTTTTGTCCCCAGACTTGCTCCTAATTGAATAGAAGCATATCACTTGGGGAAAGCATTACTAGAGAAAACCCTAAATTAAGGTAAATAAATCCTGCAGAGTGCTCTATGTCAGGTTGCCATGTTTATAGCCTGTAGTCCAGAACAAGCCACAACACTGACCTAGAAAATGAATGGTCTGTGGTCACTCTATTCACTCCACCCCCAACGTGCATCCAAATTTGTACAGGAGTTCTATGTAAAGTCAAATTTCAAATAACTTACAATAATTATCATAGGTTTGACATACTCGTCATTAATGCTTTACTACTCAGAGCAAGCAGTGGAACATATTAACTTCTCACATTCAAAGGACCTGAAAACTGTTTAGTTCTTAATCTTGGAATTTTAACACAGGATCACTGGAAAATTAAAGTTACTCCTTCCCTCAGTTATGTAAATGTGCACATGCAAAGAGATTTCCTGCAAGGAAAATATCCTGCCACTATGCTTTGATATTAAGAATCAAAGAATATCAAGTTTGTCTTATTTTGTAAAGCATTATGTATATGCAGTTTGTGCAGGGAAAAAAACGGGGCGGGGGGGAAGCCAACAGGTATTCTAACATGTTGCATCCAATTTCTCGACAACAGCAAAGAAATTCATCCTTAAAACACTAACAAACACAGAGGGACAATCTACATTTTTGATACACCAACTAAACCATTTACTAGAAAGCTATTAATTGTAAAGTGAAAAAAGTCTGTAAAATTTAATTCAAAATTACACTTATTCCTTAAAAATTATGGATCCTGTTTCTCCCTTTTATGAACTTTGACTTGAAGGAAGATGTAGAGTACAGGTTATATTAGCAGCTGCAGAAACTCCTTGCTCTGAAGGAATCTAAAGTGTCTTCACTGCACTTCTGTCTTCGTAAACTGATTAACAAGGCAGGTCCATATTATATATCTCATTAATTAGCACTTTTGAATTTCCAAGTGACCTAATGTTTTCCAGGTGAAGTTTCTCAGTTCATCAGGAGCCATTCAAAGCCTTACTAACTCTGCCAACAGAAGAAGAGGAGAAAACCCCCATCATTAACATCCCACTTCAGGTTAAGACTATAGTGCAGAGTTATGGATGATCTGGATTTTTCTTTTGCTTCAGTAGTGTGGTTTCCTATAGGAACAAGACACATTATCATGTGGTCTGTCTGTTTACCAAAGTCAGTTTCCACTAAGATTTAAGATTATTTAATTACACAGCCACCAGTCACTCACAGTCAGAAATAGTTAACATGTGCTCAAAGATCCAACAGCCTACATTCCCTCTACTAGGATGCATAAAACATTAGCACATTAGAGATGTTAGTTTTAAATTAAATATTATTACAGAGAGGTTACTCAAAACTGACACCTAACATCTGCTCATTCCTGGCAGCAAGCTTGCCACTCCGAACCACCAAAACAACAGAGAGGAGCAATGCTGTGGAGGAGCAAGGGTGAGCTGATCCACCTCAGCGTGTTTACCCAGTACCCTTCTAACAACAATTAATTTGTATTTAGAATAGTTTTAACATGTTATTCTGTGCATACGGACAAAAGCATCCCCAACCAACCAAAAAATACTTTCCGCCTCTTTATCTCGAACAATGTGGAAAGGCTGTCATCTTCCATAAAGTCATCAGTAGCTTTACCTCCAGAGCGAGCACTGAAAATATTGCTGTTCAGAGCCTGTGGTCACTCACAAAGCCTGAATGCTAGCAAGGTAAGAGCACTGTGGGCACTGTATTTAAAGACATGTTAGTTGGTGCCTTTCTTGGAACAATCCAGTTGTAACAAAGATGTTCTCAGAAACATGGAAAAGATGTGCAATCCACTCTGAGAGATCACTGTTTTGTAGGAAAATGGCTTTATAAACTGCTCAATGCATACGCAGGTACTTTCTCTTCATCTCTGATGCACTTCTCAGTTGTTTTTCCTGCAGTCCTATTGTAAGCTCTCCCCAGTCCAATCTGCCCTCGGCTAGGGACAGCACAGACTGTTCCTAGAGCCTATTACAGGAGCGTGTCTTTCTTATCTCAGCAAAGGTACCAATTTTAACATCCGTACAAGCGAAAGAACCATGCGGACATATTCTCTGCCATTTTACTGTGCAGCAATTTTCTTCCTGCTGGCAGTGTAAGCAGGTGACCTGGAAGTCAGACCAGGTGGTAATTCTGGTTCTGACTCACGACACAGACTTAGCAAAGTCACTCCCATCCAAGTTTTCAGATCAGGCACCAACCTCAAGGTGTTTCATGCTTCAGGTGTTTAAGCCTGGCATCAAGCACCCAAAAGTTACCACAGACTTCAACCTCAATCACACCTGCCTTCCCACTGAGCACCCCAAATCCATGTGCATGTCATAAAATGTTGGGTTATTCAGTCTCTAAACTTCAGCTTTACAGGGGAAATATAGCTGTAAAACTTTCAGCAGATCATGGAGCCAATATAACTCACTGCAACCTGTAACACTAGAGGTTAACACACATCCACTTCCACGAGGATGAGATTTAAGGAGACCTGTCTCATGGATTTCTATCTAGCACAGAGCGAGCTGTAGTAATCAGAACTGGAGATTTCCATATGGACACTTACAGGGGTTTGTAATACATTCATCACTTGCAATGTTTATGTTTCATTAGAGCATGTAGAGCTCACGGGATGAAGAGATTCAGTTGAAAGCATACATTTATGTATTACATTTTTATATCAGTGAGACATAATAGTGTAATATTCTCCTCAAAGTTGCAGTGATGTCCTCTTCTAAAACCCTTCCTTTAATCTCAAAATGCGTGTGTATATGCATGTTACTCTAAAATATTTTAAGAACTTTCTCCAGAAAACAAAACTGATCTGATTTTGTGCTACAGGTCATTACAGTTGTCCAGATTTACATCTCCATTAATGGATATCCTCACTGATAATAGTCTGTATATAAGAATATAAATTAAAGATGAAATGCAATAGAGACAACAGCAAAAGCTTTCATAAAGCACAAGCACAATCAGTGCTTAAGGATTCCCTGCCATCAGAAGAAACTGCCTATTTTTTCCTCCTTATGGTCAAGCTAGCCTGCCATTTCATACCTCTGTTACATTACGTGTGATTACCTATTTCTTTGCAAAATCGCATACCAGCCAGAGCCCAGCCTTTGTCAAATGGTGAGCAGCTGAATTCCTTTCCTTTCTGTTTTGAAATCCCAAGCTGTCAGCCGCAGGCAATTTCCAGGCAATCAGTAAAAAGTCTCTAGCATCATCATTTTAAAAAATTGCTCACTTTTTTTTCATAATTGATGTCCTACAAGTGTGAGCAGAGCATTCACATGTAGGTGAAACGGAGTCAGAAGTTTCTAAGGAAACCAGTTACTCTCTTTAAGGGACTTAGGGACTCAATTTTTTTTTCCAAGGAAAGGGAGGGAACGTCAAAAGCTAAGTGTTACCTCTAGAAGATTAAAGCAACAAATCAAGGAATACTTATTAGCCAGAGTTTCATGTTAACTGGCAAAGGTAAATGATGGGTCACTCTGTAGAAACTCATACTCCTACTCTGCCTAGAGCCAAGATAAGCACCCCAAGCCCTGATCTATGGGAAAATGACTTCGGGGCACCGTCATGACCTTCAACTAGCTATTTCATATATATATATATATATATATATATATATATATCCTTCATGTCCTTGGCCTAAATCAGAAAAACCTGAAAACCAGGTGGATGTGGTCAGTGAACTCCCCAGTTCATTTCAAAATTCTCTTCTAGTAAGGAACAGCAATATTATTTTGGGTTGATCCAACTTGATCTATTTCTGTTTTGCTGCCAAACAGTGCTCATTATTTGCAGAACCTTAAAATTTGCATTCCATCCTCACTATCTGGAATCACATCCTGAAGCCCACAGCAAGGAGAAAATCCTGTATGTTGTTTCAGGTCCACTAAGAGCAAGGCAACCAGGGCAGAGCCACCCACGCAGCCGCACAGGGCTGCCAATCCTCGCCAGCCAGAAAGAGCAGCTGACTGCCAAGCAAGACTTCCTGAATTTCCAGTAGCTTTGCATGGGAGTTTGTTAGATGAGAATAAAATTGAGCAGTATCAAGAGAGGACTTATAAGCAAGGGAAGAGCTTAGGAGTCTGGGGATTTGTTTTTAACCAGCTAAACACCTATTTTGGTAGTGATGGTAAGAGAGCAGCTCTCCCCCCACTCAGCCTCCCAGGTTTCCAAGGCGGTCTTCCAGTGCCCGTCACATCTGCAGAAGTTCCTCACTTTCCTATCATTTGTGTTATCTCCAAAATGTACCGAACCATATAGCTTTTTCTGTGGCGTTGATAAATTGTACATTACACTATATTTTTGTTAAACTTTCTGTAACACGTGGCGCCCAGTTCTCAAAAACTAGCACAGTATTTATTCATACCAACCAGGAATACAAACACAGACATTGAGACCACTTTCATGGAGCTCACAAAGGGCTTTAGTAGTCTAACGAGAATTTTTTTTCTTTGAAGTCTCTTACACTCTTATCAGCATGCTGAACAGCTCCATATGGGGAGAGATCCATCATGTATYCCAGCACTCACCCAAATCCACCTGACCAAAATGGTCAAAATAGTAACAAATAAGTTGACAAAAGGAAGAAAATAATCTAAACATAGAATTAAAAAGATTTCCATTTGCCATCTGTTCTGTTTCTCCAGCATGCTGCTGCACTGAGCAAAATAGATTGTCCTCCTCGCTGCCTAGGAGATTAAAAACAAACAAAAAAACCTCTGGCTAATGAAGTTTTCTTCTAAAATCAAAAACACAATTTTACCTCCATGTAAAGAGGCACTGGAAGATAGGCTTGAACCCATGGTTTTAAGGGCACAGAATTGCCTGTGCCTAGCCAGAAATGAGCATTTGAAGCATGCACACACGCTGAGACATTGCTCTTCCTCCCTCCCCAGCCACCTCCCACCTGAGACCACAGAGTGTCGAACCCCCTCCAGTAGTATTTCTTAAGATAAATTATTCACTTTTTCCACTCATTGCACTGTACCTATGCACCTTGATCATAGCACAGGTTTGTAAGGAAGCAATGCTTCTGTAAGAGAGTTGCCTGTTCTCCTTATCCTAAAGGCTTCTGAACCTGTAGTGAATTTCAACTCAATCTTGAGAGATGGTGGAGGTCTCAAGGTTATTATGTTCTTGCATATTGCATGGAAAAATTGGAGGCTGAATGAAGAGAGAGTTGCAAATTAACACCCCCAGGGAGGAAAAGGCAATGGCTCACCCACGCCCAGAGGCAGGCACGCAGACAGCCCTTGCATTAGCAGCCAGAGACCTGTCGACACTTCCCACTCCCTGCCCAACAATGCAAGTCCTGTGGGCGAGGACAAGGATGACCAGGGGAGTATTTGTCACACATCTGCAGAAAAACAGGCTCATTAGGTCTATGAGCCATCTATGACAGCTTGTCCTATGCAACCTATAATCACATCACTACAGGCTACCTGAATATAAACATCAAGAAAGGCTGTTACGGGATCTGTAACTCTGCATCAGTTTTGCACATACCTCAAATTTACACAGAATAGAGTTTCCACACGGCAACACTCACATTTCCTGGTGTTCCAGAGCAATTCAGCCCAAAACAAAGCAGATATTTCAGAGAAAGCATGATAACCAACAACCTCTCCCATATTAATTTAAATAAGGAAAATCCCACTTCCTCATATTCCAAAAAGTGAATCCAAAACACTTGTAGGTTTAACAAAACATTCTGCAAAACCTAGCAGACAGAGGAGGGAAAGGGGTTGCTGTAGCTATAAAATGGCTCAAGCTTTCACAGCATGTTGCAGGCCTAAAGGTACAAAATCGAAGTACATTAGCTGTAAAGCTGTTTTCAGCAATGATGTTTGTATTTTCTGTACTGTTTAATTCTATTGGAGGGGAGCTCAGCAGGGCAGACGTGATCGGCATCACAACACCAAATTATAGCACCACAGATTTGCTGCTTTTCTCTCCAGAACTCCTTACGTACCTTAATCTTGCATCCTGCGCCAGTGCCACCATTCCTATGGTAACACCTCCCTCTGACTCTCAATTTGCATTTTAATAATCCCTAAGATCTCACCTATATTTTGCTATTACCACCTCAATTTTACAGATATTCGGTACAGCCTGTGTTTTCTCTGAGTGCCTGAGATGTCAACAAAAATAAACTGCAAATTAAGGGTTTAGTTTCTTTGTTTCTAGACTTAACGTTTGACTATTAAGAGCAATCCAGGATGGGCAGACCCTCCATAATAAGGATAAACAACCTTTCTGCTGGAGCTTTGCAGGGCAGGAAGGACAGACCCCCGGGGGAGGAAAAGAAAGGCTTCAAGGAATCTTTTGGGAGCACTGCTCTCAATCTCCAATACTCCTGTAACTCCCTCAGCTAGCCTGGAAGTGCTCACAAACATAGTTCCTTGGCTGAGCATTCAGGAACATCAGGACAATTTCATGATCATCTTAAGGAGATACGGAGTGCAGGTCACAGCAAAATGGCTTGTCCCAGCTTCATCACTACAACCAGCTGATCAACCAGAACAGGAAACTCAGCCAACTGAAAACCAGCCGGGGGAGGGGGGGGGGGGACGACACAATGAAAGTATAGAGTAGGGAGAGGAGAGGCAGGAGAGTTTTCAAGTGGATTCACTCTGTAATCTGAGCACAAAAGAACAGGCAGAAAAAAAAATAACCACGGAAGGAGTGTCTTAGCCTAAATTAATCTTGAAGAAGTCGCCTACGGGAACCTGGATATCTTAAACTGGATTAGAAAAAAAACCAAAGCAAACAAAACAAAACACAAGAAGTAGGAAGTCAGTTGTCCTCTGAACAGAAAAAACAATCTGTGTCCTAAAAGGAGAGTCACAAGAACAGCTGAATTTTGCTGCAGTGGTAACTATGCTGTATTCTAAATATATTATATTGAAAGCACTGACTTTTATCTGAAGCACTGATGCATAGAGCAATTTAGTGGTCACTAGCAGTGTGCTACCATAAGTCGGTGAAATAAGAACTCTCTAAGACTCAGTTTGGAGTTTTAGAAAGCAGGCATTCTTTATTGCGGCACCGGGCGCACAGGGGATCGCTCCACCTAGTGTGCGCACCAAATTACTCAACTGTGGGGGTTATATACAATCAAGGTATACATATTCATTAGATTTCCAACATATTCATACTATTCCCTGGGACTCATTAACATATGTAAAAGTCTTTGACGCATGCGCTTTTATATCCATAGGTGGTCTTCAAGGGTCCTCTGGTGGTYRTCGRTARTCTTCCTCACAGTGTCCTTKAGTTGAACTCAGTCTTTACGCATGCTCCCTTTAACCCTTGGCTTGGTTTGCATGATCTCACTTGCACTAACGAGCTTACTCCGGTATAACTTCCTTATCTATTCTACTGAAGATACAAAGTTTCAAAGCCTTTTCATCTACTGAATGTCCAGCTTGTCTATTCATAAAGCATTCCTAACTCCTCTGCATTACTTCAACCAAAGAACCATATATCTCTTCAATATTCCTTTGTAGTTGGTATCAGTGTAACAGCAAAGCTGTGGAACAGGAGCTCACCTAACAAGGGACTGAGATGCCCACACAGCTCATGCAGACAGTGCAAAAGCCAGGGAATGGCAAGGTGTGGTGCTTGTACTCCAAGCTCTGCTTCATCCTTCTCTGCCTGAAATCTTCCTCTGCCACTGGAATTGCACGTACCCTGTAAAAGATGTCCCCAGTGAGAATAACCCTGCCTGGTGATCTTGGGTAGGTCACCAGCTGAATAGCTACCAGATCCCCGAACACTCAGGCCAAATACCAGACCAGTCCAAATGAAGGTTTGCAGGCATGGATTTAGAAGGCTGGGACTTGCACAAATACAGAAACCTGAGCAATATCCCAGAGCAGCGGAGCCGACCACAATCTGCATGCCACAGGGAACGCCAACTATGTGTTGCTTTCTCACCTGACACATCTGCTTCCTCAGGAAGCTTTCTCCCTAGCATCTGCCCCTTGCTTCTCTCACCTTTATGGTTTTCATTTGAAGCTACAGAAAAAAAGAACAGCATGGGAAGAGCAGGCAAAGGAAATTAGAACTACTGCAATGGAACAAGAAAAGCAGTCAGCAGCTATTTTTGAGGTGGACAATGCATAGTGGCAGACAAAGACACAAGACTCTCATCCCTCCTGCACAGAAGGGTGATGTTCTGTTTGCAGCTTTGGCATATTGCTCTAAGTTGCTCTCTTTTTCAGTCTGCGCTTGCTTTCATAATATACCCTCACTTGGATCCCAGATGAGACCATTTCCACATCTCATTCCTATTATCCTTAGAGTGTGAAAGGAAGACCTTCCCCACGGAGCCAAGCAGATCAGTACAATAGCACCATTTCCTTTCATTTCCTTCATCTGAAAAGTAGACCTGTGTTTAAGAAATCAGATGGGAAATAGCTGACCTCAACTGCTGCATTTCTACTTGTGGTTACTTAACCAACACTACTATTAATATGACAGTCTCTTTTGAAAACTCTAAACCAATAAGATTCAACCGCTTGCCTGCAGACAACGTGGTCAGACAGTTAAGCTGTATAAATTCATGCATCACTGTGTATTTTTTTACAACACATGTAGTAAGTCATTCATCTATTTCATCTTTCTTTCTTCCTTTGCGAGGAAAAATAAATAGTCAAAATTCACTAAAAACAATAGCCAGATGACAAGTTTGGACATTTCAAAATCCTTAAAAAAAACACAAATGAGAAAGAATTTTTATTTATGCATTTCTCAGAAATGATACAAAATGCAAACGGTGCTGAAATTTCTGAAGTGAAACACTTCAGCCCGGAAGCTGCCTGCCACTTCTTTGATAGCTATTATCAGGCAGGTTGTTTTGACAGCTTCACTTCTAAGCTGACTGTAAATCTGTGAATATTTCACTGATGATTGAACTGGAACAACTACCGACAATATCCAACGGCTTGGAACATGAAGATTTAGCCAGGCTCCAGTAGCCAATAACATACCTGTACATGAATCAAAGTGCTGAAAACCTGTATTTACTTTGCACTGTGTGATTCATTGGAATTTTATAAAGTAATTGTAGCTACCTGACTAAATTAACAATGTGCTTTACRAGTTCAACCCTTCAAGGTACAGCTGCATTTAAACAATAACAAAACAGCTCAAATCTAGGAAAGAACAAGAGCTTTCTGAAAATTAAACTGGCAACAGCAGCAAAAATTTTTATAGGGCTGCAGGATTCCTAGGTCTCCGTGGGGTGCTGCTTCTTTACACCAAACCATTAGCTTTAGTCCACGTTGCTGTTTAGCCCCTATCATGGAAAGAAAGTCACGCTCCTGTTTCACTACAGCCAATGCCCGAGAAGAAGCTGCTCTGATAGGTCCTGCACTTTCAGCCTGTGACAGTCAGGAGCTGACTGACACCCGCCAAGAAGGGAGAAGGGCGTGCCCCGAGGCAGCCCTTTGCAGCTCCTCGCATCACATTCTCTGAAGGATGCCTCCACTTCAACAGCCTGATCCTATGGGGTAATCAGCTGGCATCCTAAATATGAAACAGAATGAACACTTGGCATCTTAATCCTTTCCAGTGTTCATTTTTCCATTTTCAACTGCTGGGTGTTCAGGCACAGACAGCAAAGAGCACCTCAACCCAGACCGTTACAGCTGTCAGTATTCACTGCTCAACAACAAAGCAGTGAGCCTGCCAAAAGATTTTTTTGAAAAAACTGCTTTGGAAAAGAGGGAAAGGTTGGAGGCAGGAAACATGTTCTTATCTTTTAGAGCACTTACAGCTAATTTGATTATAAGTCTCTTCTTCACACTATAATTGAGCATCTCTGTCTCTGATCCTCAGACAACTGCTGCAGGCAGGGAAGTACAATTACTTCTTTATCCAGACTGAAAAAACAACACAGTTAAAGTGACTTGCCAAAGGTAACACACAAAGCTTATAGTGGAGCAAAGAACAAAACCTGTGTATCAAAGTATCATCTCTGCATCACATATGAAAGAGTATCGTGTGCTTCCCTGCTCTAGGACTCAGAAAAAAAAAAAAAAAAAAAAAAAAAATCGAAAGGGAGCTAAAGTGCTACAAGAGTGCTGTGGAGTGCCAGAAAGGACTCAGATGACATTGTTATAGACAGTAGAGGAATTAGGAAAAAAAAAAAAACAAAAACCCTACCAAGATAAACATTACATTTTAAACTATCCACCTACAATTTTTTAATTTTAAATCTATAATGTCTAAATCCTACTTTTTTTATAAGTGCCTATTTTTGTTGATTTAACTGTTTTTTTATCAAAGGACCTTGGTTTTTTTGGGGTGCTGTCTCATCTGCTGCCTGTATTTTGGGGGCATAGCAGATCAGGTGTCAAGAAGAAAGAACCACACGGAAACCAAGAACTGATCTCAGACCCTACAAATGGCCATCATGGTCCAGACAAGAGTCCAGCTAGCTCAACATCTCCCCACCCAACTGTGGGTGGGCAGGTCCCTTAGGGATGCCCAGGGAGGAATAAAACAGGGCAAGAATGTTTTCATTGCCTTCCACAGCACATTTCACATGTCTCCTCTTTGAAAGAGCAAAACACAAGTGCATTTAATGTGGGTTTCACCAAGTATGGCAGCTTGATGTCCTTGTCACGCTATGATTCTGTTCATTTGTCTCACAAATATCACTGCAAAGATCACATGTATAAAAGACGCTCAGCAACTTGCTTTTAGGAGATCCAATTTCATAGCCTTCAGCTATTTTGCTAAACATAGAAAATAGCTGCAACAAGTGGAAGCAACAAGTGCAGCACACAGCGGCTGTACAGCAGCCAACTCTACTTCAGACTCTGGCCTGTTTCAGGTAGATTTCTGTCACACCTGCATACTTCAGTGACCGTAAGTAGCAGAAAATGCAACTGGTACATTCTCAAAGGAGAATCCCAACGAAGAGCAGCAAAGGTCTAAGAACAAGTCCCTGGCAAAGGAGGAGGAGCCTGACCAGCAGATGGAGAGGCAGATCTGAGAAAGTCTCTCTGTGCCTGTTCACTCAGCTCCTGCTCAGATTTTGGCTAACACACAGCCCATCCCAAGGCCTGATGTATGTTGTGAGCAGTGCCATTAGGTCAAAGTGAGAGCAGTGCATTGGCAGGACACAACAGGCAGGGAAGGGCTAAAGGTCATTACGCAGCTGTTATCACCTGCAGCTTGCTGTCTCCTGCAGCCATCACCCTTGCATTTCAATTGTCTGGCATTTTTTTCAGAATCCGCTAACCTATGGAAATGGTATAGACCCAACTTCCTCAGCTTACCCAAAAAGCTTTTGAAGCAAATCCAGCAGCAGCCAGACTGCTGAGGCTTTCGTGCTTCCCAGTGTGACACAGGGACACCCGCACTGTGCGGGAGRAGGAACGATGAGCACTCTCACCTTCAGCAAGGTAACTGCTTTGCTCACAGGTGCACAAGTTACGAATCAGAGAACTTGGGAGTCAGAACCCTCATGAATTAAGTGACAAATTAGTCAACTCAAATGTTGAGTAGTCTGTACAAAGGGGATTGAGCTCATTTGACATGTTCATTTGTTTTCTTTCCTAATGAGCTCATTAAATAAAGTTTAATTTACAGTGTATGTTGTCCTGTAGATTTGAGAGATCCAAAAGGACTTGACACTCTCCTCCCCTCAACCCGGTGTTCAAGGATGAGAAGAGAGTGAGGAGTTTGTCAGGTTTGTAAATCCGCATTTGTCTGTAGGACCCAAGACACCATGGTTAACTCTTGTTGTGTTGCATGTCCTTCACACTAGATTCAAATAACGCTGACAGCTAACGTGACTGATGTCACAGGACGAAGCCAGACTCAATACGTACATCTAATTACCCTGAAAGGACAGGATTTTTCTTACTACATATTTATTAGATTTCTGTCTAGCGTAACTCTGTGTACGTCAAGCAATGAATTTCTGTCCTCTCCCGAAGGAGGGTATTTAATACCTCGGACCTCTCAGGAAATCACGAGTAGGATACTCAAAGTTTCCATTTCAGCCTTATCCCCGACTATACACATAGTTCTTTTCTTTTTTCTGTGGTTGCACCTCTCATGCTTGTTAGATTTATGAACCCCTGTAGTCACTGCTTAGGCAAGTTATGCATATTTAATTCTTAAATTTTTCCTCATAAATGAATCTCTACAGCTTCTTCTACCCATTTACACTGCTTTTGAGTTACCTTCAATGATCAATATCTTTATGGTAATAGGAACACTGAAGCCTAATATAATATTTCAGGTACTGTCATATTAGCGCTCCTACTCTCTTGTGCCCTGAAACAGTTCCTCCCACGCATGCAACACAAAATTACACTGGTCTTTCCTACCACCCTAGCATATTCTCCCTGGAGAATGATGATTTCTGCATGGTTTATTACCTTATTATAGTGATGGGTGAAGAAAAATGAGACTCTAATAGCAGTCTGCTTCTGGTAAATATGCCAACATACTTCTCAGCTTGATTCTCCTTAACTATATTTTAGCATCRTGCTTTCATCTTCCCCTGTGGTCTGAAGCTGATAGCCTATCATATTAGCAACATAAGCGTGCTCCCCCTCTGGGATGTGAACGTATCGTACTAATAGATTACAACAGTGTTAATCTGAGGTGAACTTCAGTCACTCCTCTTATCTTTTCAGATAAGGAATCAAATGAATGTTTGTTCTACACTTGTTCCTTTATGAGCTTC
This sequence comes from Phoebastria nigripes, assembly GCA_035582835.1. Lineage (NCBI taxonomy): Eukaryota > Metazoa > Chordata > Aves > Procellariiformes > Diomedeidae > Phoebastria > Phoebastria nigripes. The sequence goes on from JAYKAV010003356.1 coordinate 232,065, forward strand.
AGCTTCACAAATTAGAAAAACTTGCTCTTTTCTCAACTATTAGCAGAGGGGGAGAACGATTCTTATTCTCTAAAATTATTTGGAGGAGACAGAGGGGTGGCATTTCACAGCTATGGATCAACTGTTCTCCAGCTGGGTATAGACCAGGGTGGGGAAGCACAGACATGGAAAAAGTTGTCAGCCAATTCCAGGCCCCAGCAGCTACAGGGAAAGGTCAGTAGCAACTGTAGAGCAGCCCCAATTTATTGCACCTCCGAGGATGCCAAACAAGTCCTGGTCACTGTCTGTTCCAGATGGAGAGTGAGTGCCCACAGGTCCACACAGCAAAGATTACAGCACCTGGGCATCTCCTTCCCTGGGGAGTTTGAAGGAGGGAGTGGCTGGAATTACAACTATCACTTCTCCCTCTTTGCCTCTTTCCTTCTCTCTTGAGCCTGTTAAAACTATACTTACAGTAGCCAGTGTGTTCGGATCACCCTAGGAAAAAGAGTCAACTAAATCCTCTAACGCTCTGCTCCTCCTGTCAGCATTCAAAACTGAATGGGGATCACCACAGCAGCTCACAGAAAAGAACAGGCTCTACCTAAGAATCCCGAGAGCTGGAGTTACAGGGTCCCAATCTGTAAATCTATTTGCTAAGAAAATCATGTACATTCATATTGATTATAATGCTACAAAGGTATCAAATCCAAAGGGCCAATCTGAAGTGCAGTTCTGGACACATCTGTGGGTCTAAGTGACATTGCAATTTCTTTTTATATCTTTTAGGTGCCACTGCAAAGATAGGACAAAGCAGCTTTCATTCATATCTCTGATCTGCAGCAAAATGCTCTAGTTAGACCGTTTTCAGCAGAAGAAATGTTTTTTTAATGAGCCTTTAGAACATCACTTATTTCTGTAACTCCAGCTCAACTGTCACCAGCACTATTAGAAGAGTAATGCCAGGACTGCACTCCCAAACATACCTTCGGATCCATAGCAAGCAGCAGATCTCATTATTACACCAGCTGTTTAACTTCTGTATTCCACTAACAACGCAGAACCCACTCTGCAGGCATTTTATTAACATGAGTTAAATTTACTTCAGCATTAGTAGCAACAAAGCAGRCAATTATGTTGCATTTGGCAGTGGGCGAGAAAAAAACAGCTTCCCGTTTGGCCTCTGTCCTTTCTACAAAGAACAGATCAGCATCCCATGGTGCTGGTGCAAAAAGATGCGCTATGGCTAATGCTGAAGACCATGCTGGCAGGCTGGCACAGGGCTCGCGTCCCAGTGTGTTGAGAGTCATCAGCTCCCAGCTCCTGACTTCCACAGAGCTCCACACTGAACAGCAACTGAGAGTCGCTGCCTCACTTAGAGGCAAGATATCACCAATTAACTGGCTGGCAGCATCTTGCTTCTTTGAGAGACAGCACCTCTGGCTTCCACTGAGTACCTATCAGCATCTTAACCTCTGCTTTAGCAAAGAAAAAGACAATTTGACATGTTATTCTTGACAAGCTGCTCACCTTGATTCACAGCATCACTGGATAGATGTGATTAGTGTCCAGCTGTCTCAACACTTGATTTAACTCTTGTCTCACTGTAATTAAGACCTTAAAGATGAAGTTATATATTTTTTAAATGTTTTCACATTAGCTCTGCTAAGGCATTGTCAACATTAGAAGGAGCTTATTGATACAGTTATTATCAGGAAACATCTCGACAAAGACGAGAGAGAGAGAGACAGAGATGGGAGTCCTTTAGCTACACTACTAGCTCTGAAGTGTCTAATTAAAAGAAAAAAATCCACTCAACTTTTCTTCCCCATTAATTATCAAAGCTATCAGCCGCAATATAGAAAATGACCAATCAACAGCAAAACCTAGTGGCAATTACACAGCTAGCTATTAGGTTGAGACTTCCCTGCATGTTTATCAGAGCATCACTCCTCATACTCTTTCATATTCCTTATAGTTTTAAATATCCTACCTTAAATTAAATGTGTAAGTATATTAATATTATGATAGCATGCTATTCAAAGTATTTTGAGTTTAGAAATTTCAAAGTAAACAGAAAACAGCTGACTAGTAAATGCTGTAAACTCAAAAACTGTGGTTACAATACTACGTCTCCTGTTTATGGGAATTTTAAAGTGTCCATGAAAAAGATTACGCCACTTCTACGGAGAAAGAGATTTGTAGTTAGTTATACCAACAAACCTCTCAGTATAGAAGCATCTCATGTATGCAAAACAGGTAAATAATTACACTGATTCTTTTTTCCTTCAAAGATCTTATACTAGGATTAACACCAGTTCCTTGGATTTCACTAACTCTAGGACTTTGGCTAGAAAATCCCTGCTGGTTAGAGGTTTCAAAAGGCACAATTCCTACTGCAGATGGAGCTATACCAGCAAAAGTAGTCCTTTGACTGGTACGTCTTTCTTAATTTGAGCAGAGTTTGTAAATTCAACTAGAAAAACAATGTCTGCTTGAGCAGACTTTGTGTTAAATCACGCTAGTACAGATTAACTGACTCTTTCCTTATGTAGGAGAGGCTGAACACTAAAGCTGGAAGCATTTTTAGCTTTTGAATGAGATCAAAAAATACTTTGATGGAAAATACCTGAAACATTATCAAGGCAATAATCAGACTTCCTTTGTTTGGAAAATCAGTTTGATGCTGAAACTCATTCCCTTCTGAAACAATACCCTTCACATTCAGTCAAGTCAGTCTTCAACTTAGGTCAATACTGCTGACCAAGGTAAAAAAACAAATGAAAAAAGTCCAATCCCAGACAGCAAAACATATCCATCAGCTACTCACAGACATCCACACGCTCCAAATCCTTGTGCTATTTTTTTCAGATCTTCTGTAATTGCTTGTCTAGAGGATAAGAATCTCAGTTTTCATACCAGAATGTATTATCCTCTTGCCTATGAAAGAGCTTGGGGAAAAAAAAAACAAAACCACCAACTATTCAAATCCATCTTAAAGGCTCAAATCCCAATGGAAGGCAAGTACACAGAACCATAATATTTGTTTAGAAAGTAAGTGCCTAATGTTTCTGAGAAGTTATGACATTAAGAGAAATACACACACACAAAATATTCAAGGACTGCTTGCTGTCAAGTGACTGAACGTGGACACAGAGGACATTGCTAGAAATACAGAGGGAAAAAGTCTTCTGTACCCTGTAACCTACTTTGTTTAAGGAAATTTTTTGTTTTGTGTTACCTTGTGAATTTGACACTCAGACAAAAAGCTGCATCCTGAAGCAAGAGCCTGAAACAAGCTCTGGCACCACTGCTCTCTTCCTGACCTGGTGAGAACGTGCACGCTAGATGCACACCGCACAATACAGAAGGGCTTTCTGGTCCAGGTGCACCAACACACTGAGCAGTTACATACTGCTTCCAGGATCCCAGCTAGTCTCTCCATATGGACAGTGTTTTCTGGATATAGCAGCCCACTCAGAACGAGATGCAGTGAAAAGCATAATCATGCCCACAGAGCCCAATCTGCATCCAAGACCATCTGCAATATGAAATGCAGATACCCAGGACTATCAACTCACCATCCTCCTTACCAAAATAGAGAAAATGGGATCAGCCATGCTCTCAGACTGTCTATTGCTTTGTTGTGAGGAAGAAAGACAGTGGGAATTGAGCTGAGTTCCCCATAAATACAGTAAAAGGATACTTGTAAATCTTTCTCACATGGAATTTGCATCTTCTTGAGAAAACTGCAGTTTGGAGAAGCTGCAGTAGCTTATAACAAGCAGATTTAGGACTCAATAAGAGTTTTCCTGGAGTGCAAAAGAGCGTCTGAATTTTTTCAGTGATGGCTTATTAAAAGTCTAGCAAATTAGAAAAAATACCTGATTAACAACAAGTGAGCAATAGAGACTCATAACCATGTTTGCAACGTGTCATCCTGGAAGAAAGTACAAGGGAAAATATAGTCACAATCTCTTTGACACCACCATATTTTGTTGCAATATGCTTTTTCAGTGTGCCAATTTCAAGAGCGAGGATTTGATATGGATTAATAAACGTACTGAAAAACCTCTTTCCTCACTTGTTTTGTGGCTACACAGAGTATAAAGAGACTGATCAGTCTCTGTAGGTTGTTTCCCCCATATCTTTATTTTCTTTCACTCTCAGAATAAGATGACTGAAGTTCAGTTAAAAACCTACCATCTGCCATATTTACCTGTTGCAGCTGAAGCCTCTGAAGCAACATGCAAACTACTCAAATTTAAACAGAGGCATTAATTAGCACTATCAAACAATAACTTAAACAAAAAGGGATAACCTGAATAGTTATGCACTGATGAGGGGATATAAATACCACAGAGTGCATGTTACACCAGGCAGAGCATGCTACAACGAACCAGTAACAATGTAGACAAACTGCCCACTAAATATTGATAGTTTGGGCTAAACACAAGAGTCCATCAATACTGTGCTTTCACCATTGCCTTTGAATAAACGTTTTTGTTCAACATTTCCCTCCCTCTGAATATGTGCTGTTGGGGTTCAACCATATTTTCCTGAACTCAGACATTGGATTTTTCTGCTTTCATCAATGCGGGGGACAGGGACAGAGCATGAAAGCAGGGAACAAACCAAAACAAGTTCCTCCAACTACAGCTTCCCCCTGAAGTTGATCCCCCGAGAACACTGAAAACCACATCATGACCCAATACTGGACGAGAAAGCAGCACTGCAGCAGCGCGACCCTCACGACTCTGCAAGGCTTCGGGCTGCACTGTACGGTGACCTCTCGAGTGAAAGAGCAGTGAGGTGCCTGGAGCAGGAGCTAGAGACAGACTGAGGGCCAACTGCACTGGGCTGGGCTATGTGTGGTGTCAGCAACACTAAGAGAGAGAAACTGTTTTGTTTTTTTTTTCATTTTCAATGGTACACACCACTGAATTTTTAACAGCAGCAAGGGAGCCCCTCTGACACCAGCAACCACCTGATTTAAATATAATGTCTGACCTGCCATCCCAGTTTTGATCTTGGCTACAAATGAAATAAAAAAGCAGCAGAGAAGATGGTTCCCCTGTCAGCTCCAGGCCTAGGAATAGCTGCTGGCTGACTATTTTTTATGATGGCCGCTCCCAGAACTTTGTATTGCGTGTGCATATGGAGTATTTCACATTTGTGTCATGGACATACATTATTTTTCTCTTGCACACTTGCAGATAAGATTAGACTGTGCCATAGGAGCATGCACTGACCTGTGAACCAGCACATTGCTGCTGGCTTCTTCTAGTGGATCTCGCTCGTCTGAATGCTGCCATGAGGTGCTGTGTATTTTTCTTAAAGTTCAAGTCCTTGAGTCATGGGATTACATAACAGGCTGACCCACCGTTGCAGAGCCTCATCCAAAATCTAGAAACTATTAGGAACACCACAAAGGCCAACAGCAGTATCTAAGAGCTTGAATTCTAAATGTTATACAACATTCAAAATTATTAGCAGCATATGAATAATCAACATCAGCTTTTTTGTTTAAGCCTGTTAATAACTTTTGATAGCATCTACCTCATTATGTAACTTTATGCAGTTAATTCTTGCATTAGTTATGAATATTCATAACTTGCACAAAAGCTTTTGTAATATGTCAAGAAAACTATTAACTACTGATAGTTAATGCCAAGTAAGACAAGATGTGCTGTAATTGTTAGTGGTAGAGTGCACGGTTATAAGATCTTGCTTCCCAACAACCCAAAACTGTATTTATATTTGATTGCCAATGGGATTACAGCTTTCATCGGCTGGCTCAGGGGAATCCCCAAAGACAGTTACACCCCTGTTCACGAGAAAAGTAACACGGCCATTGCAGAAGGAAAGGAACTCACAAGGAAACAAGCTACAGTATGTGCAGCATTATGAAATGCTGAAGAACGGCACCACTATGATGGTTTGCCCAGATTAAAGTCGTATCAGGGTCTGATCTATAGCAAAATATACTCACTTTACACTTCCACTGCCATGAAGAACAGCTTGGGGTCAGTACTCCAAGGAGCATGCATGGTTTAACAGCTGTAATTTAGTTTTAGGGCCCGGGCTATTTCATGTCTCTTTAAATTACTCCAGCTCAGTCACATTTGCAGTGTGTTTACAGTCACAGGGCACTGCAAGACCAAGCCTGAAACTTCAACCTTCAAACTACGATCTTCTAAGCACACCTGATTTTACTACACCAGAAAGGCTACAAACACTGAGTACACACCTTTGGCTCCTGACTAAAGCACACAGACCTAAATATGAACTATAGTTTTATAACCTATAGCATGTCAAACTTTATGGCTTCAGATAAATAATGTTATTTAAAACTACTACAATAAAGAATACTGTAAAATGCTCCCACAACCAACAGATTAAAATGAGAAAAAAGTGGTAGAAAACTCAGTGCAGAAATTTCAGTGCCTGCACATTAAATTGGGACTAGCTCCAGCTCTGCAAAAAATAGTGTTACCTGCCTTACAAGAAACTGCTTTTGACTGAAAGCCATTGCAGCTAGCTCAGAAACTGTACCAGTCAGAACTGACTGCAAGATAAAAGATACTGCTGTGGTGCCAATGCCTGGGAATACATTCTGGCAGGAATCATGTCTCAGGATTTTTATTAGACTTTTCTTGGTTTAAATGAGTTGCAACTCATCCTGCAGCAGGTCATCTCCCAAGTCAACCGAGGCCAAAACCCCTAAGAACCTCCCATTCTGAACCTCTACAGTCTCCTTGTGCTGCACCTATAGCAAGGCTTACGCTTTGGGATATTACAGGGAACACACTATGGCTTCAAAAACTTTTCCAAACCAACAAGCAAACTGCCAAAAGGTGTGCCACAAACACAAGTAACACAATGCCTGAATAGTTCAGGACTCATTTAAAAGCAGCCTTTGGGAAGGCGCTAACAAGAATCCAGGGTATCACCAGCAGCATGTAAGATTAAAAGGGAACATGGAAACTAAAAGCAAAGTCCCATCTAACACAGCCACAGTGTAGGGTTGAATCATGGCATTTGGTTACTGAGCACAAAAGCTCCTCACAAAAGAGCTCCAAGGACTTGATTCAGTTTTCCTGCTTAAACATAATTCAGGGCCATCCAGGAGTCAAATCAAAACAGAGGAAGGCAGAAGAGACACACTCACCCTCTCGCCTCTGGCAGTGGATGAAAACAGATTGCTCAAGATCACTAATTGCTGCGTCTCCATTCGCTCCCTTCCCAAATGTAGGAGACTTCCTGCCTTTAGTTAAAAATATTAGCGTAAGTAGTGCTCTGAAAAAACAGTATTATTTACAGAGCTGGGGAATTCATCTCCCTCAGTTCTGTCAATTCATGAGCTCAGTGTAAACTTTAAAAACTGTTGCTGTCTTTTAAGAACCTGGTGAGTTGTTAACAACTTCCTGGTAGTTTTATCCAAAATTTTAAAATCCTGAAAAGCTGCGGGGGCAGGGGGCAGTAAATTGAAGCTGGTCCACTGGGAAACTAAGATAAACTCCTAACCTTGCCATTTCACAGGTATCCATTCTATTTAAAACACATAAGATATACAAATAAGATACACAGCTCTTACGATACAGTTGTGAGAGATGACCGCCTTTAAGTTTCAATTATTTTATCTATGCTAACAGCATCACCTATTTATCTGAGCCACTGATCAAGATCCTTGACTTCCAACACTCAGTTGATTCAGAATTGCTTGCCTTGGGTACAGCATTCAGGACCGCAAGACCATAACTTCAACTTCTCACTTAGTATTTATTTTATTACAGATTTATTTCTTCCACTGGGCTTATATTTTTGTAATTGTTTTCATTTTACTGTTTGCAAACACTTCTTTCAGTTTCTTTCCTTGTCTAGGGCAAGGCAGACGCAGACAGTATCTGCGGAAAAGGAAGCTGAACTACCTTGTGGTTATGCAGTGGGTTTGCCATCTTCCCAAACACTTTTAGACAGTTTAATCCATCTTAATTTATTGCAATTAACTTAAAACTTGATTATTTGCTAACACACTTATTCAACCGCATAGCCAAAATCTCTGCCCCACTCCCAGCTGAATCATCATCACTTCAGCACCCAGCCTCTGTCTAGCTCAGCTGGCAATTAGCCCACCGCAACACCAACCCTCCCTCCGCCCCTGTCACTGCAACCCTCAGAGGTGCCCCAACTGCAAACCCATGCTTGTGCTAAGTTTGCTCCTTGGGTCAGGAACCCCGTCGTGACCATGTTTCACATGAGGGACTCCAGCCTAGAGGGGCCAGACGAGGAGCAGCTGGGGCCACAGAGGTCCCTAGGAGCGTAGATGCTGCTGTGTCTCAGGGGCCTGGCGCCTTTATACTTCTATTTAGAACAAACATATAAAGGTGAGGGATATGTTTTATAAAAAAGTCTTTCTTCCACAGATAGCACCATGGCATATGTTCACAGCTGTGCTGTCACAGGCAGAGAGAGGCTGGTTCAAAAAGCAAGTACAGAATATCAAATAATGAATAGTTTGCATAAGAAGGTACAGAGAAGGTCAGGTCAGGCCCTAGAAAAAAGAAATCTCAAACAAAACAGTAGGAACATTGTTCTGTGAACAGTATAGCATAAGCGCTTCAGGTAAAAGAGATGACTGCACCGTACATGGAGAGCACTCATCTTTTCCCCATCGTGGCACTCTGACCAAAGTGATGTCCTCATGATATATTAACTTTGATTTGCCAGGAAGAAGAGCAATGTAATTTTTCCTCCACGCTGGCAAACATACAAGACATTTAAAGATGCTTTTGTGATCTCCAAATCAACTTCGTGGTCTCTTACTATACTTTTAAGTACCAATGGGGAGATACTGGGAAGATGAAATCGCTGCCTACTCTGCAGATAAATAAAACATTTCTTAAAAGAAGGCAATTTATTTCTCTCCATCTGACTAGAATGTGAAGACTTAAGTAATTTTGATCTAAAATGACCAGATGGTAAATGTGAAGATAATTGCTTCAAAATTGTTTATCTGAAGTAAAAAAAAAGTAAATTATATCTTGCCTGTATATAATGTACTCAATTTTTCTGTCCTTTTGAAGATGCACTGCCTGCGCTCATCATGATAAATGCAGCTTTTAAAAGGTATAAATTTCCCATTTTTACAGTAAACATCTTTTTTCCATTTCAGTCTGAGGGAGCACTGAATGTTTCCTCACCAGTAAGGGGAGGTTGTGCTCGCCAGTTGTTGTCACACAAGCACAAAGCTATTTGTTTATCACGGGCCAACTGCTGACACCTGACACATAGTAGGCCACTTACCCCGGCCAGCCCCCCATGGATGAAGGAGAATTAGTTTATGGACTACAAAAGTTACCATCTTTAGTAGGCAGGCAGCCGACCAATGTTCATTTTTAACTTCTATTCCCTTCTTCAGCTGTTGTGTTACAGTAGATAGTCATTCTAACATGAGGGATTTATTTTATTAATGATGGACCTGACCTTCAGGGTCTAGATATGCACTTACCCAACACTTGGGGATCATGGACTTTGGGTCAAGCATTCCCCATAAGCCATCTATCCTCACCATGATTACACCACAGATTCCTCATACGCTGCATCAGTTACAAATGGGTGTACAGCAGTACTTTTATAGACCATGCCACTCTCCACATATCGCAGGAATTAAAGAGCAGCCTGCCTGGCAAACACAAAGTATATTGGGGACAGCATGTAAGAATACCTGCATTGGATGCAATTTCAAGATGATCCAGGACTCATGCGTCAGCTGAGGATGGAAAAAGTCACAGCAAATAACTTGCAGGCCTGACAACTGTCCTCCTCCTAGCCTCCCTACGCAAGTTCACAGAACAAATAGCTTAACTTAATTGTTTGTTGGGCTCCTCAGATTAGCTTGGGATACTAGAAACGACACAGTAAGCAGTCATAAGAGTGGCAGAAGTGACCTTATAAAAAGCCACCTCTTCCCCACACAAACCTAATCACCAAGTTATTACTCTGTATCTTGACAGCAAGACAGAGGACAAGGCAGCAACACAGAGAACCTGTCTCTCCCTTTTATCTTTCTGGAAAAGAGCAAAAGAAAAGAGAAACCAACCCAGAGCAAGAGCTGGTGKTACATGCTCTTAACAGACACTTAATTAACATCATATTATAACAAGGCCCAGAAATGACTGTAAAACACCTCTGGGCTCTGAAATGCTTACTACCTTCTCACCTGGCTGTAGGAACCCCCTCCACCAATGAGCAACCCAATGAGAAATTCACCTTTGCTGCTGACTTGCAAGTATGCTGTCAGGGTGAAGATGATTCTAGAAAAAGCCCAGCTATTCCATTCATTTTCCTTCAGCTCATTTCCCCTTAAGGGGAAGGGGGGAAATCAAGATTTTAATGTTTAACTAGATGTTGAGAACAGGTGTACTGTTTGCTTCCTCTCCAATGCCAAAAATCTTACTGTGTAAGAAGGACTTCAGAAGGTGAAGTCCTCACCACAAGAAAACAAAAAACAAAACCCAACCAAACAAAAAAAATCTGTATTTCCCTTTCCTTCCTCTCCCATCCCTTCAGAAATTAAGATATTATAAGCTCTAGAATAGGGTCTACATTTTTGCCCTGTAAGCTTTAAAACATGATTTTAAAACATAAAAATGTAAAAAGAAAAAAACCCACAACATCACCAGAAGAGACTTATATTCTTAAAACATGCACTAGGTTTATAAACAGCACTAAGTACTCAGCACTTCAGTGATTTGTGGTAAATCTTCAGAGCACCGAAGGCACTTGCAAAGCAATTTCCTCCGACATCCTCTAGAGATTTAGTATTAGTCTTTTTACAGGTACACAAAAACTGAGAGTAAAGGCCTTGCCCAGGGTGCTAGAAGGAACAGTGCCAGACTTAGATGTTCCTCATCTCACGAGCAACAAAAAAATTACTCACACTTACAGTACTGTTTGTATGACCACAGCATCCACTTCAAATGAAATCACAGCATCATTTTCTGTTATCTACTTTATTAACCATAGAGCACCCAATAAAAAAAAAAAAAAAAAAAAACCATAGCAACATTGTTTATCAACAGAAAGTTATGTAAATTTTTATTTTCCTTTATGATAAGCCTGTTGCATATATTTGGAGTAACATACTTTCCAACCTTTGGGAAGCACAGCCTATAACTCCTATATCACATATGAGAAAGCTCTTTGGGAAGTTTGCTAAAATATTACACAGATTCTGCTATAGATAGTAATGTTAGACCAGCATTTCAGTTTTAGGATTTCTTTACATTTTCTGCAGTACCACACAGCCTCTACTTAGCACACAAAAGCTCCAACTTCTTTAAGCCTGTGGTCCTGAAGAGCACGACTGCACTCTTTCCAGCCACGCAGGAGCTGGTTTTCATTTCCTTTCTTAGGAATTGCTGTATTCACACAAACACCAAAGACACGCATCTACTGACACTTACTCAGAGTAGGCAAAAAAGCATCCTCATATTCTATGCAAGGAGAGCTGGTTTGATCTACACATCCCAATTTGCTGCTTTTCTGTCATCTGCCCCATTGGAAAAAAACACCGACAATTTTGGCAAGTCACACTGTTGATGCCAGTTTCAAACACTAAGTGAGGCTGGTTATTAGAAATTTCCTAAACCTCTAAGGAAACAAATGTTTTGGAGGTAATTATACATGCACATACAAGAGTATCTCACAACCCAGAGTTACTACAGAATCTGTACCGGAGAGAGAAGATGCAGAAGAGCAGTACATGAGAGTACGTGTAGAAGTACAAAGGATGATGAATTTCTGTGCTATATACCACATCTCTCCCCAAAATTGTATTTATCAGAGAAAACGTAGCCATCTCCCAGCTGTCAGATGAGAAGAGACAGCAGCGAATGGCTAGCAGCCATTCCCAATGCCATCCTGTTAATAGACACAGTATCAAAGGCAAATAAACAAACTTGCTGAGACAGGCACATTTCCTACAGCAAGCTTCTAAATGGCTTTTTTAAGGCATTTAGGAATTAGTATTTTTAAGAGTGAACAGTACTTCCATAAACAAACAGTTTAGTGGGCTGTATGTTTTTGTTGACATACACCAGTATAAGCACAAAGTTTCTGTTTAGAAAACAAGACTTGGATCAACAAGCTAACTTCTGTTGTGCAAGGCTTTCAAAGGGAAGGAAAGACGGGGGAAAACAGGCCCAGCGGCCACAAATTACTCCCAGTTCTTGGCTCCAATTAGATCTCAATTTCCAAAGGACCTGAGCAGGCTGAAAATACAGAGAGGGACTTAAACCACACTTTGTGAAATATTCAGCTGCACAAGACACTCAATGATAATTCACTTCTCTGTAGCTGCCTGGGATGTCCTGGGGTTGCTGCTTTGACAAAGCATCTTAGAAATCCTGACAGCAGACTATGTGCAAAAGAGAAAGGGGCAAAATAAAAAACCCAAATCAAAAAACACATTTCCAATTATCCTGTGGCTATTAGGACACATTTAGATCCTTGTTTATAAGACTGTATAGAACTGGAGGACAAACTGGATAGGTATAATGCTGGGAACACTATGGTAACTTGGGAGTAAGAAGGATAACTGTAAAAACTAACAGGAAGGACAGTAAAAAAGTTCAAGCCAGTCTGAGGAACTGGGTAGTCAACAACTTATCAGCTTAAAGCATTAAAAGAAACATTTTTGACAGACATGGATGACACTGGAAACTGACCAAAAAAACCCCCAAAATAAAACCCTCTCTACTCTGCTTTCTGCAGATAAACAAAACCAATGACTCTCCTACTGGCTGCAATTTGCAACTAGGAAGAAAATTCCCCTCAGCAACAAGCATATGTGATATCCTAATCAAGGAAGGAAACAAATCCGTAATGTTTTTCACAGAAGCCTTTGCAATTTGATCTTGCCAGCTTACACACAATCTTTCCCCTCGCCAATGTATTCCAGAGGCACAATTTTAAGAGAACTTTGCACACAAAAATGGAATGCATTTTGAATTAATGATGTTAAATAAATTCACATTTTGAAAAAAATAAAGTTTTCCCATTTTAGTTCCCTCATTCATGCTTGTTCAAAGCAAGCCCTGCCTTTTGCAGGAGAAATGTCACCACTCCAGCATCTTCATACAAGATAGAAACAGTTTTAGCTAGAACGGGGCTGCGCGACTGCAAAGAAACCTGGTTTTAAGCTAAGAGAAACTGCGTAACCCAGGCTTCATTTTCCACGGTCGCCGCCCATCCCAAGTGATGTAGGCATGCTGGTACAGATCTCCATAGTACGGACTAAACTGGGAATCTCACGTATACGAATGGCCATAAAAATCAACACAATTTTAGATCAGTCAGATTCAGCACCACAGAGAAACTAACTAGGATCACCTAAAAAAAAAAAAAAAATTAAATCCAGTCCCTTCAATGTTTCCTGGCTTGGAAGGTTTATGAATATACAAAAAACCCCAGCAATTTTAAGCTTTGATTCTGTGTTAACACATCTGTTCTCCACTGTGATATGGTGAGGGGAACTTTTCCTCCCGGAGAGCAGTGCAAACAGGGCATTTCTCTCAGTAAGAGCTGCAGGAGTTAAAACGTGCAAGTGAAGAGGAACGAAAGAGCTGGCAACCTTTAGGTTTCACCACATGCAAAATAACTGCAGCATTACAAATCTGGGACTCTAGCAAAATGAACTGCACCCTTTTGGGAACAAAATTATGTGTAATAAGAAAGCCTGTCCAAAGAACACAATATAATACGCTTCACTTAGTTTGAAAAACTAAGTGTCTGCCTAAGCACTAGCCACTTCAAAAAAAAAAAAAAAACAAACAAAACAAAAACAAACAAACAAAAAACCAAAAAACCCCACACATAACAAAAAACTCAGCTTTACAAAATAAAGAGGAATTTGTATAAGCATCACTCCAAAGGCAAAGCAGCTAATCACAGCCATCAGAGGAGTTGTGGATTTTGTCTAAAAACAGAGCTGAGAAGCTAACAATTAAGGGTACAGCTCTTTAGAACAGCAATCCCTGCTTTTACAGAAAAAATACAGCAAATTAGCCATTGCAATAATGGTTCGTTTGTCCCCACAGCAGCGTATTTATTAGTCAAAAACACAGCACACAAATACACTGTGTACTTACACACCTGCCCATCAACACAGTAATACTTGAATATCTCACAGTACCTGATGACTAAGTACACATACTACAACCCTGCGTAGCCACTGAAGTATCACCTCCAGCTTTACAAATGGAAACCTACAGTCAATGCCCCAAAAGGTATTTGGGCAAACTGATTCCCATCACCAAACACAGCACGAAACAAGCTGGAGAACATGGCCCGCGATGGCACCGACCACACCAAGCACAAAGGCAACAAGCGGCCGAGCCCTGCTTTCCTCAGCCCCACACAAGCACTCCAACCTTTCCTTCCAGAGCTAGAGGCAAAATATTTGTTCATGCAAATGGCAAGCAGCAGAGCTAGCAACACACAACAGCAACGATAACAAAAAAAAAAAAAAAAAAAAAAAAAAAAAAAAAAAAAAAAAAAAAAAAAAAGCTAAACCAAAAAATATAGCTGAAAAAAAAAACCTCAAATAACCACAACAGTGTTTGCACTGGACAAGGTGTACGTAATCTGATGTTCTGCATTACATCAAAATCTAAAGGGCTTAACAACTGCAATAACAATTGGGACATTTTTTATTTTCACTAGCTTGAAATTACAGCTACAGGCCATTCATTTAATGTTTACGAGAACAAATATTTTAACTGCCTGAACTGTTCTGCAGGCACATAGTCAAAAAACTGAAAGGTACCCAAAGATGAAAACAGGAACAGGGAAATCAGTAAACATGCTTCATTATCTGTCATGCTAGCAACTCTGTAGAAAAACTAGAACTACGGATTGCATATATAAAAAGCATTTTGTATTAACTTATTCCAAAAATTTCCACTTAAGAAATAAACAAAATCTTGCATTAAACACTTTTCCCAATGAGAATTTTCCTCAACATTACAACACGCCTCTCCTTAACCTATTTGGTGCGAGAACTTAATTCCTGAGTCACGTCACTGTCGTGTTCCATCCCACAAAGTAACAGGGTCGATCATTCTTCTGCTCTTTCTTACAATGGCAGCACTGCCAAAGCAAGAGCTTTTCCTCCTCCTCCTCTCCTTTTTAGTGTCTCTTCTTAAAGCTTTATCAGCTTTCAGTCTCATCTCAGCCTTAGAAAAGCATGAAGCTTGTCTGCAAAGCAGTACCCTGAAGAAGTTAGAGGTGACAAACTGAATATGTAATATCAGTGTGTGCTGAATGACAGTGTAAATGCTCCCAGTGAGATGCAAGATGTTTTTAGCACACCGTGTTTGAATCTTAGAAGATTAAGGAGGCTAAGTCAATATTTATCTTAAATTCCCTTCTTAAATGTCCTCATATACACACACGACAAAGCAAAGAAGGGCCATCCACATTAACAGAGGTGGGACAAATTAATACCGTGGAATCTTGTAGAAGGGTTTTTGAATAGTTTGTGCAAAAATTCTTAGCAAAAAGTACAGAGTTCATTCTGCACAACTCAACTCCAATTGCCACCACAGGTTTCGAGGCGCCGGTCAGGGAAGCTGCTCACTAACAAGCCCCAGAGCACCCTGGGCTTCCTTCTGTGGGTGTCACCACACGCCCCAGTGACTTCCTTGCTACGGATGGGTCCCGGATGCAGGGACGGGGTTTTGTCGTGTTCCATCTCAGCAACGTTTGCAAGCATATATAGCATCTCTATTATTAAAAACGAGTCAAGGATTAAACTGTCTCCTCTCCCAGCAGGCAGTTGCTCAGGACTCTACAACTGCGCTGTCCTATGTCCCAGCAGATCTTTAAAAGTCATTGTGCCTTCTTGTTTTCCTTCATCCTTCCTACTCACAGGATCTCTGAGACTTCTTAAAGCCAAGAGAAGCTCAGAGGCAGATAGACTTCATTATTTTTATATGTACCAGGCAGTTCCACGAGAGCCTGTAAGGAAAACTTTTTTTTGCGCTCCCATTTTATTTCTTGCGCTTCACAACAGCAGCTTGCGATTCACTATTACTCTCCAGACAGCTCGGAGTCGGAAAAGCAACACAACGCCTGAAAAAACCCTCACGAAGCTGGGAGGACGGAGGCGTACAGAGGCCCCCGGCAGCGAGGCCCTGGCCCCCGCAGCCCGGCCCTGCCCGCTGGGCGGCTACGCTTGTACGTTGCGGCTGCCCCCAAACCGCCACCCGCGGCCGTTACAGCGGCTCCTCCCCGCCCCCGCCAACGGCCGCCCCGCGCGTGAGTCACCGCGCCTCTCTCCAGGCAGCGACGCCCTGGGGGCCCGTCCCGCTGCCTCCCCCCTCTCCAGGCCCCGGGGGAGCGAGGCAGCAGCGGGACGGCCCCGCGGCGGATCCCCGGAGCCCCTCCGGCTCCAGCCCGGCCGGGGTAACGCCGCGCCGCTGCTGAACTTCCCTGAAGTTTTGTCCCTCCGCGGCCCCGCCGCCGTGCCGAGCCCCGCCACGCCTCAGGGCGGCCCCGGGGGCGGCCAGGGCGCCTCGCCGCCGGGGGGAACGCAGGCGAGGCGCCAGCAGCCGCGAGGGGGAGTTCCGCCTCTTCCCGACGCCGTCCCGCGGTGAACCTCGCCCGCTCCCCCGCTCCCCGTCTTACCTGAGGCGCTGAGCGCGGCGGGCAGCCATCCCGCCTGCCCCGCGCTGCCCGGCCGCCCAGCAGCACTGGGAGCTGCCGCTTGCCCGGCGGCCAGCCGCTCCGCACCGCCCGCCCCAGCCMCGCTAGCATCGTCCTGGACCTCCTCCTCCTCCGGTGGGGACTGGGCCGCCTGCGGGCGCGCTCCGCCGCGGCTCGGCTGGGCTTGGGGCGGACGGCGCTGGCTGCCACGCCGGGCGTGGGCGAGCCCAAGCGGAGGGCGTCTCCTCCGGCGGTCGGGGTGGTTTTGTATGCTTTTCCTCTTCTCCTTCCCGCCAGCCACCGAGGAGGGGCTGGGCAGCTCCCTCCGTCCCGCTTGACGGGGCGATCCCGGGCGGGGGCGGCAGCGGACTCGCGGGTGTCCGCCCGGCCGTCCACTCGGTGCCGGGCCAGGCGCAGCCCGCAGCCCGGCTGGGAGCCCTTATCGCGGCAGCAACGGTGAGCTGCAGGCGAGGAGGCGGCTCCGCCTGGCCCTCGCCCTGGCTCAGCTGGGCGCAACCCACCGCCCTTTGTATACAGGTGCTGTCCCCCCTCATCTGCATCTTTCTTCTTCTTGCAACTGAAAACGGGTTTCAATAACTATATTTATAAATGAGATTAAGGTAATCACAAATTTTTGTCTTACCTGAACACCTGACTTTTCTGTAGCTGAGTATTGCCTTTTTTGAGGAACAGGACTATTGCTACCCCCGTGTTTCAGTGGAATAAACACATTCTGGTACCACAGAAATGAACAGCAAAGTACAGAAGAAAAACACTCTTGGAGTTCGTTATTTTACAAGAAAGTTCTGTTTACAGCAGTAGAGCAAGCAGCAGGGCTTAACCCTTTTCTAGTCAGTCATTTGTCTGATATCACCTTATCCCCCAGAATCTTCATGCCCACAAACACAGGTTTTCGTGTTCAGTACAAACCACCAAAGTGCATCAGACCCACGGCATTACAGCAGGGAAACATACAGGAAAGCGTTGTATTCCTCTGCTTTCTCTGCCCTTTATGACGTTCCTCCAAAGCAATGCTGCACAAAACAAAACCAACTTTACCCAATGATGACAAAAGGATCTTAGAAACTGGGCTCTTGGAGATGTGAAAGAGTGCCACTACCATGGAAAAACTCCAGAACTCATTGCACGCTTGATGGCTCAGGGGCACTAAATAATACCCCACTTGTGTCCATCTTCTGAGCTCTGGAAGGGAAACCTTGTGCAGCTAAGATCTCAGAGCCATTCATTTCCGTTTCAGGGTCGCTGCAATCTGTTAAAGTGAGTATGGTCCCAGGGAACAGCTGAAGAAGAGAAGTTGCACTGTTAAAAGGCAATGACTCCCAAAGGCGATAACTTGTGATACAATCACAATTAATATTTATCATAGCAAAAATTCCCCAAATTTTATTGGAGTAATTTTCCTTTAGCCAAAGTAAGAGTTAATTTCTGGACTTATGTACCTTATTAAGTAAATTATATTAATATCCACAAAGTTGCAAAAGGTGAAATAAAGGATTAAAGAGTTAAGTATATTAATTCAAGATGGAATATTTATGGTTTCATCAAGCAGCGGTAACTAGGTCATGGTAACTAGCTTTTTTTTTTATACTCCTACCACACAGTGATGGTTTTATCAAAATTATCTTCTTTGGGGAGGAAAAATCAGTGTCAGGACAAGAAAAGAGATCATTTAGTTTTGGTCATTGTTCAGTGCTTACAGTTATTTTCTGTACTTTGTTTTAAAAGGTCAATAAAGAACAAAGAAGCACTGCTGCTCACAGCAACTTGTGGACGTTTGCTTCTGTGGGGGACTGGGAATCAAGACACATGTTTTTATCTACAGGCCAGGAGAAACAAGAGAAGATTTTACTAGTTCCTAGGGCCTTGTGTCACTGCCAAGTTTAAAAAGATGACTTTGACTCTTTGAAAACCTAGCCTACATTTACCTTTCACACCTTTCCGATTGCCTCATGAGACAACTGCTTTGTTGGCTAAACAACATGTTTTGTGTCTTACAATTTCCACTGTAAGTACTCACTGTTCACTGTGACTGAACTTTTTTCAAATCATACCTCAAAATGTATCTATAACATACTTCACTTCTAAACGAACATCATACATAATTAACACTTGACAAAGAAAGGTCTACATAAAACTGTCATTGTATTTATCTGTTCATACCCATTGAAYACAGTAAACATAAAAAAATCCTGTGAAACATCACTATGGTCACAGATACCATTAAACCAGCTATAAAATGGAGTGAATGGCAAAGTTTCTTGAGTGTAACCACTAAAACAAGGTCTGGACCTGAAGGCTGTTCAAGGGGGACAGCTTTTAGGACGACTTGCTAGTTCCCAAACTTTTGCCTTTTCCTCCCCGCCCCGGGCTTACAATGTAGTTGGTAACAAGGAGTTAGATTATGTTAACTTGAAACTAGCTTTGAATGAGCTTTCTTCTCCTGTGAGACGCAAATTAATCTCTTCCCTTCTGGTATCTATGTGCTCTGCCAGTAGGAAATGGCACTTCAAGGAGAGTGATTTATGCATGCACAGCATCAGGGTTCTTGTCTTTGTATTATACATACATGACTGGCCTCAGTTCCAGTAAGAAAATGGTTAGGAAAACAAGCAGATTATTACAGACTTGAGACTTATGTTTCAAGTCATATTCTCAGGGACATTTTTTAAAGAGGAAACTATTTACTAAAATAGAACCAGATTGAGTTCTAGGGAAGCGTGAAACTAAGGCGGAATAAGAGGGACCCTGGCCACAGTGTTTCCGAATGGCGAAGGGTCTGTCTCATAAATCTCAGGGCATTCGTTTCAAATCTTTGTCGAGGTAAAAAAACCAAAACAAACTTTAAGGTAGGACAGAAGGACACAGATGATCTTCTGAATTAAAAACTTTTTCCCTGGGCAAAATATCAAGCTCTAGGAGAGCACCCTAACTCCAGACATGTCTCACCAACTTGACTGTCAGAGGCACAAAACTGACAAAAAGAGCAGAGATCTCTACCCTCACCACAGGGAGGAACGTGACCAAAGGTGCCGTGCATCATATACTGAATAYGTTCAGAAGGGGAAGGCACACAGCCTAATTACAGGGTAATCATCTTCATTAGCCAGCTATAGGAGTTTGATGACAAAATGAATCAGGACCCCAGTTATAGGAGGATGTTCCTATCACCTGAGGAAACAAATATTCTTAGAAGTAACTTCAGTCGTGATTACAGGGAAGCCAGAGCCCTTTTCCTCATCCTCTGTCTTCAGAGGATCACAGTTTCCTTCATCACAGTTCTTTTAATGCTTCCTTGTTTGTTCATGGGTAACTTTCCAGCGTTGGAGGGTAAGGGAGAGAGAGCAGAAAAAACCCGATGACAAAACTCAAAGTCCCCATCTGTACAACAATACCAAACCCACGGCAGATAGCTTGAAGCTCTCCCCCTAAGGCAGTTCTATGCCGTCCTCCTCCAGCAAGCAGGATTTCTCCTCCTACGTCCCGCATCCCCCTGGAACAAAACTTTCCAGTGTATCTTACTTGAAAACCAACAGCTAGAGGTTTTTCTTTTAACTATTGCATATGACAGTTCAAAACAGAAAATATAATGGAATGGAATAAAATTAGGTGATACATCTTCCAAAAACCATGCCTCTATCAAGAGATTTATCTCGCATCTGGTGATGAGAAGCTGTTGCAAATTCAGCAGCAAATATGAGCTAAGACTTCGAGCCTTGCTTGCAGAATTCCAGGTTAAGGCCATTACAAGTCATTAGCAAACAGCCTGAATTTTCCCAAAAGTCACAAGGATGAAAACCAAACTCCTATGTTTTCATGAAGAGGGGAGCATATAAAGTTCTTTTGTTCCTTCTGGACATGGTAACAGCACTGTGGCCATTCGATGTAAAGACAAACTTTTTCACCAGCAAAAACTATGTTCCCTCCCAGTGCACAGAGAGCAAAAACCTCTCTTCAAAGTATAGAAGAAGAGCTCATTGCATAATGTTAGCTCTGCCAGTACTGATATACTAATCCTCCTGCTCTAATAAAGGAAGAGTGAGATGAGACCTATCACTGCCTTGCATAGAACATAGACAAAAGCTCTGTATTTTCTATAGAGCAGTGGATCATGCCCATAAGATTTCCTAAATAAACTGCTGAAAGTCATGATGCCACATGGGAAAAGACCTGGACTCCAATTACAGAGATAAATTCTTACTCAAGGAATAGGAAGTGCTTAGACTAGGTGGAGGATCATAAATTACACTTATTACAGAGTTGCCAGGCTGTCTAAATTGCACTGGAGCATTAAGTCAGTAGAGCAGAGACCTGAGTCACGATTATAGGGAGGTTGCATCGTCCACAGTAATCATTTTTTCCTCCCTCTTCTGAGACTTTTTACTGTGTCTCCTTGTTTGCTTAGACTTTCTTGTATGCTTTCTCTTGCCTGTAAATTTATCTTTGATGCATTGTAAGCATAAATTCTTACAAAAATAATTATCTCATTTAGGAACTTAATACAGGAATGACACGTAGGATCACTTGATAGGCACAGAAGTCTCAAAAAACTATCACAGCTAAGCAGTAAGCTATTATTCAGGTCAGGATTGCATACACAAACACGGCTTGCACTGGGCAGAAAATCAGCACACAGAATATGGTTCAGAGCCTATCTCCCAAAAAAGGTTCAGATGAAGAAAGAACTGGGCCAAGAGGGAAAGGCTGCAGCTTGACATTTAAATTGACCCCAGCATGATAACACGGGCCATCTCACTAGGAATTCACTTAGAAAAGCATCTATGGCAAAAACTGTTGTTGGAGTATGTTAATTAATATTAGAAGTCACAAGTTCAATGTTAAGTTTGTTCTAGTTACGAAGACAGCATATCAGTTTTTAACTTCATATTCCCAGTACAATTTTAGCAGCCCATTAGGCCTTTGTGCAGCAGGCACCAACACCAGYGCAGCTCTTCAGTGAAGAGCCTTCCTTACAACCCTGGGGGGAGTGCAGGGTCCCGAAGAGAAGAGTCCTGCTAGTTTCTAGGTCCCTATCACCAACATCTTTTCTGGGGGATAAAATGAAGTTTATATTCCCCATCCCTCAAGGTGCTGAGCACTCAGGACCTTGCAGGAACAGCCAGCTGAAACTATAATAGGAAGGGTTCGATGTGAATGCCATAGGCATACTTAGACTCTTTGCCCACAGTTTATTTGGCTGCCCAGTTGTGAATACCTGTGTCTCAGGACAAGTAGTTGCACGACTGTTCCTGCTGACACAAGGGAGGCAGTGGGAGCATTTGCACTATTGCGCAGGGAAATCGGCCTAAACTGCCACTGGAGCGACAGCTCCAGGGAGAAATACACAACCAACGCACCGGAAAAACACGGGCGGAGATCTCCCGTTTAGGGTTTCCTAATTCTGGAGCCAGTCCAGGCCCAGCTCCTGCTCAAGGCAGGACAATCTGTCATCAGAGAGCAGTAGCACGATGGAAAAGTTCAGCTGTTCCCTTGATACGCCACCCGCATCGGGCAGAGCTTCACCCGGTTTCAGGCTCTGGCTCYTTTTGCACCAGTCTGCCAGAGAGAKAGAGCTCAAGTCTTTAGCTTGGCACCYGCGGTATTAAAAAGAGCTTAGAAACACTATATTTACGCAAGCAGTTTTCCTCACTTAGGCAGTCTTAATGACCTACACTAGACCTCTGAATGACTCATGGCTTAAAATGTGAGAACATGTAAATTTAATGTCATCAGTGTGGGATAGAAAGCAAGGACTGTTCAGAACACAGCACAGCRCAGTCCTTGTGGTCAGGGGTCCTCGGTGAAATCTCTGCATAAATACTCAGAGCTAGTAACTGAGAGTTAGTAATAGCTATGTGCAGCTCGACACACTTCACTGAAACACATGGAAGAGACCATGGAATCAAGGTGAAAGAGCAGAACTGAAATAAAGAAATACTTTACAGTCCAAAAAYTGCAAATAGCAGTAACAGATGACTCCTCAAACAAGAATAAACATTATTTATGCCAGAGGAAGCCATGCACACCTAGATACACAARTTCTTTTTGTTTTTGTTTAGTCATTTCACATTAGTCATTACAAATGAACACGAGAGCTGAGCACAAACTCTATGAGTCACAACCATATTAATTCTAAAAATTCTGACATCCCGTTTTATGCAAATATTCAGGGACCTGAGCATCCACTCCAACGCCACTCTCTTCCCAGGAAATTATACTCCATTCACCTGTTGCACAGAGCGCATTCGTGCAAGGGTTTTCTGGTAATATTCTTTGTCTGGGTAATAGTCCCCCCTCCCTTTGAGGTGGTATTATGTTGTCTGCCCTGTTACTGTTTTAGGCTAAAGAAGAAAGACTGTCAGCATGGCAACTTGTTGGAGAAAAGGCTGGCTTCTAAGCCATTTTACATTTGATTCATGTAAAATTCATGAGTTAAAGCTGAAGGACATTCCTAGAAGTCCAAACCCTTGCTYCAGTAAGTCCTGCAGTCCTGCCTAGACCTTTTCCGCAACACGCACAGTTTCTACCAGATTTTGGTTATTTCTAGTTATTTTTTTAAGACAAGTCCTAAACTCTGAAGTAAGGAGCTGAAAGATTCTTCCTGCTACCTTAGGAAACTGCCATTGAGGAGGGAAGATAGTTCACAGGTTTTGTTTGGTTTGTTTTGTTTTTTAAACTTCTCCGGGAAGCCATATAACAGAACTTACTTTTTATAACACACGCTTATTTAAAGAACCAGGTATTACTGTTAACAAAGTTCACTGTAACAAGCAATTAGGATGAAAAAGAGCAGAAAAGGGTAAAGGCTGGTGATACCCACCTTTATGTAAATCAGTTCATGCAACACTGTTTGCGATACCTTGCATAGTACCAGGCACCCTATCTCAAGTATAGTCTTAGCAGGTGGTGTGAGAAGACAGATGAACACCATCAAAAATTTAAACATACTGAGAAACTGAAAGTCTTAGAAAGCAAATTAAGGAGAGGACATTATAACCGTGTATCAAAGAATGAAGGGTATAGAGCAGTTTCGTATCTCCTATTCTCCCCAGCACAGGAAGCTACAGAGCAATCAGCAACTTTCAGAAATAAGAAAAAAAAATTTTTTTCTTCACAGGTCCTTAGATTGAGTAATTTCTTCTAAAGAAAAGTTTTGCAATCTCAGGTCAACAATACTCACTTATTCTGATTAGCAAAAATGCCGACAGGCTTTCACATGTCAAGCTGATCTGTAAATACCTAAGGTAGAGATGCAACTCAGGGTAGGACAACCTGCGCACCAGGGATTTCTCACGTTTCACCCTGGACCATCCGGTACCAGTTACTCTTAAAGGAGACAGGATACCAGAGCAGGTGGATGGGCAACGCTGCTCGATGATCTAGCTGCAGTTTGACAGTGATGGAACAGCTGACAGGCCCCTTGTGTGCTGCTTTTCTCAATGGCTGTGTTCCTCCTGCAGAACCAGTCCATCCCATCCGCACTGCTAGAGATGCCACAGTCATGGTTGCAGAGGCACTTTCCACTCTTTTTCCAGGAACTTAAACTTTCAAAATACATATTTGGAAGGCTGAAAGATTTCGTGCTTGCTCTCCAAGAATAAATGAAGCTTTTGTGTAAACAAAGTGTTTTTGGTAATTAGAAATAATAGTTTGGATGGGGGAAAGGGGAGAGCTTGGAAACTTAAATGGCTTTTTATTTTGAATAAAAATATAAGGCACTTAGAAATACAGCCGTATCACAAGAAATTGCTAAACTCCAACATCTGAATAGAGAGTCAAAGCACCAATCTTTCAGAAGCTATGCACATGCTCAGCAAGCTGGATGAAGACATCCAGCACACATACCAGTGGTTCCAGTTCTACTTTTACTCCTGGCTTCCACTAAGCTCTACTTCGGATAATGAAAGCAGTGTATTCAGCCGCCAAAGAGACAAAGAAAAGCAGAAAGAATTCCTTAGCTACAGATGATTGCTACACATTTTATTCTTTTTTCTTTGCTTTAGCGTTAGGTCATCAGGTAATTTTTAGTAACATTTTGTATTCCAAAAAGCTGGGATTTACAGCCTGTAGAATTTTTTGAGAGCATCGTATCTACAGAAGTTATTAACAAAAGACAATATTTTCCTAAATGATGTTCTAACGTTAAAATAAAATCTTTTGTTAATTTTTTAAACATATTTTCAAACAATTTAAGCGAAGAATAACACTTCCTATGGCTAGCAGATTACCAAGATGGTTAATTATCACCAACTATTCCTCATGCTTGAGGATTCTTGTGCCAGTAAACACTTCACCCAAGAATCCCACAAAGCCTCAGTGTCTCACAAGCAGAGACTTTCTACTCATGTTGATAAACAGAAGAAAAGAAATATTATACTACTTGCTAGCCAAACAGTACTTCTTTCCAACACTCTTGACCTTTTTAGAACAGTCACTTTTCTTTTAATGGTGACATGATTAAGGGTGTAATTGGAGATCTGTATTTGCTGATGCCTCTAGGGTGGTGTTCTCTTAGCATCTGAAAAATCAAATACAACCCCACATATGTAGCTTTAAGAAAATATAAACCAGAAAATCATGAAAGTGAACAGGTGCAAGAAAAACAAGATTAAAAATTCATTCTCCTTTTCCAAAAAAAATTTTTTTTTTTTAAATTCATTCTCCTTTTCCAAAAAAATTTTTTTTTTTTAAAACAGGTTCTGAAGTATTTCCAGGAGTTCTGCCATCTCCTCTATTTATCTTCTGTAGAAGTGTGCAACTGCTAAAACCTTGTGCATGAYTGATATTCCGAATTAGGCAGCTCCATCATTTTTGCTAAGGACTTTCAGAGGAAAATAAGAAGATATTCTGTGAAGTATTTGATATTTTCTAGTTATCAAAATTGTAAAGGAAAAGACATCAAAGGCCCTGCAAGTGGAAATCAGTTAAGAATTCAGGATTGGAGCATGAATTGAGGAAGCACCTATAATGCAGTTATTTGAATTTTCATTGTTCTTGCAATAATCTCTTTTACATGGCACTAATCATGTGAGAATTCTCTTGCTACACTCAAACAAGTAGGATGCCTTTGGATTTTTCATGAAAAGGCATCATCAGTAGGTTGCAAGGAAAAACAAAATGTTCTGAAGAGACTTCAAATCCCAGTTATTTGCAATAGTTGTAACCACACTTTGCAGATTCCTGCATCTGAATATAACATAATGTCAGTTTAAGTAAAGGCATGCAAGGCTGCTAGAAATGTGCATTTTTAATTCTAGGAACTGACAGATAAAGAAAGATACATCAATAAATCATTACAGTCTGCCCACCCCACCTTTAAAATTCCCAACACAGCTGTGCCAAAAAAACCTGTTATGCTAAATCTCAGAATTATCTGGGTCCAACAGGCATTACTATTAAATTCTTCTAGTTAGAACTTAACCTTTGTGATTCTGAAAGAATTATATTCTACCTCATCTATGAAAAACTGAGAAGCAATAGTGTATGTAGACACACCTCCACCCTTTTTTTTTTTTTAAACAGAGTAAACCACCAGAAAGAATTACATAAAAGATTTAATATGTATTAAAATCTGAAGAACCGCTTTTAAACAAAAAGTTAAAAGTAATTAAAGTAATTTTTCATATAGTAATTGAGACGCATTTGGGGTATTCCACAAATTCATCACCAGTTAGAGCCTCAGACCTCCAAGCTCACTATTACTGAAACTGGACGCTAAGCTTTTGCAGGGTTACATCCTGTCCACAATCAGAATACAGCACTGAGACAAAATATACTCTAAAACTGAAATCAAAATGAGATCTTTCAGGACTCTTATGCATGAGTTAATACTTCTAACTACAGAAATCAGCAACTGAGGTTGTAATTATTCCCTCATATACCCACTTCTGTCCCATACCTTAAAAATTCTGCATAAAATTCTTAAAATGTATTTGGCCTGAAAAAACATAAGACTCCACATTTAAAATTACTGAAGAGCTCTTGACTCTCAGGATTACTAACAACTGATTCTGGCTTTTTAGAAACAGCAGTAATGACAAAACCATCTTTTCAGTATCTGACAAAATGTACAGAAAACCAAAGCCAAACAAAATCACCCGCACCTGGTCATCTTTTCTCCATTGCCATGAAGCTCCACATCAAGATTAATGAATAGGCTTATTTCTAAAAAGCTTGAGAACATAATACAGAATCAAGCTTAGTAATAATTCTCTGGGAGCTGCATCATGTGTCTTTCCATTGTAAGAGCTTCCTGGACTGTAATTTCTCCAACAGGAACTTCCATACTACTTAGTTGGTAAAAGAGGTACAAGATGTTGCTTTTAGCACCAAGACATGGAAAGGACGCCCACTGTCAGTATTTAAAATGCTGAGAATTTGAACTGATTCCCCAAGGACTTACTTAGCTGGGGCTGGGAGACATTTTCCCCAGCAAATCTTAAATTTCTCATTAAATAGGCATGATTTATATTATGCAGTATTGAAGGTGTTTTGGGAAGAGTTCAATGCCTAAAATGGCTAGAGATCTTCTTTGGACAGTTGAGGACTTTATTTAAACAGATACAAAAGCATGCCCCTTATCTCTCCTCCAAAATCTTACTCAGCAGGCAAAAAGCTTGAGCTTCACAGTGCATCCCTTGGTAGGGATTAATCTTTTGGCGTGTATCTTCTGGTACAATGGTGTGATCCAAACCATCATAAGTAAAACTGTCTTTTAGATACTTTTGCCATGCCTACAGATACTCTATTGTTCAAAACACTAAATCCTGAGATGTTTCAAATTCAAGATACTTCTATGAGACTGTCTTTTTAAAATTTAAACTAAAGATCAGTCAGAATGGAGATGTGCTCTATAATTAGTAAAAAATAACTAGATTCTCTGTGCCGTGTAATAATTTTACTGAACAAATAGCTCTCAAGATGTACTTTTCATAATTTTTATATACAAAAACCATAGAAGAATAAAGCTTTAAGTAATGGTTTTACAGAATACGTTGCAATTAATCATGGCATAGTATGTTCCCAGATATTCAATACCAAGCTCACAAGTCAGAAGCATCTATCATGGGGCATTTAAAATTGTAACATGCTCTTCTCATCTTTGCAATTACAAATGACTTTTAAGACGCCCCACTCTTCAGCAGCACTTAGCTTTCACCCAATGCAAATTAATCTACAAACAAGTACTGAAATCCTGGAGGTCTGATTTAGGGACAACATTCAGCATCACCTCAGACATTTATTACATGATAAATTAATTTACTAAATGGAAAGTTTCTCTTAAGTTATCTTTGGGAAACTTAAACACATTTAGTTAAGGACAACACACAAATTTAACTTATAAGGTATCTTCTCCAAACAGTGAGTTTGTGCTAACATGCAGAATAACACCACTTGCAGAATTTAATTAGTGCAGCTTTTAAAGCATTTGCAATCCTTAGCTAGTACTTTTTTTCTTGACTATTTGGTTCAGGGGATATGGCAGTTAAAATGCAATGTTAGCATTCTCAAGGCTACTTTAAAATAAAATGTAATCATACTAATAATCATTTACTTTTTTGTACTTAATTATTTCATTGTAGTCACATTTCATTAAACCAAACAAATAAACAAAGGTCAGAATAGTAACTATGAGTGATTGTGCTTTATGAATTATTTCTAATGTGTCTCTAAAAAAACCAAACCMAAACCATCCCAACTTAACAACCAAATATTAAAAATTTGGGATAAAGCTATCAAAAAGCCCAAACTATTGAGTTACCAAAACATTAGCAAGAACAAGGTTTCAGAAAGATGCAATAGTGTGATCACATTTTGAATGTTGACATTTTAAAGCCTTTACTTTCATTAATATAAGGTAATTAATTCCCCCCCCCCTTTTTTTTTCTTTAGATCACAGCAGGAATCAAATCATCAAGTGTGAGTGATTACCCATGCTTACTCTAAATGGCAGACAACACAAGTTACAGAAACCTGGACCAAGACTACAGTAGTTTACAAAACGTAAAACAAGGTTAACAGATATGCCTTCTTTAGGATAATACATAAGAAGGGTTTTAGGAACTTTGTATCAATAGCTCATTTCAGACTATGCAGTGTTTTCTCATCCCTTCCAGAGGTCTGTGAAATAAAGTGGTAAACATGTTCTCTTCAATATTCAGTTCAGTAAGAGTTTAGTTGCAAAAAGATTATACTTGCATAAATATAAAAACACATGATAAAGCAAAATATTTTAATTAGTAAGCCGATCATAAATAAATTCACCTAAAATTAACAGAAGAAGCAGCTGTGTTCTTTCTACATGGATACTGTTTTCAGCATTTTTTAATAGTCAACTTCATCGTCTAGCCTGGGACAAAACAATTCATCATTGAACACGCAACAATTCTGCACACTGAGCTAAGTCTTTTTTTTAGTTACATTTTTTACATTTTCTTTACAAATGTAATATTTATGTACATTATATATTTTATTTCTACAATTGATGTACTTTACTGAAACTCTACAACTTTCACAGGGAATTCGCTGAAGTCTTTAGTAAATACGAATCATTCCTTTTAAAAAGAAATTCATATAAACAACCAACATACAGCACTGCCCTTTGACATCTCTGTTAAGAATTTGGATCTGGAAGGGCTACTATAATAAATGTAAGAAAAAAGGCTTTACCTAATTGTACATTTCGTTAAGAAATATCATCCCACATAGCTACATAAATTCACCAGCTTGCAATAAACAGAGCACCATACCGCTGCACAACTGGAAACGTGTATAAACCAATTTAAAGTTTACTAGTGAAACAGCTTCATCACTCCTAGCACTTTTAGACTGAAGTAAATCTGCAAAATTCTTTTGGAAATGTGTATTTCTTTAGCTGCAAAGCTTCCAAAACAGTGCTGGTCACTGTATATTGCGAAGAACAAGTATCCACTTTTGCAACTTCCCATATGCTTCTCCCKGCCCACGCTTCTATCTGAAGGCAGGATTTTTCTTCTATTTATTCCTTGTTCACTTACAAATCTGCTGTTGAATATTAAGTAAGAATTCATAATATGAGAAAGCTGCTTCTGTCCGATCCTCAATTAAATGCTGAAAAAAATCTGTTTTGGCAGGGTTCTCATCTCTGAAAGAAGAGAGGAAGGTATTTTAGTCCAAACATTGAGCAAAAAAATCCAGTGTAAATTCAAGCAGAGGCATAAGTTCTAACGAATTGCTTACTGTCCTTTTGAGTCTAAATTCAGTCCAAAGATACTACAATTGCAAATAATCAAAATTTTAGGAAAAACCCCKAAAGTTTGTAATACACTATCAAACAACAGCATCTTTTTAATAAGTATAAAATGGTAGAAAAGTGGGTGAAATAGCATTTAAAATATCTTGTAGAAACACAAAAAAGGAAACATAAAAATGATTTTGTTTTAGAAGTTAACAAATAACTGGTGGCAATGAATTCTGAAAGGGTTACATTAAATCCTGATAAAGATTAAAAAACTGGAAAATTTACTTCTCTGGTTACATGTAATCTCAATCCCCTCCCCAGTTTTTCTTATTTGGCAACAGAACAGAGAAGGTAAACATGTCAAAGACCTAGTATCCAAAATTATTGCTCCAATAAAAATTTGCTGGGACACGGCAAATATTTGCTGGGGCAGAGTCCTCTGTACTGGTATAGTATAGCGTGCAGTAAAGCTCTGCTATTTACTGTGGTCTCTCAGCACTACTCGCAATTCAAGCAGCAGCCACAATGCCAACAGTTGAAGAGCTTCAGTCCTATATTTAAACATTATTTATCTGAGTAAGAAAGTCATCATACTCTCTTAAAATGTGATCTCCTCTCCCATCAGACTCAGTAAACTGAGTACTCTAGAGAATGTAAACTCAAGTATAAACATTTTATAGAATTTAAACTTCTTTAAGCGGGTCATGGCTTGAAAAGGTTTCAGAACTTGCCTCATATGTCATAAATCAACCGCAGTCCTATGGAGCTCAGTAACAAATACATACAATTATTAAACCATCTACAGATTATTAACCTTACTTGAATTCTTTTTATATGTATGTATTGAAATTATAAAAGCTATACCAGAAATTAACGTGGTTAACCCCATTGATCATAAGGATACCCACTGCTTTAGCATATTCTTAACAATATAAAAATATGCAACTAATTCCTACCAATAAAACTATTAGTAACTGAATTTGCACTAGATTCAAAGATGACCTTTGCTGCTAAGGGTTTTTAAATAACAGCACTCTATCGACTGGAAAGAGGATGTTACTCAGTTTCTTCCGGGTCAGATACTCCCACTTTTCATCAGCGTCAATTAGAAATTGTAAATACAAGTTGCCAATAATTACTCAGTATCTAACAGATACTTACTTTATTACTTGAAGAACTGGACTTAAAGGTCTACTGTCTCTAAGCCAAKATATAAAAGATCGTGTCCTTTCTGAAGAAAGTGCATCTACCTCAGGAAGCTGTGTCTGGTTGAATGTAATTGAAAGAAGTCATCATCTTTTATTATCAGAACGATTTTAAAAAATAGATCCTGATAGTCGTAACACGACCCAAGCCACAATTTCTATTAAGAAATCACCAAACATGGATTACATATACACATTTTTTCTTCAGCTCAAAGTACAAAAATTTGGCAATATCTGTTCTGCAGGAAGCAGTACATCTTTAACTTACACTGCTTTTTAAGTGCAAAAGATTTTAGAAAGTAAGCTCATTTAAAAAGTCATCTTTGCAAAATGTTGCTTTCGCAGTTTTCTTGCCTTTATCTTCCCCTGTCAATCAAGTTCCTACATGTTGCATTTTGCATCACTGAAAAGATGAACAAAACATGAAGAAGTGAAATCCGAATTGTAAGCAAATTTCAATGCAAAGATTATACTGGACTATTTGGTTGGGGAATGAGCTGAAAAAAACAGAATTTAAAAAACTTGAGCCATTCACCAAGCTAAATATACCAACTCTTAGGCCAATATAACCTTTTAAGACAATTACTATGACATAAAAGAATTGATTACAGATTTAAAAGTAGTTCCATTGCTACCTTTGTAATAAATAAATGGAAGACATAATTTAAAAGCAAAGATAACAACTTTTGTTTATGTTAGTTTTTTCTCTCATTTTCATTATAATAAATGCTATATAACCGTTGAAAAAAAATTGTCATCCTTCCTTTATCCAAGTTCTTCCTGAAAACTCTGTCAATACTTACCACCAGCTGATCAGAGGGGACAGTTTTAAATTGCTAATACAAGCAAAATACAAAACTCTGAACAAGCAGTCCAATTTTATAGTAGTCTTAAAGCTCACTACTCTTAACCTGTTCTTATAATTACCACTTGTCACTTACTTTTCCCCTTCATACTATACAAGCTTTATAAGCAGGAAATATCTTCCTATGTGTTTCTACAATGACTACCACATTTTTGGTGCTGACTATAATCATTCGATTCTCAGCTTTTCTGGAATGTCTTAAAAGGGTCCATCCTTACCCACCACTTGTTGACATTTTGGAATCACTACCCACAGAAGAGGGATCTTCTCTTTAATTGCTGCTCTGTTTCACACACAAGACTAGTAGGTACAGGTTATAACATAAAAACCCCTCCACCAAAACATGCATTCAAGGGTCTTTAATATTCTAATAGCTAAAAGTGTTTCTTTTTAACATTGACTCAAAGCTTGGAAGATAAGCAAAACTTAACTCTTACCCTTTACTTACAGGCCTATCATGTCATACCATAGACTTGGTATCTTACACCAGGTTCGGAGAACACAAGGCTTCTGAAAACCATGATATCAATAAAATAACTCTAATCTTAACAATTACCATGTCTGAATAGATAATTTTTTTATTCATTCTGTGAAATTCTATCCCATTCTTGTGAACTCYACATGTATTTCCATAAAAATAATAAAAGCAGTAATGTCATAGAACAATTTTTTGGCATTCCATGAATGCCAAAATTTACATGTTTACATTCTTTCCTTGAAAGCGTTTGACAACTTCTATCTGTCTCCTATGAAGTTGGCAAGAGGTTAGAAGGTACCCAATAAAAAAAACCCTGATTCATAGTTACATAATTAAAAACTGAAAATGCAGAAAAACCAGATTAAATATAGATTCCAAACGTAAGCACTATACAGCATAGCTCATTAAAACACCTACCATTTTCTGTGGTACTGACGCATAGTTTGGGTATCCAAGGACATCTTTTATGAAGTTGTTATCACAGTTTTTTCCAATCCAAATGTAAAAAATCTGTAAGATGTCAGAATCAGTTTTAGAAGAGGCCTTACATACATTTTAGAGAAAGAGACAAGTGGTGACRTAATTGGAATAATATCAGAATAATACCTTTCATGCAAGTGAATCACTTGAGAGCTCCAGTTGCAATTCATATATACATCTCTATATTCATTATTTGTACATTTACTTATTAATACATTGGTAGCATTTGGAATAAGATCATTAAATGTCAAAAAAAAAAAAAAAAAAAGGTAGAATGCAAATACTGAAAGTCTGAGGATGCAGGACACCTCTATATTGGAACAGTTAATGCACTAACTTCCCATGTTTACTGCCTAAAATGAAAAACCTAAAATTTTATAAGGTGACACCACTGTGTCAGTTACTGCACACTGACTTCCCAATCTAAACAAGTCATAATAAAGCATCAACTATGAAAACAGATTACAGCAATTATTTCAGTATAATTTCTATGAATACCTTAAACTGTATCTACAGATTTTGTTCACTCCCCACAATTCCCTCACTCTTGCAACTCTTACGTCACACAAGCCACAAATCATAAAACCACTTCTATTTGTGCRTAACTGAGAAGGTTCCTGCATAAATGAGAAGTGCTTTGTTAGAGAGACTGTAGTACATGCAATTTAATAACCATTAAGAGAAATTCTGGAAAATGGAAATCCATTATTTCCAGGGGAAAAAAAACTTGATGTGAACTCTTGGTATGTTCTGATCAGTCTAGCATGAAAAAAATTAACCTCTGAAGCCTTAATATGCAACCTGAAAGATACTCCTCTGATCAAAATATGAAAGCCTTTCACTGGAACACAGATTACTGCCAGGTTACCTGGAATGCTGATTCACTACTGTTATTGTTGAGAGTTGACTGCTTTAAATAATTCAGCATAAAATTATTTAAAAAAAAAAAAAAAAAAAAAAAAAAAAAAAAAAAGAGCAAGCAAAGGAATGTGCGAAACTGGTAACTTACTGAACCACAATCCATAAGAAAAGCTCCTTCTCTTGTCAACTTCTCTGCAGACAACTTCTGAAGAGGTGGCTGAGGAACAACTCGGTCATTTACATGTATGGTACTCTGTAACAAAAAACAATACTCAATAACACTAGAATATAAATAAATCCTATTTTTCATCTTAACCAGGAAAAAAACACTGTTAATCTCTAGCAAAATTTGAGAATTCTCATGTAACAAAATGCCATGTTAAGCCTAAAATGATTATTTACATCAAACAATTCTAGAATGTTACTTAGCCTAAAGGCTACTTTATTACCTAAAAAAGAATAATGCAAGTTCATTTAAGTTGTGTATGTAACATTTCTCACGCTATACATACCAAACTTTAAAAAGAACTCTAGTGTTTACACTTAAATTTTCTACAAACACCCTCCATAGATTTTTTCATTGCATTCAACTGCACTAGAAATGTTGCAAGAGGAGAAAAACATCAAATTCTACTCCCTTTAAGGGTTCACTATTTTACTGCATTCAAGTAACAGAAAGTTCCTTGATTTAACATCCTGCCTGAAGYGATACATGGGTTTGTCCACAGAGCACTATGACTGATCTGATTAAATAATCTGGCAGTTAGCAATGACATTATTAAAAAATACACCCCCCACTTCCTCCCCAGCAATAAAAACGAACAAAACCAAGAAAAAACCCCAACCCCCCACTATTTTCAGATTAAAGCTGCTTCCCCCTCCAATACAAAAATAGGCTGAATATCTGTTAAGAACCTGTGAGGCATTCTGCAAATAATGTAGGGAAAAAATAGTCTAGAGACTAAGCACATCTCCACATGGTAAAAGATTATTAAAAAACCACTATTTTAAAAATTCCATATTATAATGCAATAGATTAGAAGCTTTTTGGGATTTATACATAATGAGGAAAATCAAGCTACTGAATTCCACTTGGGAAAGTTCCAGGCTTACTCAATGCTCTCAAGAATCAAGTGTTAAGAGAAAAGAAAACCAGCAAAAACATTTTAAAAAAATTCTGTAATATATGTCATAGAATTTTCTAAAGAAACAAGAAATTTAAGAACAGCCTCTGTCACAAATACTTTAAACTGAAGTAATACTAAATAACAGATTAGCACTCTGTTATACGATTTAAAATGTGGTTTGTCAATTAATTCCAGTAGGTCAAATAAGCCCTATTTTCTGTATTATTCTACTAGAAATAACTGATCTGAAATCCTTTTCTAATAAAACTGGATCTCCCAAAGACACCGCTGGTTCTTTACAGCACTCGCACACTGAATATAGTGTTTCAGCATAAGTTCCACAAAAAACTTAACAAGGTTAGTTGAAGAAGTTGGCTTCTCAAATACTGGGGTGGGGGAGAGGGGGAGAAGTATAGAATGACTAACTAATCAATTCCACTGAAGAACAGTGGAACAGATGCCTAACTAATCAATTCCACTGAGTTTAGACTCATATATGTGAGTTTATGAAATACCTTAAAAGAAACTTTGAGACTATAAATAGCTCACAGGTTGTGCTGAACAATACCAACTGCCAGAGAAACTACTCAAGTTACCATATAATCTTCTATGACACTTAAAAACAAACTCCTACATATACTTTTCCAAAGCTAGTGACTAACAAGCTCATGAAAACTTACTTAAAAAAACAACTTATTTTTGCAATTACAACTAACTTTGACCTTAAATAAAATCCCATCTTACTTCTTACTGTTAAAAAATGCATCCATTTCCTAGGCTACCTCTGTAAAAGGTGAACTAATAAAACCTGGTTTCGTACATGAAGTACTTTCTCAGCCTGATCACGACCATCCAGAAGTACAATTCTGTTTCATCCCCATCAGTCTGAGAAACCACTGGAATTTTGTTATTGCAGGCAACTTTATCTGGTTTCAGTATACAAAACCTAGAATCCTTCACCAAATCTACTTCCTCGATTTCCCCCAGACAGTTCTAACACACAAAACCACACTGGAGATGTTTCCAATGCATACAATCTTCTCTGCTTTCTTTGTAGAATAGAAAACCATGGAATTATTGTGGTCACTGAAACAAGCTGAAGTAAAACCACAGTTCTGCTCATAACACACTACTGTACTTGCAACTCAAAACTTGAAAATAAATGTTTTTCTTGACTTTTTATAACTTATGGAAAATGCTCAGTTTACATTACAATAACAACTTTAATTAAATTATTGCAGCACAACATCAGGTTTAACAGACCATTAAAACTAGAAAATGTTATAAAACAGGCTTCATACATTACCTCGTCAATCAACTTGTCTATTCTGTACAAGTTGGGATGTATCATTTTCATCAAATGAACAAGAGGCTGGCTCTTCATCTGGCACATTGCATATACACGATCATCCAAGCGTGTACTCGTGCCTGTTCTAAATGCTTTCTGTAAGAGAACAGTGTTGTTACTCAAATAAATCCTGTATTTTATGTCACATCTAAACAGTGTATTTCAGATTTTTTGAAAGTGTCAAGCAAAGATGGCAAAGCTTTTGTAAAGAAATGTATCTTATTGAGATACATTAGAATCTTAATCAAATATAACTTGAATACAATACCTTTTAAAACTTAATCCATTCTCCCTCCTTATTGTTGAAGGAGAATAAAAAAATTTTCTCCGCACTTGGTGTAAAATGTGTATGTGATTGGGCCAGCATTTCTCATTTTTATTCTTGACTAATGTTACTGGCCTGTGAAACTCAACGATGCAAGATATCATCGGAAGATATGAGCCTAGCAGAGTTCAAAGAAGATGCTTCTTTTTTTAGATTAACTCTGATTTTATATTAGTAAGAATTAAATGTTAAGGAAAAGCTTTGGAAGGGAAATACACTTTCATGTTTTATAGCAGAAACTAGGCTCTCATAGAATAAAATTTATTTTGTAACTCTCTTTCCTACTGGATTTTTCAGATCTCCTTCAGAAGCAATCGGTAAATGATCACTGTTAGAAGCAACACAATGGAGTAAGCACCACATTCTGATTCAATGGAGAATATTCCTATAATCAAAGTTCATATTGACTTCTACAACGAAGCTAAGTACATCAGTCCTCTTCTCCTTGGCTGCCACAAGCATTTTGGTTTTGGTTTCTCTATATCCCAGGCTTTTTTATTATTGTTACCAAAGATAATAAAAAAAAGCCTAAACAACTTATTTTCTCAGCCACTCTTACTTCTGTCTTTTACACAGATCCTCTTGATAATAAATGGTCTGTTTTTTCCCCACCATTAACTGCATTACTTACGCAAGTACCAAAGAAGTCCTAATCAGTATATTAGAGACTGAAGTAATCACTAAGCCAAAGAAAGTAAGTTGTTATGATTGGATTTCTTACCAAACTTACATAAAGGTTTCTTCATGATAAGAAAACAACTGTCAGACATGAAAATTTTTAAGCTATGAGATTTATTGATAACAAAACCCTGCAGTAAGTTCTCTTTTTATTTTTAAGTATGATGTTTGGTAATACAAAGATATTAAAAAAAAAAAAAAAATCAGAAAGTAGTAACTACTTCTATGTGAACTTTAAACTRTATTACTTTAGTTTCTGTAATAGATATCATTGTATCTCCATGGGAACTCATTTTCCTCCTTGGTACTTTCAAGTACAAAGTATATGCATTGAAAAATATTTGACTTGTTTGAAGTACTAGTTAAGTGGCTTCCAACAATGTTTATGGGCAACACCAATTAGCTGCCAAAATCTGAGAAATGCTAGTTGTTAGAATATATATTTTTTTATTTTCACTGTAAACAAAATAAGACAAAATATAAAAAATTCAAAATCAAGTAAACCAATAAACCGTTCAAGCACTAATCATTTAAAATAAGCTAACATAGTCATCTTTTATGTGAAAGTCCTGTAAGCTCAAAGAGGATAACCCAATTTTCATAATTTTAGAAAAATGCAGACATTGCTTGACCTAGAGCTGAAGAATTCCTCAAATGGAACAATGAATTAAATATCAAACATTAATCCACTAGATTATACATACCTGTTTGAGAAGGGCCAAAATATACAGTGGAAACAGCTTGAGGGAATTTGGTGCTATCAGCATGGACTGCTGCAGATTTGAGGCAGTTGACATGTATGCTGCCAAGGAGTCTACCACGGCATTAACTAAGGCATCTCTTGCATCCGCAAGACTAGATGAAACTGAGCGATCCACAGCTGTTGGGTTAGAAGGATACAAGAAGTTACTTGCCTCAGTCTTCAATAGTCAGACCAGYCACCCTCAGGGTATTCAGCCCCCTGAGCTGGAAGACGGGGGACGGTGAGCAGGATAAACCCCCCATAATCCAGGAGGAAGCGGTGAACGACCTGCTACACCACCTGGATGCTCACAAGTCCATGGGGCCGGATGGGATCCACGCGAGAGTGCTGAGGGAGCTGGCGGAGGAGCTTGCCAAGCCACTCTCCATCATTTATCAGCGGTCCTGGTTAACGGGGGAGGTCCCGGACGACTGGAGGCTTGCC
>JAYKAV010003356.1:271748-318215 GCA_035582835.1 Phoebastria nigripes
AGGGACATGGTTTAGTGGACATGGTGGTGTTGGGTTGATGGTTGGACTTGATGATCTTAGAGGTCTTTTCCAACCTTAATGATTCTATGATTCTACTAGAGTTACTAGAGTTGGCYTCATTCATTCCCTTGAATTTTGAAAATATTAGTTGTGCTTTTGGGTGATATTTTAAGATTTAAAAAAAAAAAAACCACACACCTGTGGTCCTAACTTTTTTTAGAAGTAAATAAGATGAATGTCCATACAGAAATTCACTTTCATGACGCTTAAAAAATTACAGTGTGGCTGATCTCTGCTTCCTAGTTCCTACTCTTGGAGAATTTAAAAAATTGTTTAAAGCTGGGGTATATACTCAAGACTAAATATAAATCCTGTTTTAAACCTTATACAAATAACTTAGCTATTGCTGAAACTCTCTGCTGTGCTACCTCCAAGATAAGATTTGCAGCAATTATTTTTGATTTTTTTTTTTTTTTCTTCCCCCCACAAGAAATTTCTTCCATTATTTCAGTGGCATAATTATGATCAATGTAAATGAAGCTTCATCTTTCTCTGCTGAGAAAGGGCTGCAAATCCTTTGGTTGGAGGAAGCCACCTGCTGGACTGAATGCACATTTGAGATGAGATATGGAAGTACTATTTATTTCTTCTAATTTATTTGACTATTAATATACAACATAGCATATACTAAAATGCTGCACAGAGCCATACACGTTCAATGGCAAAGATCAGTCTATGAAACAGCTACAGCTACAAGTAGGGGATAAGTAAGAATCCTCAAACCAGCAGGATTAGAAGCACAGAAAACCAAAGCATGTCTCAGATACACTGTTGTCAGAAGTTCCCTTTTAGTCTCCAGCAACTCACTAAACTGAATCACTCTGTTTCTTAAGTAATCCTAGAATGCTAAAGTTTCAGRTAACAACCATGATGAATGATGGTGATACAAAAATGAGAGTTTTGATCCAAGTGTGTTATGATTCTTTGTCCTTTAATAAACTCTAGAGAACAATATAAGAAGGCTCCTTTTAAAAGATTAAAGTCAACTAAGTATTCAGACTAAGGAATATTTCAGTTAATCGTTTTGGTATAACTTTGATTTTGTCATCTTTTGTATTCTCAGGCTTCAGTGTGCTCCATTCCAACCTTTTTCTACAATACCCAGGCTTCATTCACTACTTCATTTAAACAGCTGGCAAAATTAAGAACATACAGAAAGATATTTCCTGGTCTGTACTCACCCATGTTTGCCAAGAGGCATACAACTGCTTGTACATCTGCTCCTGCATATACATCAGCCAGTGAACTTACTACAGGCAAGCAAAGTGTGTGCACTCGAATTCGACGTTCACCTAATAAAAATAAGTAGAAATCATTATGCAATATCTCCTGGTAGAGGCATGCAAATTCAGTCATTACAGTGTATCTCCTCTCATCTAGATGCACTCATTTTGTAAAAACACACCAGTCAGGAAATTTCTGTAACACTATCTCCCGTTCCCGTCTCTTAACCTGTTCAAATTCTGCAACGCTCAAGARCATTCAACTTATGAATCAGCACAAGTTCATAACACAAACTAGCTTGTAACATCCACAATAAGTGTCTTCATCCTACAAATGAAGTACATTGATTTCCATCCCAAAATTTTGTGGCATCTTCCACAACAGAAAGTTGCTGCTATTCTTTATGCCCACCCAACATACTAGCAACTCGCTCCAATCCATCACGGGTCTGTGATTTTAGACAAAGTGTGCGCCAAACATGTTACTGCTTATAACAATGGTACGCCTTTTAAATAAAAGAATCTTGCTGAATCAACTCTATGTAACRTGGAGTTACATTTTCCCATCAAAATAGAGTTTATAAAGATTTACATTACATGAATAATGCAAAGTAGGTTCTCTAGCTTTGACAAGATTCTTTCAGGGTATAGAGAACAACAAAAGCCTGTGGAACTAACTATACAAACATTATGTTAGAAAAAGAAACAAAAAGCCCAGTGGACAATTCATTTGAATTTATTTACCTTTGCTGGAAGTATACAAAAGAGCTGTTTGAAAACAAACCAGAGATGTGTCAGTCAGACTTTCCTCAATGGACATTTGTACTGCAAATCCAGCATCAGGATTGACATTGGCAAGGGACAATAAATCAGTAGATCGTACAAAAAAGTTCCCATGAAAAGTGTGTATTGAAAGACCTAGAAGCAGATTAAATAATTCAGTGAGGTTAAAACAGCATGAAAAACTCCTATCAATAATTAAAACCCACAGCCCTCAAGCTATGTTTAAGAAAACAGTAAAAAATTCTATCACGCAGAATCAATTACGTGACTCATTAGACATTTCAGCATGATCGTGTAAGAGTTCATGTTCAATTCTGAACATTCCAAACTGAACGATGCCCTTACACTACACATCAACTTAGTTGAAGTGAGATAGTGCCATCTTAAGTAAAAAACAAAACAAAAAACCAAACAGCAAAAGCTAACTTAACTTACATAAAGAAGGCAACTATCTTACTCTTCAATGAAAGAGAAATAACCTGAAATCTAATGTTGATAAAGACTATGCACATTCAAAATGATAGTTAACATGCTTACACCAACTCTTCCATACAAATCAGTATTTAAAACATACCTTTTGTACATCTTATGCGCATAACTGCTTCAAATCCAATCTTTCTTGTAAGGTATCTTTTAAGGTCTTTTTGCAACTTTTCGGCCTGAGCAGGATTATGGCTACGATGGAAAGATGGATAGTAATAGATGCATCCAGCAGAATACTTGGACATGCAAGCTGTGAAGGAGGAAAAGATATGGTTAAGAGGTAAAACCGTAACATGACATTAGGACACAAAATTGTGTCCAACCTTCTGCAAGTCACATCTATGTTCATCTTTTTCTTGATATGACCCACCGCTGTAAGACAACGAGAACTGGCCCAGACTCAGGCCACTGAAGACAGTGATGAGTCACCCCAATACACAATTACCTAATTATACACTTACTTCAACAAGCATGCTACCTTTGGCAACTAAGACAGGAGTGCATGCAGAAACATTTAATGATGTAGAGCCAAAATTAAGTGTGTGTGCAGAGACAAATCTTGGTTTAATACTGAAAGATGAGAACTCTCTTCTACCCTATGATTAAACTTTATTAGTTCCTTGCCATCTGGCTGTTTTCTGTTCTTGAGCAGGAGAGTACCTTCTCATTTAAAACTCTGAAATCCCAGAATGAGCTGTCTGATACCACCAATCCAACACTCCTGTTCTTTACTGCTATCAGCTTCAAAGTCAATTCCTTTGCAGCATTAGCTGCATTAACAAAAGTGAAAAAAGATTTACATGATTTAAGAATTCCTGAAGTAGCCTGTGCTTCCAAAGAAAGACAACAGTGTGGAAAGAGTGAATGCATACATTAGGTACTCCTTACCAAGAGAAGCTAGATCAGAATATTGTGAACTTAAGAGAAATAAATCCACAGCAGTCTGCTGGCCTGAGCAGTCCAGTGCCAACTTCTTATAAAAATCGGTTGCTGGACCAAGATGCTGGACCACCTTTGGTGAATAAATTATACAGGAAAGAGTTAAGACAACGATCGTGCTCTCTTAAGACTTCATGGAACAAAAGACATACTATTCAGTGGCAAAGTATCATATGCAAGTTTCCTTTAAGCAAGAATTTATAGGCATTTCCACCCGCAGAAATTATTTTCCTTATGCTCCATATTCTTTTAGTTTGTACTTACAAG
This sequence comes from Phoebastria nigripes, assembly GCA_035582835.1. NCBI lineage: Eukaryota > Metazoa > Chordata > Aves > Procellariiformes > Diomedeidae > Phoebastria > Phoebastria nigripes. The sequence continues at coordinate 275,504 of JAYKAV010003356.1, forward strand.
CAGTTATGATCCTACTTTCAATTAAGTTTACATTCTCATACAAATAAACATTCATGTAACTATGTAACACTTACTGGATGCTGTAAACTACAAGGCCATAAAAATAATAAGAAATCATGTTTTTAGGTCTACAATTTAATATATCCACGCTTTGGTTCAAAACCCAGGTTGATATTAACYGAGTCAGACATATTTGCAGCTTCTTTTGCTTGCCAAGAAAAGCTATGGACCAAAGGCCCAAAAGACAGCTCATGCACTTTGAAACAAGTAATACCACACCTACTAGTGATCTTAAGTGCACAAACATAGAATAATTAAAATTTAGTGAATTGCTATAAACAAAAAACAAGAGTTGATCTACAGAACTATGCAAGTCAGAAAGACATGGCCAGTCCCTAGTCTCATGAGATGAATATTAAAGGAAGTTTTAGTACCTTTGTGCTTGACCTTTGATTGGGATCTTCTCTGGAATGCAAAAGCCCTGCTCCCAAAGACGGTAACTGAGTTTGAAACACAGATATCCGACCACCCGTTGGAGACATCAGTTTAAACGCAGCCTGAAGAGCAGGGCCCAATGCACTGTGTGTTTCTCTTGTGTTAGTGAACATATTTGGTAACGCATTCAACAGATCTTTTATCAGCTGCAGAACAGATTGAAAGGTGTTTATGAGATTTTGCAAGCTTGAGATTTTCTGCTATTTCTAAAAAGCTGTRTTGCCATAACTGAAGTGGAACAATCAGTACCAAATATTTCAGCTTAGTTTCAACATGCTAAGGAAAACAAAGTCATAATTTTAAAAACTATGATGCATCAAACACCATGTAATACTTCTATAATTAAAAAGTAGCATTGGAATTACATATTATGAAGATAGACTTGAATTCAAAGTTTAAAAGGAACCTCTACTTTGAATATTTAACTCTTTAAATTTAATGATATATTTTGAGCAATCATACCTCTCTGCTTTCATGGAGATTTACAAGTAAACTATCTGGTGTAGGTAGGAAAATATCTGTAGGGAGAATGGAAAAAAGCATTTTATTAAAGAAAAAAATAACATTAAGATAGAACAAATCATTTCACTGCCACTGCTATACGTACCATGAAATACAGTCTACTTTTCTGATGCATACATTAGAGAGAATAATACAGTCTATAAAAAGCTTGTTTTATTCAAAGAAAAATTAACATTTGAATTTCACTTTTTAAACACCACCTACTCTGTAGTTAGTGTAAGATTATTTTTTAAAAATATATTCCCTATACATTCAATAAAATTGACCTAATACCAGAATATTTGAGAGATTCTAATCTTTCTTCTGGGAAAAAAGTAGCTTCTCAAAAATGTAGTTTCCATTTTCTTTTTACTTACCATCAATATCTGAGACAATCAGCATCTGAGGCTGAGATAAACCTTCTTGCAAGTTGTAAAACTGAACAGTGCTGTCAAACGTTATGAACCCTATTCTTGTTCTCGAGTCTCCAGGCAGCCTGAAGCATTAAAAAATAAACTATTAAGCCCTAAATTTTTCTCTCTCAAGACACATACATACACACAGCTCCTGCTGATGTTAGCAGAAACTCAGCTCATGTATACAGGGGTGAAGGGAGAACAAAAGGAGATCTGAAACATGAATACAAGTAATATTTCTTCAGTATTTTCTGAAAAGCTGGGATGATGATACAGTTTACAAGACTAAGTGTTACAGATAAGCACTCACTAATATATTGATGTTTTGTTCCAAGAGAGAACTTACTAGGTTCATTTAAACATTACACTGACACATGAAAGAAGGTAGCCTTCTCAGTTCTTCAGTAGAAAATAGTGCATTCTGCTCTCTCATAATTCAAACAACCCATTTACTAATGTAGTTACAGAGTACTTACAGCTCTAAACCAAAATCCAATGTCTCTACAATGCAACGTACTTATTTCTTATGTGGACCATATTCCTATGTATGGCATTAAAAATACAAAAAGAAAAACTAAACGGGATTTCTCAAATAAAATATAAAACATCAGCAAGTGCTGAAAACCATGATGGTGAACAAAAGCAATAGAGGCAAATATTGTTTTTACCATCTGGGTATATAAATTAACTGAAAGTACTGATTTTCCTATAGACTTTGCATGGGATTTTATGAATTTTCCTAAAATCATTTCGCATGTTTCTGAGAATCTGTTGACAAAATACCTGTAAAGATCTGAACAAAGAAAGACTAAACCAATAAATGTAAGTGAAGAATTTTGTTGTACATGTTGGTGTCTTTATCAGAAATTAAAATCACGTTTCCTAAGAAAAACTCATAGAAAACAATTCTCAGGGTGAGGCCTCCACAGGATGCAAATTTGTTTTCAAGAGACATGAACATAGTGAAGTTTATCAACCCTCCCTCAAAAAGCACCACCAATCCCATACATGCTGTTCCAGTGCAAAAATGAGAACAGACAGAAAGCAGCACAGGTAGATCTAGGTAACTGTGATCTAAAAAAACCAAACTGACAACACAATTCACCTAGGCAGTCTCACACTAGTGGTTACAACGTTCCAGTACGCAGCACCTCAGCTGTTTCAGTGCAAGAACCAGCCCATTTAATCTCTGTAATTTAGTTATTTTGGTGGTCTTGGCAGGGGGGAAGAGCACACTTTATAGATGTTTGTACAATTAACACATTGTTAGAAGTTAAAGCTAAAAATTCTTTGCACATAAATAAGTAAATTATTTGCAGATCCACCTTTAATCACATGCAGGGAAGATAGCTCTCATCATGTAAATTGCTTCAACAGCTTTTTTTTGGGGGGGGTTGGGTTTTTTGCTTGGTTTGTGGTTTGGTTTTTTTGGTTGTTTTTTGTTTTGGTTTTTTAGACATGTAAGTTGCATTTCAGAATCTCAGGCAACAGAACTTCTGTCCTTTAGGGACAGAATGTTTAAACACTACATGCAAGTTTTCTACAAAACTGTAGGTTAGTATTGTTCATAATAACACGTTAGCTAATTTGAAAATGTTATTTATATTCTTACTTGTCTAGGTTTTCCAGCAATGACTGGCAGACTATTGTCAAATATCCAGCCTCCACTGCATTATGAGACACATCTAAAACAAATAAATATACCGCAGGCTGAGGAGGACGAAGCTACAAAGTAAAAAAATAAAAATAAAAAAAAGTTCAAAAATCATATTTAAAGAAATGTTAAAAATTATTAGTCATTAGAAAGGGAAGTAGGAAAAGGGAATACTTAGAAAAATGCAGGGTATACATTATGCRATAAAACTGATTTACTAAGAGTCTTTTGGATAGACTTAACCACAATTCCCAGTGGTTAATAATTCCCATTTGTAATAAGCGTACAATGTTATGCTTCAGAACAGGAATTGGATATTTTAGTCTCTCCTTCCAACAGCCAAGTCAAACATGACTCTCTGATGCCAGATATGGAATTCACTCTTCAAAACACCACTGTTCTTTCAGGATGTGGACAATGCGATCCATTACATGGGGTTAAAATACTCTACCTACATCCTTTTCCCAACCATATAACAAGCTGTATTTATTCATTGCCAAATGTCTTGGCCACAGTGTTTCAATTCAAAGACAAGAGAACAATTTATTTTTGCTGTTSTTAATAATGTCATTATGAACAGGGCCTTTTGCCAGGCCTTGTTTATCTTTCTTGGAGACAAGACCACTATCACAGCAATTGTAGGCTGACTCCTAGTTAGAATTGTTTCTGTCACAATTACTAACTAAAAATTTGAACCCAACTTAATTCTCTTGTCAGTCCATTACTGGTCTTTCAAAACCTCTTCAAAATGAGGGAGAAACCCAGAAACCACATTGCATCAGACTCAAACCAGACTATGCCACATTAAACTACACTGGACAATTACACACATTGCAATTGCCTTTAATTGACAAGCTTCTGAATATCTACATTTGCCAAAATTCAAAATAAATACGAATTTTAACTATTCTTTGGTGTTAAGAGGACTTTCACAGGAAAATTAATACACACCATCGGAGTAATATGCGACATTAATTTCAAACGGATTTATATTAACATGCAATTGTTGTTCCCAGGAAAACTTTTTTTACCATATAGTCCGAAGAAGCAATGAATTCCACTGTAGAATTTTGGACCTCTGGCCGTTTGTGAGGCTCTCCATAAGATCGTGTCAGAGGATTATACATAAATTCTTCAGGAACTATTAAAAAAAAATGAAAAATGTTTTTCCACAAAAAAAAAGTTTATATATTTGTCAGCAAATAAAAACCATTATGGCAGCTACAAGCAAACTAACGCAGACATATTTCAATTATCACTAACAACAGAAAAAAATTCACATTAAGGATACGTAAAATGAAGGAACATTTCAAGTATCCCAAGCAACATCAAAGTTAAATAACTGGAAACAAAAGAAGGTTTATTTTAAACAGCAATATTTCCCCAACTTTAAAACGCCAATGCAAATAGAGCATTTCACAACAACAAGCTTCAATCTGTATTGTTTCTCATAACCTCTGGCCTGGATTGCAGACAGTATTAGCTGTCATCATGTTTCCATTTGCGTATTGCAACAGCAGTCAATGGAGTAAGTTGATTTCATTATACAAGTAATCAGGATAAAATGATTACATTTTCTTAGTCTCTAAATGATTACAATTTCTTAGAAAATTGCAAAACAACCTTTTGCTTCAGAAAATGCACAGCACATCTGACTCATGATCCAGAGATTTTAAAAAACATCTTAAGAATACTGTCATTTTAATCTACATTTTAACCTAAGTATCCTGTGGACTGATATGATGCAAATACTTGAAAGAGATTCTATAAATGCAAGCATCTCCTGCTACAAAAACTTACCATCATTAACCCTATAGCACAGATTGCATTTCCACCTCCTTTGATCAATGAAAGAAACAAAAGGGTTGATGTATGTCCTGCAGGATCTGCACCTCACTATTGTGCTTGATGTTATTACTGGTAATTGCTAAAAAGAAACAATGGCAAGCTGTAACAAAGGTACATAACACACTTTATGGAAAACATCACTATGCAGTACAGTGTATAAAARCCTCATAAGACTAGATATTCTATCATCTTTCCTTTTATCTTTTTATCTCATTTTTCATACATTAATGATGCCTATTAAAAATATCCTCCTCTTTAAAATCAGAAGAAATAACATTTAATTATTGCCTTAATCCAATCTCACAAATCAAGGACGATAATAAGATTTTTAATGAAATTACTTTAAATTACTTAGTTACAATAACACAGCTACTATGGTGAGAGGAATTATAAAAGACAGGACAACTTTGGGTGACTAAATACGATAGACAGCAAATCTTACAAAAAGAACACACGTTATATGAAAAAAAGTCATACCAGACAGTTATTCACCTTTTTACATAAATACAAATAAATTAGATGGAGAGGAGTTGCTTAACAGTAATGAACACAGCTTCAGTCTTAAATTGTGCTTACCTTCTATTGACAGCATTTATCATGCCAGTAATACATTCAACATGAGCGCCTCTTTTCTAGAGGTATCTGACAGTTCTGAGCCCAACACACAGAGTAGTAATTCAGAGCTTCAGAGAACCACAGGCAAAGATTTCCAACAGTAAGGAAAAAATTTTGAGACACTTGTACAAAGCTTCTCCCTTATGAATTTCAATGAAGTAGCAATTTCAAGGCTTTTCTCCCCTCCTTCTCCCTAAGTCCCAAACAATTTTTTGCTACTTCTGTTAAATTTAGGACTTACAGTTCATTATATTTTACTGCTTGAACGAAAATAGGACAAATGCGTATACTAAATACATACATTAAAAAAAAAGTAAGCTACTTTACCGTTAGGTCTCTGAAGGGATGTAGCAACAAACCCAAAGGAAGCTTAGCTTTGTTTAACAAAGCCTGTGTCTGTGGAATATTTGTCAACGTACATCGAAATGAGCTGAAAGGAAATAAAAACATTATGTTGAAAATGAAATTTTAAAAGATGTTAAAAACATTGTGTTAACACCTGATTTTAAAGAATTTTGAAGTTTAAGAAATCCTACGTTTTAAAAAGCTGATTATTTTAATAAACAAAATTAATGCAGAKAGATTAAAAAAGCCTCCTAAAGAAACAAACAAAAAAAMCCCTCCCCTGCTCCCCAATTTAGTAGTTCAGCAATGCAAGTATACCAAAACGAACTTGCAATAAAGAGATAAAACTGCTTTAGGTACAACACTTAATGTAAAATGATGTATTTTTTTATTCATTATAAAGATTTTTTGGGTGAAGGAACTAAAGAAGGAATACAGTATTTACCAGTTCTCAGAAAGTAATATTTATATAAGAAAACAGTAGAAAAGGATCTCAAATACTGAGAGAGTCAAAAATGTTTTCTTTTGTGTATGTAAAGTGGAGGATGGACTTAAAGCTAAATAAAGGGCACTAAAATGCACGAATGCACCCAATGCACGCACAGTGCTGTCCAAAGTGTTCCACACCTAGGAATGATTTCAAGACCTCCAGTTTTCTGATTTCTGTTTTCTGGTGGGACCATGCATTGTCACTAGGACAGTAAGCTGAGTTAATCTGGAGCATTGAAAAAAATTTCTTTTGGAATTTCCATTGTACCTAGCTGCACTTGACTTGGGATAGTAGATAACACTACTTAATGTTATTTAGAGGTGAAAGGATACATTGTGATTGCAGGATTACCACCGTAAAATATTTTTGCAGTTTATTCAGTGTATTKAGGCATGATCATCATAATTTTCTGGAAAAAAATCCTATGCAATATTACAAAAATATTCTATGAAATGTACTGCATAACATTAAGGTGTTTATTAATAGAGTTTTTTTTTTTAGATGGATAAAACAAGGCAAAGATTAAGCAGGTTTCTTAATCTTTTAATAAGTGAGCTACACTCACACTGCATATAATATATTCTGATGGCAAGACAGTTTCAACATTTGTGTAAGGATGCAGAGGATAAACTTATTTTCAAGTGAAAGGGCTCATCACAAAGATTTAAAGTCAGAAGTCAGTTTAGACATTTTTTGACACTTTAAATAATTATTAGTCACTGAAAAATGTAAGATGCTGTTCTAGACACAGTACACTTACTCTGGACTGCAGTTTAATTTCCTCAGATCAGAATTCAAGTTAGGCACAGGTGCTGGAACTGAAGATACAGGCAAAATATTTCTATCTTGTGTAAGGTTTACTGGTCTCAAGCTTTCTGGCTGCTGAGAATGCTGTAGACTTAACCCTCCTAAGGAAGAGGATAGCTGGTTCACACCTGGATATTGCTGAAAAAAGTAAGAGCATTGCAAATGGGTAAACACACAATCATGTTTAAACAACAACCTTAATCTTCTTGTAATCCCAAATCCTCCAGACATGTATTAAAAAAAAAAAAGATACAGCAGTAGTTAGTAACAAACCCAAACGAAGAGTTGTACGGTAGAAATTTAAAAATGCCAAGACAAATGTGACATACTTTCCAAATATGTATCATTGGACAAAATTCAAATTCATGATACAAATCAACATTGGAAGTCACACATAACCCTTCAAGCTTTCCAGGYGTAAGAAAACAAGTTACTAGAAAGGCTGACAATTTTTTTCCCTCTTCAAAGATGTTACAATGTAACTTTTCCAAGTTACAGAAACTGTTTTTACACATTTATTTTTAAATTAAAACAAAACACCGTAGAAGAGGAGAAAAGGTTAGGTTGGAAGGCACCTTTGAGGTCTGGTAGTCCAACCCCCTGCTCAAGCAAGGCTAACTTCAAAGTTAGATCAGGTGGCTCATAGCCTTGTCCAGTTGAGTTTTGAAAATATCTAAGGGCTGAAGATATCACAGCACAATCTGTTCTAGTGCTTCCCCACTCCCATTCTGAAGAATTTTCTCCTTATATGTCCAACCAGAATTTCACTTGCTGCAATTTGTAATTGTTGGTTTTTGTTCTTTTACTGTGTACTCCTGAAAAGAGCCTAACTCCATCTTGCATTATACAGTGAAGATGAAGCTAAGTCTTTCAACTTAAAAAAAAAAAAAAAAAAAAAAATTTATTTGCGCCCAGCTGCTGTATAAAAGGACTGTAAAAGGAGTTCAATGCCCTCATTTCTTATGGAAAGCGTCGTGTAGGGAAAGAGTAAAGAACTCGCTGGTCGCCGAAAAAAAAAAAAAAAAAAAAAAATTTTAAACATTTCCTCCAGGTCACATTTCACATTACCTCCGTAACAGTGAAAGCATTCCTGGATAATATATGCTAACTTATGGTACTACACTCAGATCAGTACAGAATTTTGATCACCTACAACAGCAGCTTCGATACATTTGCCAGCTGGGCCTTATTTCAGAGAGTGGGATTTGTAAATCAGTACGTTTCATTTTCTACACCTCTTCGCACATACGCTTCTCTGCACTGCTTCAGCATTTGTATTTTGCCTCAGTGTCTGCCTCTTCTTCAGATTTCACTGCTCTTGGGTGACTCACACGTGCAACAGGAGCCAGGTGGTTGTACACAACTTCTTGGGTGTTTGGTGCTCTCTTTACCAGGAAAATAGAGCAGATGCAGGCACCACACACCCAGCACGGGTTCTACAGAGCTCTTTCATCTGGACCCTATGCCATGCCTTGCTCGTAAGGTGATTTAATGTTTGAGATCACAGCCCATAGTAGTGCTCTGATCAAACGTGTATTTGCTGATCAAGTACTCCATTATGCTTCTTCATGGTTTCCTATCAATAAAGTACAGCTCTTTGAAACACCAAACTTTAAAACTGTGGATGCTGCCAATAACTGGTGAAGCAAACTTGTTAAGCCTAACTATTTGGAGATACACTTAAAATTTTAATTCAAAAGTCTTCTAATAAGAAGTTAAGATCCAGAGCTATGACATCAATATTATACTTAACATTTATTGTCTCAGAAATTATAAAAATAAAATATGAAAATATGTAAAAAAAAGAAATATATCATGCAGAAAAGACTTTTCCCATGAAGTTACTTCATGAAGTAACTTTTAAATTAAAAATACAAACCTGTGGATAGTGCTGAAACCCAGAATGGTGTCCTGGGTTACTGGGCTGCACAGGAGTAGGTGATGCTGCATTTTGGTAGCCAGGCTGCAGCGTTGGATATCCATAACCAAAGGGCTTAGAAGCTTTTGATGTTTGGGGGACTGATGGAGCAGGAACTGGGCTGCTGGTCACAGAACGTGTCTCTGGAAGGACAAAAGAAATCCCGCAGGTATTGAATATACTTACTATTTCTTTCTTAATTTAAATGTAAACTCCTAAATGCTTAACAAACAACACTTCCATTTATAAGTTTTTGCATTATCCATCAAGTTGTTTATCTGCACTAACCAAACAAATTAGCAAGGAAGATTACTGCAATTATGCTGATAAAGGGGGTATACATGGGAAGATGACCACAGACTTGTGTAACTACTAAAAAAATAAAAAAAAAAAAAAAAAAAAAAAAAAAGCCCACAACTTCAAAAAAAAAGTATTTCAACTGAATAAAAAAAGAAATAAAAACCCCTTAGAACCACATTTTATTCCAAGACTTGCACTTGATATAAACCACAAAAGAGACCATTCGTGCCCAGTCTCTCCTCTACCACTTATGAATACTGTTAAAACATAAGGCTAAGGCAACAGAACTATTCTCTAAATGTAGACACAGAGCTTTTCTTGAAGTAATGCAAATCCCTCCTGTATATCCCTGCAGCACAATTTAGTCCCACTATTTCTAAAGGCCAAACTGAAAGTAACACATAGACCTAAATTCATATAAAACTTAACAGTTGTAAAGAGATGAAACTACTCTTTAGAAATGTCTACAAACATGAGCTAACTTTCAGAAGAATTTAAGCTTCGTAAAATCCACTGGGAAAAGTGGCAGGCAAAGAAACCAACCACTCAAGAAACCACGTTTGGCATGAGCACTCCAGGAGGAAAAAAAAGAAATTTAAAAAAAAAAAAAAATCAACAGATCAAAGAAATTTAAAGTTGATCCTGTTACTCTTTAAGGAAAACAAAAGGAACAAGTTATTTTTAGAATATGCCTCCAGCAGAACCAAAATGGTTAGTTATTAGCTGAGAAATCAGAATTCGTAATCCTGCAGCCATGATTCTGCTACCCTTACTGCATGAGCTAGACCCTATGTGGATAGCAATGTCGGCTTTTTACTTGACAGAGATTTCACTTTACACAGGAACCCATCAAACTAAGCAAACTACTGTGACATTCTCAGAGGCCAGAGCAATGYGAAAGAGCCAGAGGGGAAGGCCCCCCAAATTAATCCAATTATCATTTAAAGTATTGGCTAACACACCTACATTGAACAGCATCTTTTCAGCCTGCTCTCAATATGACAGCTTTACAGATTTCAGGACTGAGGTAGTCTGCTAATAGGTTCATTCAGAACAAACCTGACACTCCTGATATTTTTAGAAATAAAAATATGCAAAATAGCAGCCATTTTCTTTAAATGAAGAAAAAGAGAAGAAAATAACCTGATCCAAGCACCTCTGCAAGCTGATATTGTTGGTCTCTCGAAACTTCAGTGGCGTGTCAACTATTATCAGCTACTAATGTCAACACAATCAGGCATACAGTATAACCTAGATGCCTGCTTTCACACAGAGCATACTTTCAGCACTACCCTCAATATTACAATGGAAAGTATGACTTATGATACAGGGAAGTTTTATTAAATGGTTACTCCAACTTCAGTGTTAAAACTGTGAAAAGTGATTAAAAGAGAGAGATATGTTCTCTCTGATGATTGCCCCCACTCCTTTTATAGGTATTTCCTCTCACTTACTTGTTAATTAACTAAACACAGAAATAGGAAAAAAATCAAATTATAAACAGTGAACATTTAAGTCTTTAAACAAACAATTCAGAATTAACGTGCAATAACTGCTTACCTGGATAGCCACCTCCTTCCAGGGCATCATAATTGTTCAGAACTGGAGAGGCACTGCTTGTAGTAGAAGAACTATCAATTGCTAGGGGAGGAAAATAATTTAAAGTTAGGTGCTTCAGAAATGGCAAATTTTTGAGAAATAAGAGACTGAGAATTTTTTCTAAAAACTTTGGTAAGAAACTGTCAAGAAAAATCCTGGGAAAAACCACCACTTCAGCCCTAAGACTTGAAAGCTATTAGCACTGCAAAGAGGAGGGGGAGGAAGAGATAAACAATCAACATGATTTTAAAAAACAAACAAACAAACAAGCACATGCCCAACAAATAGCAAGAGAGAGATCAATGGGAAAAGGACAAGAACAAGGAAAAAAGTTGTTTCTTGAAATAGAAAAATATTTTTCTATTAAACTGAAAGTTCTTTCTAGACTACATCAACTGAAGCCATGTGCAACATTTTTAAAACAGTCTCTATCTTGACTTCCTTCACAACTGCAAACAACAGAAGATTCCCATCGTCTTCAGAGTGATTATGCACCATCCTCAGCTTCAAGCAAAACTGAAAAGTGTTTAATTCTTTCCTCCTTTCTGTGCTGTTGTAGTTCAGAGCTTGTTTTGTTTGCAATGTAAAGCTTCTATTTTCCATTGAACATTAACAAGAGGYCTCCGCTTCAGTCAGAATAAACAGTTACTTTTGGTACAGCCAAAAGTAACAAAAGTTAACTAGCCAAAAGTAAAAAAGCATATGGGCACATACATAATTGTTAGTACTGCAGAGACTCCTAATGCTTAATTTTTAGTTCATCCTATGCATATATCTTGAATATCTTACTGTAAAACATTGCAAACAAAAATATATTTAAAAACATTTCTTCTAGTGCCATTTCACATATATTTCCAAAGAAAAAGGGCCAAGGAGATTAAACGTATCTGCTCCTTGAAACACTCCAAGCCATGAAGTGCAACAGAAAAGGAAGAATATATTTAAGAATTCAAAAAAGGCAATTATATATACAACTTTTGTGGCAGAACAGACTCAAAAGAGATTCACTGATACTGTTCTACTCAGAAGGATCAACCATGACCACACATCCCATTGTGAAGCTGAAAGTATTTCAAGGGAAAACTTCAATGGTGGAACACTTGAGATTTGATCCCCTTTCAATTGAGATTTCCAAGWGAAGAGACTCCTGCATATGGAAACATAACATCACTGACATTTGGGACTCATTAATATCGCGGCAACATCATGACCGTATAGATTATTTTTGCACATTTTGCCTTTAAAGCTTTCAGCTAAGAAATAGAAAAACTATTCCAAAAAAACCGTAACACTAACAATAGATTTTATTTTAAATAATATATTAACACTTTGAAACTCATACAATGTTAGTTTTCAGACTGTTTTTCACTGTAAATTTCCCTTTTTTTCCCTCTGAAGTTTATAAAAGAACATAACTGCAAGATTTCTTTTCCTACCAAATTTTATCTTTCTTTCTATTCTAGAAACTGAAGGAAACAGGATTCATTATTTTGTTCCCTGAGCAGGAACAAAGCTTTTAAATTTTTGGTAAGTCCTACCACAGAAAAGCCAAAATATACTTTTATTAGGTCAACAAGATCAAGATTTAAGAATTTTCAAGGAGTTTTTCTTGTCTGACCAGAAGTTAGTTCTGCATTTCATAAAAATACCATGAGGATATAAGCACAGTTGTGAACATATAAGACACTAGTTCAAGCTTTCTGATTTAACCACTATGTCACTCTTTACAGAGTTTTTCCCACAGTAAGTTGTATTCATAAAATTATATCCATCTATAATATAATTCCATATAAAATGAGTTCACGCTCTTCACCAGGAAGATATTAATGATACAATGAGTTGCAAAGAAGAAATATTATATACTTCCCAAGCTCTGCTGGAAAAGTTAAGAGAAACCAATTTGACAAATATATGAAAGAACGTATTTTAAAAGCATGCTGTAAGTAAAAATAATGCAACTTAGTTGTACTTCTACTACAAAAAAAAAAAATCTATGCATCATTTCTGACATACAGAAAAGTTCTAGTCAGAAAGTATAATCTCAGATATTTTGAAACACAAACAAGGTCTGCCTAACTTAAAATAAGAAAGTGAATCCTATTACTGAGTATCCCATATACTTACTGAAGACCTTTCACTTAAGGTCTTTGCTTCTAAAGAACTTTCAAATTTTGTAACACTCTTGAGAACTGTCAGTGTCCCAATGCCTACAAGAATTATGATGTGCCCTGTTCTASTCTCCACTGGAAAACAAATAGTTGACTCAAAAACAGTGAGTTGTACTGTTTCCTGCAGACCAAAAGTAGCTTCAAACTCTAAGCTGGTCACATGTGTCATGGAAATCTCACAGATTCTCCATCAATAAAAAACACAAGAACTTTCACAAAATTAAACAACAGTTTCCCTATGCTTAAATTAAGCTACAACAGCTGTCAAAGTTTACTTTAGCATAATAAGCACCAGATCAGAGAACATATTAGGAAGACAGAAAAAATGTTTTATAAAGAAAAAAATATTAGAAAACTCTGCTTAGACAAAATACTATAACATGCTTTTACAGTTAAGTAATTATTTTACCAATATAACTTTTGCTTTCAGAGTTTTCAAGAACTCTTTGGCAACATAGTTAAAGATCCAACTGGTAAGAGTGACAAAAAAATTGAGAAGCTACACAAACACAAGCATCCAGATGTCCAACACCTATTTTTCACAAAACCACTGGCACAGCATGAGCTAGAAACCTGTCTACAGAATCTGTTTAGGATTTACATTAACTCCTGGTGACGGGGCATAAAATAGGATGCTTATTAGTCAGGTAGCCTACGTATTGAACCTGGGTGCCCTTTCACTCTTTTGCATGAGATAAATTGAAATACAATGATAGCTCAAAGGCTACACACTTTAGCAAAGTACAGAACTTGAAAGAGAAAGATGGTAGGGAGTATGAAAACTTTGTCTCTGGTAGGTTTAGGGAACAAAGTAAGGAGACAAAGGTTGCGATTGATAAAAAAAAAAATCTGACATATCCTTTGACAGAAACCTTGGCATAGGACTAGGCAAAGACAATTATCTGCAGAAAATTCAGTAGGAAGCCCTGCAATAAAAAAACCAAAATGCTCTCCTGGCTCTTTTAGCCTACTCTTTAGAAAGTGGAGTTCAAACAGCAACTGCATCACAACAGCCAAAGCAAACTTTATATCCCAAAGTGGAATTGTTTTCTAGCTGGTAATTAGACTCATAGCATTAGGAAAAAAAACTGGTATCTAAAATTAGGAAATATCCTTAGATTTAAAAAGAAGAGTTATTCAAGAGTTAGTATGCATAATTTAATACTAATACTCGAGCCTGTTGAAAGATCGAATGTGTTATCACACAAAGGGTAAGAAAGTAAAGAAACTGAACCAATAATCTGAAATAGCAAGAATTACACAGGATATGCAAAGTATCCTAATACTTGTGCTCCACTAGGGGTGGGGGTAATAATATCGCTTATATTGATACTATTGCACCCTGCAAATATTGTCCTTCTCTGGCTGGAACAGTGACAAGTGTCTTCAGCTGAAAATGCCTTCCTCCTTGGAAAAAGAACAGCAGCAACTATTTTCTTYTAATGTTCTACTAATAATTCAACATAACAGTTAAATCAATATTATTCAAATTGATAACATGAACCCATCACACTGTTCTTAATTATGACCTGAATGTCGTCATTGTTTTGCTCCATTCTTCATGATATCATGAAGAGCGCACTAAGCTATTTTCACAGTATTCTAGTTTTATGATTTAATTATTTTAATAAAACTCAGAATTATATGACACTGAATTTTTCTGCCTAGTTACAATATGAATTATAAGCTTAAAGGAAAAGTTACAAAAGTTTGCTATCCCAAATTAATACTCAAAGCCAGCACACACAAATGGGAGTAGTATATCAGCACAAGGTATCTGCTAGTGCTTCCATTTATCAACAAGGGTAGAAGTCTAAAGTTTAATCTCAAAAAGCTTTTTACACTGTTACCACTCATATATAGATTGTAAAGACTTTTCTTTAAGTTAGAAGAAAAGAAGTTACCATCCAAGAAACTAAGGTGGAGAGAAACATCAAACTCACAAAACCAGGCCATTCTGACAAAATACAGGCAGAATCCTTGCAACAAGAATGTAACATTTCAATCAATCAGGACAAACTGCTTCTTAAAAAAAAAGTAAACAAACTTTTTAAGTTCCCTACAAAGCAAGCACGTTAAAACTGAACCTATGTGCCCAACCATAGAGACATACCTTAGAAGGAGAAAAAAAAGCAGCACAGATTAATTTACTGTCTTAAAAAGCACACTTATACCTTTCAATATTTACTTTACTACCTTAATTGTAAGAGTTCCCTACACACAAAATGAGAAACAAGGTAAACACTGTTTAATGTAACGATACAAGTGGCATCTAATTGCTTAACATAAGCAATTATCAGTCTAAGTTCTAGAGCTAGTTATCTTCAGTTAAGAGTTTAAAACCTACTGCAAAGGAAAATATTAAAAATATGGGAGTCTTGCAAGCTGTGAATATTACTTTGTTAGATACAAAAACCATCTGATATTAATATGACAAAAAAAAAAAAAAGACCATTTGCTGACCACTTCTGAACTCCTTTTTGTTTATGATACTAGTAACAGCTGGGAAATTTCTAGTTAACTTGATACATGATGAGTTAGAGTGACATTTTGTCTTAAAGGAAAAAAGTTTCAGGGGATGGAAATATGGAACAAAACTTGAGTAGGAAGAGAACAAGATACTGGTGTAAAGCTAAAGCCAACCTGCTTCCTCATCCTCCTCMTCCTCTTCCTCATCATCTGAACTTGATGACAAGGGAGCTGGTGCAGAGCTAGCTTGATTATTAACATATCCACCATACTGCATGCCTGTGAAGTGGAAAGCACAAACATCAGAGTCAGACAGACAGGAAAGATGAGAAACGAAAGTCACAAATCATTGCATTAGAAGTGAGAGAAATTAGCCGTTCTAGAGAAAATCCCAACATGCAAAAAGTTAAATCTACAACCCTAGACTACAGAACTATAGTTCATATATGAACTATATGAGCAGTACAGCAGAAACACTTTTTAGCGGGCTAGTTTAGMAAAGTATTAGTAGCACATGAAAGTTAGCAGGAGGTTTTATATATATGTGTGTGTGTGTGTGTATGTGCATGTATATCAGGAAGTTAAACACACAGACTTTCTATATATGTATTTAATATCAGTTTGTCCACTGGAATACTTTCGTAAGTTAATATATAGAAATAAATGAGTTCCTTCCCAGATAAATTCAAATTGTGCTATGAAAACATTAATATTAAACTTTTGCTTGGCACACTTGCCCCTTTTAAGACAGGAATAATTCACGCTGGAATTCTGAACACTGTCAGAAACTGATGAAATACACTGCTGCTGCAACATGYGAGAGTACAAACATATACCTCAGCAACACAGTCAGTGAAATTTAAGCTAGGTAAACTTGAAAACTTGGTTAGTCCTATTTTTAAATTAGTGCCTAAATTCAGGCTCATAGACCCATACTTAAGCACCTAAATACACCATCCACTTTTAAGATCTGGTGACAACGCAACAACTGTCACCACTGTCACCTCCAAACCATAATCTATAAGGTTTTTGGGTAGCGGTTTTTTTTGTTGTTGTTTTTTTGTGTTTGTTTTTTTACAGTATCTACTCTAAACATATGTGAGCAATACACAAAAGCAACACATACATATACCATTTTAAAACAGAATAAAGCATGCAGCAATRGCTTATAATTAATTTCTTACATTACTCATTATTGATGCAATTTCAGCACCTCCAAGAAATCTTAAGTTTCTCTTGTCACAGGGCAGGGTTAGCAAGGATTTTAAATATGCTAGAGACATCCTAAATAAATGCAAGTGACCAGTGTTTCTCCCTTAGCAATCCAATGGATTGCTATAGCAAGAAAATATCCTAATTCCTCAAAACTCTTCAAAATTTTCCAGACTCTTGAGAGTTTGGGATTTTTTTCCCTGTAAAAGCACTGTGGCACCACTAGAGTAGTGTTCTTTATTTTAACGCTATAAAGCACTACAGAAGTGTTGTATGTTATGCATAATCTGAAACCATCATGGTAATTAATAATCCCCCCATCCACAATCTAAATCAACTATATCAACCTTTATTTTATTTAAACTATGGGCTAAAAATGCTGTTAGTTTCATGGCTTTTTTAAAAAGGCTTAGCAAATGAACCAAAGAGGGCCACTGCAATTTCACTTAAAAAACCCAACAGAATCAAGGTGAAGAGTATCTATTCAAACAGTGGAAGTAAAAAGAAAACAGAGCAAAACCATATCACAACATTCTTGAGAAGCTGAACTTTCATACAGAGGTTAGTGCAAGAAGAGACTGACATTATTTCACTTTATCTAGTGCCTTAATACTCCTACAATTCCAATCATGTTTCTCCACAATACAAGTAGTCACAATGATGAAGGCAAAATCAACCCAAGTGCAACCAAGGAGGTACAATGCTTCAGTTTCTCTATCCTGCTAAAACGCAGGACTAACTCAAGTGATTCATAGTCCCATCTTTTATGAAGGCTACTGGATACACTTGATAAGGAGGATACAAGAAAACCATTCTCTGCGCAAAGCCAGACTACAGCCAAGGAGACTATGTCTTTTCTCAGGCCTGGGAGAGCTACTGAGGAATAAGACAGAACAACTGCATTATTGTGAAGGAGAAAAACCAACTTAAAATAATTAACATGCAAGTAAAAGGGAAAAAAAGTCAGGATGACAAGAAGAGATGCACTGTAACACAGAGAGCCAAAGTAAAAGAAGACGGGCACAGTGTGAGAGTGCAAAGACAGACCTCTAACAAATACCACATACGCAGACAGGAGAAGAAAGTAAGTAAAACTGCCTGGAAAGGGCATGCCAATGCAAAAATTCCAAGCATGGGCAGACGAGAGAAGACGACTGAATTAGTCATTCTACTAATGCTACTTTGGAGTCTTTGGAATGTTTTTTTGGAAAACAAACAAACTTCTACTGCTAAAACTCCCCCTTTTCCAGTCACTGGTCACATACGTAAAGGATGCATGTGTTCAGAAAGAATACAGAAAAAGAGATTAAAAAAATATGCTAGTGACACAGAAGTTTAGGAATCATGAACTATGTCACTACGAATCCTCTGGAGGCAGGACTGGTTTAACTCTTACCAGCCTTATGAGTTTGCACAGATTTTTTATTTCATTGACAGCAGTACTACAAATTTCTGCCTTTAGGATACTCCTGCGTTGTGCTAGCACAACTGTCCAGCCACAAAAACAATCTGAGAACTGATCTGGCTGAAAAATGACCTAGTTTAAAAAGTCATTCTCAGGTGGAGAAGCCTCCAATCCTGGTTCACTGCCCAGCAATGCCACCAGTAGGCCAGCACAGGGGAGAAAGCAACTGAAGGGCAGAAATGGGTGGCTGAAGACAGCAGTTCCAATTGCCACCATGTGCCTAATCATGATTTCTGTTGTGACAACTCAGTTCTGCTTAATATCTTTTACAGAGTTGCTGATAATGTTAAAATCTCCAACTCCTAAAACTGCAAAAGCTTATTTTGAAATCATGATTTATTTTGAGTGAAGTCACTTCATAGGTCTGGCTTAAAATGCAACACATAATTTAAATCGTCACAAATTTCTTGGACTGGAAAGTTCTAAACCCTGCTACCAGTGTACCTGTAATATAATAATATCGCAGTCAAAGGCTTTATCCCACTATATTGTACAGACACCTAGAAATGTAGGTGGGAGGACACAAAAGGATAAACTGGGATAAGAACTCATTTGCCTATGAAATAAACCAACTATTTAGGTATTTTAAGTACAATCACCCAWACCATGAAAGACTTTAAAACATAAAGCGTACATTTTATGTGGCTTAAGTTTCATAATGGAGGCCCCACCAAAAATGAAAATGAAATAACCACATGCAAAATTAAACTATACTCTGAAGTTCYTTAACTGGCTCTCTACCCATAACCTTCATATTTTCAACAAATTTACTACTGCATTAAGGTGTTAATATTACAAATAGTAGTTCTCACAAAATGAACCCTTCTCTTCTCCATTCTTAAACTCTTTGCTTTAAATTATTTTAATTTACTCATCAGCTCCCCTCATCAACATAAAACCTAAGGAAGTCTTCAAATAACATCCAGACAGGACACACCTTCTCAAAGTTCATCTCTAGGATGCCGTTTTCAAGTAAATTAGTTTATCTGCATTAAATTTGTAAGGATATTTATGTAAGATTAAATAGGCTTTAATACATTTTAAGTTTTTTGTCCTGTTAGAACATAGCCAAGTAAACGATTAGAATATTTTAGTTCTGTATAGGAATGCCCACACAGGAGCTTAAATCAATGAAAATTAATTTAAAAATTAATTCAAACTGGTTTTCCAGAATGCTTTCATACAGACAACATGACTCTATAATAAGAAAAAAATCAGTCCATTTAATCTCTGCATGAGAAACACACTTGGAATTCTAACAACCCAGACAAATATTCAGTAGATGTGTTCTATTTTTTCAGTAGGTTAATTTTACAAATAAAGTTATCACACTTAATTGTTGATAAAAAGGTATTGCAAGAGTACCTTATGTATTTCAGACTCTTCAAATGAAACTAAATGAAAAGAGTTTGAAGTCTTCTAACACTCATAAAAATATCATCTAAACATAGAAACATTCGTGTGTGATGACATGTACATGGACTTATTACTGATTATATTAATGTAAATACAACTACATCAATGCAAACTCCTGACAACTTATCTTTATATTCCTGACATAGGCATATTGTTGGTTTCAAAGTGTGCTCATTCAGCTACATATTGCATTAAGCTTCACTTATATGGAAGTATTTGAGTTTAGTGAAGAGTTCAGCAGTGACCGCAGTGATTTGTATTTAATGTACCAAGCGTTCACACATTATACAGGAATCACTGCATGAACATATATATTGCACAGCAAGGCAAACACAGTTAAACAGCTAAAATCCCTTTTCTCATTAGAAACAYGGTTATGCAATTTCTTTGGAAGATGAAGCAACAGTTTTTTCTAGCAAGCACATCTACAGTACAAATTCTACCCAGTAACAAAATCAACTATAAAACTGTGCGAGAACCAAGCACAGTTCCAAAAACTGATTTATCATTTTCCTTAAAATGGTACACTGTACATAGGACTTTATAGCAAGGAAGAATTATCTTTTTGCCTGTAAGATATACAGAGCTGATTCACAGACAAGTTATTTCTTTACATCCTCCACTCCACCAGAAAAAGGAGGAAATAGGGGAAAAGGGGAAATTTAGACATTTATGTCAGAGGACTTTGAAATTTAAGAATACAAAACGTGCTGTGACAGTCACACACCATACTTTTGAGAATTATTTTGAACACTAGACATATCACATTGTTCTGGACAAAATGAATGCCTACTTCTGTCTTGTACACCCACTTCTTTTTCCATAAGAATTTAAAATTCTGAAATTACCAAGAGAAAACAAAGCCAAAAAAAAAAATCAGTGCAGTAAATTAGATTTGGAATACTAGATACAGAAACATGTAACAGTCAAGAGGCAAGTCGAAGCATCAGGGCAGAATTAGCATGGCTAAAGAAGGCTCAAGACCCAACTGATTCTTTGTCAAGAGGCTACCAACATCAGAATAGGAAGGAGCTTATACAAGAACTCCTCTGTTCTCCCACAAGAACTCCTGCAGCAGCTTTCCACGGGAGCTTACAGCTAGGGAATAAGAAAACAATTCTATCAGTTTGAATTCAATACTCAAACTCGCTCTGTTTCCCAGTGCTAGCAAATTGCTAGCTTACACCCGATTTTTCAATACAGACTGATTACAAAAGCTACTTTTAAGACCTTCTTCCAAGAAGTTAAAATAGTGAGCAGCTTTTTAGAAGAATAAGGGAACTAAAAGAAGGGCTTTTTGAGGAAGAGACATGTAAGACTGCCAACAAGACAAACAAGCCAAGGATGACATAAGGCCAAAGGAAATCAAACAGAAGAGCTAAAAGAAGCTAGAACCAAAGTGGTACAAAACAAGAACACTAAGGGAGCCTGATGAGATGCAAGAGGTGTACTCCAGTCAGATAAACGCAGAAGAGCAGCAATAAAGCTTCCAGCATTCATGTGCACATGTGGAACAGGGCAGAAGTCTGTAGTGTAACTTCCCATTCCCTTTTAGTACCTTCCTGAAGGGCCAACTCTGGTGACTGTGTAACAGAGGGTGAAGATCGTGGCTGTGAAGAAAGGCTTGGAGCAGGTGTCCTTACTGACGAGATCGCAGCAGAGGAAGCAGATGTTCCAGCCGCAGGCTTGGTAAATGGAACACTCTGGCTCACAGAGTGCACGGGCTGTGAAGAATCAATGCCACCTGAAAACAACAGCAGAAAGCAGGAACACTTTGTTTGTATCTGCACAGACAATTACACAATGCAAGCAATCACATTTGATTTCACAATAACTACAAAAACAATACAGTACTTCAAAGACAGATGCCTTCAAACAAGTATATATGGAAAAGTTGGTTGTTTTTTTAAATTAAATACCTATAATGTTAAAACTCCATTAAAATTAACAAATTGCTCTGACAATTAACAGCAAAACAGAAAGCATGATGTAGTAAGATCAAGATTAAGCAGAAACTAAATTGATCCATTTTTGATCCATYCCCACAACTCCATGCTTTCACAGGTTCCTCTTCCTAGATAAGAGGAACGCAGTCCATGTGGGATAGCTCCCTCTCAATATTCTTCCCACAGGCAGGAAACCTGAGTGTCAGCTGTAGTAGACCAGTATTCTGCCTCCCTCATGGGGCTGGCACTTCGTAATTTTGGTACTCAATTATAAGACCCATATTCCAAGCAACCTGTTTCAATTAACCCTGAGTTCCGCACGAACTTCTGATGCGTTTTAAACATCTGGACCAGATATAATCTGCTTTAAAAAGTCAGATTAGTGCTTTGAGAGATTTAACACAGTCCAGTTGAAATTCCTATCAGATAAGGACAATATAACTTCAATTAAGTTAGCTTTTAAGAGGGTCACCGTTTATAAATTGAAAAAATTCCATATTATGATTCTTTCTAAAAAAACTGACAGACCAAACTGTTAAAAATAAGAATAGAAAGGAAATGGTTTGACCAATACTACTCAGTAAACAAACACAGAAATTAAGCAAGAACAAAATTCACTGTTTGTAGAGTACTTATTTAACTTACAGAATTCACTAGAGGATGCATATGCAATATTAACTTTGCTTCCTCTGCACATATAGCAGCGTAGTTCATACAGTCCCTGACTTTTCCTTAAATAATGGAGTTGATATCTGAAAGCACAGTTAAACAGCTAAAATTCTTTTTCTCATTAGAAACATGGTTATGCAGTTTCTTTGCGAGATGAAGCAACAGTTTTTTCTAGCAAGCACATCTACAGTACAAAGTTGAGGCTTCCTTTACAGGGGGAAGAAGAGGCAGCTTAAAATGATCCTTCTGTTTATCTAATTTACTGTCAAAATTAACAGCATGCATTTTCACCACCTTAATGGAACTTTTATTTATTATGCAGTTTTCAAATATAATGTTGAGCATACATACGGCTTTTTTGCAAGTGTTATCAACATTAAAATATGCATTTCTCCAAAGTACATACACACAGCATTTTCTATTGAAATGTACTTGCTATAACCTCTGCTTCTACACATTATGTCTTGCAGACTCCCCACAGAAGCATCAGCACCTGTCAGCAGAAATGTTCTTGTTAGGGTAGCTACATAGCTTCCTCAAGCAAGATATGCAAGACGACAAGGGAAGTTCTTTGCGACATTAGTGTGCTTACCCAGGTTTTGTAGCAGAGAGAGTTGTTTATGGGGTTATGGTATTTTCCACACTTCAGGTCAACATAGCAATGCTTGCAGCATCAAGCACTGCTGTAGAGCATGCTAAATGCTATAATGTCACAGTGTCACATGTTCAAAGCCAAAACCAATTTACACCCGGATTAGCTGAAGATGTAATACCTTCCTGCCAAGTACTAGTATCTATTCTCAAACAAAAGTTATCCAAAATATCCTTCAAAATTACATGGATCCTTTACATGTATCGTAAGAAAATGATTTTAAACGCTGAGCAAAAAAATAGCGTAATTTTTTCTTTGTACAAAAATCCAACCTGCAAAATTACATGTTAAACTTTATTTGGTGACTCTGGAAAGTTTTCGAAAGCCGTAAGTAACTAAGACCAAAGGAAACACTTGGACAAAGTTAATCTTTAAAAATACATCCTCAGTAACTATCATCACGAGACAATCTACAATTATGGTAACTAGGCTATCAATTGGTTTTTCCTCTGGCCAGTAAGAAGATTGCACACTGTCATATAAGTACAGATCAATTTAGGATGGCGTATTTTAGCTCAAGACAAAGCTGGACTGAACACCAGTTTAGAGGACAAGTTTCCCATCAGCTTATCCAGGACAAGCCCGATCAGGCCATACAACATTCCCACCAACCGATGTCATGAGAAGCCAAGAGCTTTGTCAGGCTGCAGTAAATATAAAACCCAATCTCAGTGACACAGTATTTTCTGTTTTTCACCTTCCACTCCTCTCACCTTTAACGTGCACTGAAGTTTTCCCTCATGCCTTTCAACTATGAACATCTCTTGCACTAAAAATGACCAAGTACACCACTTGGTTACAAAAGCCATGTACTAGTAAAGATCTACAGTTAAAAGGTATGTTACAGAAAGAATCCGCAGAGCTGTCCAAATTAGCAGTGTAATTCATCATTTTTCCTATACACCATCACTTAAAAGTTTCTATTTAATTTCCAACTTGAGACCTACAGGTAGTTAAAAAGTGTATCACTGCAGTATCTTCTCAAGTTTTCAGAAGAGATGCAAGAACTATCCCTTTTGAGTTGCTACAGCTGCGATACTGATTTCCGCTCCCCCTGCAACATAACATGCAATTTCTACTGAGAGATTTACCACCTCCCTGCAGCTTGGTTTTCAACAGCATCCTATCTCAGCTGCAGCCCTTCCCCTTTTTCCAACCACACCTATATTAGCAGATTTACAGGATTATAGCCTACATTCCTACGGAACTGGGGCAGCAAGGACTTTAGATCCTGATCTGACATAAGGGGAAGTATGCACATGAGATAAAGAAATTAAAGTGTCTCCTGCTCAAGCAGACTGCCTATGATTACAGGACAGTAGACAAGATCCAGGAAGCGAAGAAACCCATACCATATATGCGCAAAAGGAGTTCTCTATCTCCCTCTCCTCAGGGAGGCAGAGGGGAGTCCAGTAAAATTTGAGCATCCTGGTTGACATCCACACTGACTGGAAAGCACCGAGAAAAATCAGAGCGCACTGATTTCAGCYGAAATAAGCTGGAAAAACATTAAGGAAAGCTACTGACCTAGAAAGACAAAACACCTAAATAATACAGTGTGTTATTTACATAGCSTAACACCATTTCTGGACAGATTTATATCAACACTGTTCTGCTGAAATACAGAATTTAAAACTAGAAGAGGGCATTTTTGCTAGATGAAACTAGTTTAAACCAGCAAGCAGAAAAATCTCAAATTAAATATTTGTATTCTACTTTATTTACACTTCCTAAAGCAAAGAAAATCATTCTCACTGGCTGCTGTTCATCAAAACAGGTCAACTTCCAGCAAAAGAAGCCTCTTAACATAAATTTCTTCTTTTCTTCTAGTGCAATTTCAGCACGCTTCACTGAAAATACTTCAGTGATTTCAGACAGTGGCTGCCAAAGTTTTAGAAAAAGATTCTGTTGCAGTTCCATGTCCTCAGTACATGACATACAGCAGCTCAGGGGTTTGATCTTAATAGATTCAGAATTTTTGGGGCTTTCCAAGGCCCTACACAAATTGGTTTATTTAAAAATCCAATTGTAAGTCCAACGCTTAGAACTTTTCTGATTCAAGTAGAAAACAATTTATAAATCACCAACCTTCTGAAAAGCTTATGCCAGCCTAAGTTTCCTGAGTAAGTCCTGTTTAAACACACACATTTTATTAAAAACATGGCATTCTTCTATATAAACAATGTTTCATTTTCATCACAGAGAGGTCTCAGTGTTCAGTGACTGCACAAAAATGCTATTGAAAAATACATTGAGACGGTAATATCCTGAGTGACAGTTTTTCTAAGATTTGCCTATTTATAATTTAAGGATTGTGAGGGGTCTTCTTTCACAGCACAGCAGCAATGACGGCAAACTGCCTTACTGGCACTCTGACTAATAGTAGGATAGTGTTATCAAAATTTCTTTATATGAACAGTCACAGAAAGCACACTTAAGAATTTCAGTATATCTTACATTTTTTCAAGCAATTTTGCTAAAAACTATGCACAGAACAGACTGCAACTGTTTTCCATCATCATTTCCTTCCTGGAGAACAGCAGGGAGGATGAAATATTCAGAAAAATTCCTTCTTACGAATCATTCATCATTTCCTTAAATTCCTTGTGTGTTGTACTCGGACACTTTCCAAGGATGTACAAGAAATGGCAGATAATTTTAAAGATCCAACTCCTTTTTTYAAAGGCTGCAAACAATTAGAGTACTATACATAAAATGACTCCATCTAAGAACAACAAGACTGCACTGGGAAATTTAGAAAGTATATCAGTGTCCCAAAAAGTAAATCAATTATGCCAGGACCAAACAATTATTTGCCATCTTTTAATGGACAGGTGTTGTAGCAATTGAATTTTTAATAAATTTTAGCCAAAGATGTTGAATTTTAGACTAAAAAAAAGTCGGATATTATTGGAGGCAGTCTGTTTTGCCCCAGACTTCAAAAATGGTGTAAGTCTTTAGAATTTAGTAATAAAACAGCCYGGCTCTTCCTTCAGCCTAGCTACTGATTGCTACCTTTATTTGCTCTTTCCCAGTCAGTAAATACAGAATCATTTGTATGCTGAGGTTGAACCAGGATTCAGAGGGAAGAGAAAAAGTTATTCTCCAGATAAATCAGTTCCACAATCCAGTCCACTGTGCAAGGAAGCACAGGGCACACTTATCTCAGCAGCTCTACAAGCTCAGAAWGAGTTTGAATGTGGTTTAAGTAATTATGCCTATAGTCCGGCAAACAAACCAAGTACTGCAATATTACTTAAATGTAACAGAAACAGTGGATCGCTGTTTATTTTCGTTACTGCAAAGTGTGTACCTATTACACACCACTACCATAGCCAGTTCTATCATCAGCTCTTGAAATTCAAGCATAATATTACTACTTTTTCTTGAGGCCATGTATTAACTCAATCTCCCTTAAGAAGAGCACTGAATGGTTCAGGAATAAGACTATCCATTGCTCATATTGCTCTTCACGGTCTGGTCAGCTCCACTGTTTCACCTTTAAAACAGCTGTTCCTTATAAAAAATTTTGTTACGAACAAATAATATATTTCAAGACACCCTCAAAGGAAATAAAATTAACAGGCATTTAAATTAAAAACTTCTGTAAATAAAACACTAACAGTCTGAACAAACAGTAAGTCGTTTTCATACGACTACTGCAAATCTTACTATTCTGCAATGGTACCTGCATTCTGCCAAGACCAGCTGTAGATTCTGCACTCAACAGAATCAATTTTTTTGGCCAAGTTTTAAACCTTTAGTCCTTGAAAGAATTAATTTTTATGCTCAGCCTTGAAATGCCATTAGCTTCAGAAGCTTTTTAAGGAGCTCCCTATTTTTATTTTTTGAACAGTATTTTGTTTCATGTTTTTGAAATATTAAAGAAAATCACACAGAGCACCTCATAGACAGAGAATTCAAATCTACTAATATTTAAACTACTAAAATTGAGCTGAAGGATGACACTCTACATCCTAGTCTTGGGGGGGGAAAAAGCAATATTGAAACTAAATTCAACCTTGGTATGGATTGGATGAGCTTGATTTAAGCTTAGCTGTTTTTTCCCAGGCAAAACTTTACCATCATCAAAACCATGTTCTTTCTTAAGTCCTTGGTCTTAGAAAACCTCCACTACAAGAACTTCTAAAACAATTCCAATGTTAAACTATAATCTGAAATATCTGGCATAAAAAAGGAAACATTCTACAGTTCTCTAATATCTGTCTCATCAGAAAAAGAAAACCATTACTCTTGCACAGCTTACAAGTCAAAACTGCATGAAGTCAGAAAATTACCTGTATAGAAAGAAAACCAGAATTTTCCTGCGCACGCTAYTGCTCTCTCAGAGGGAGAGCAAGATGTTTCAATGTGGAGGCACTCCCACATCTCTGATCTCCTCCATTCTCCTACCAAATACTGCCTACCCTATGAACTTATACTCAGTTTTCCCATGAAGCAGAAGCTGCAGCTACTAGCAAGGACTGAGTATACTGGCCCTCAACTGGCACTTTCACAACCTCATTCTCTATAGCTACATCCATACTAAAAACATCAAGTTGTTGCTTACAAAAATCAGCTAAAACCACCGACATTGCTCTCTCATTCAAATGCTTATCAAAAATATTATTTAAAAAAAACCCAACTGCCTCCAAACCCATGTAGGCTTCTACTTTTTCTGAACTTTCTGAGGAAAAGAGTGCATGCATGTTCACTTAGGTAAAATTAAAGAATCAATATAGATCATGACTTAAAAAAATTCTCTAGCCAGAAAAGGAGAAAAGTACCTTTGTGATTAATAGGCATATTTCAGAAATTACACATTCCTTCAAAACTGTATGAAAAAWTTCCTTTCCAAGGCCACTTACATGAAAAAAACCCAATAAACTAAAACCACCCCCCAAATAGTGTCTTTTTCTGTATCTCTTAATAGAAACGTGTCAATGATACGATCAGCTGCTATTGTGAGGACTGTGGTAACCAAATGAGAAAAGCTTCAAGAATGAGTAAGGACAGAATTCAAAATTACAATACAGAATTTCACATAGTGAACAAGTACAAACCAACAAAAGCACATGATTTCTGATGTTTCCCAGACACATCTGGAAGTTCACTAACCTTCAAATAATACCATACCTGTATTTATTTGGTTGTTTACTTTAGCAACTGATCCAGTGAGATTCCTGCTGAGGTTGTCTTGAACAGACTGAGCAGATGAAATAGTTGATAATGTTGAATTATATCCCACGGGAACATGCTGTTGAACTGAATGAGGTACTGATGTACTCTGGCTAGAAAACGTATTTGTCTCTTTGAACTGTCCAACAGCAGGTAGGCTCTGAGAGGTAAATGTCTGCCCATACACACTGCCAGCAGCCGCAGGATAGCAAACATTAGGATACATGGCACTAGAAACCACAGGCATGGTGTAGTCATCAGAATTAAGGGGAAATCCCTGAGATGCAACTGAAGAGCTGACAGAAGTGCTGTAGTGATTACCAAATGCTGAATATGACTGCTGAGCACTCGTATGCAAGTAGGATGCAGATGATATTGCTCCTTGAATAGGTCCTTCAGCTGACCCCACTGCACAGGGAGGAGTTTTGTTGTACAACTGCTGTGATTCCTGTGTATTCAACACATTGGTACCCACAGAAGGTGTCATAACATTTTGTGCTGGTGCTGAATAGTAAGTAGGGTAGTAACTGGCTCTATACTGATTATCCAAATGTGAAGCAGCAGCTTTATTGGGCACTTGGGAATAGTGTCCTGAGGGCGCACTATAGTTTGGAGGATGCGAGCCATAGCCAGAGGGGAACTGCATCCAACTCTGCACAGGACCTGAAATGAAGAGAAAATGTCACACGTATTAAAGGCGCATCTGCTAGTAGTGCCAATGGACTCTGTACTTACTCTAACTAAGAAACAATTGGTTTCTTCTTGTTTTCTGTCATTATTTTTGAGGTCAATTTCCATCAGCAGAAAGAGAACAAACCAAGTATAATGCATGCAAAATACAATTTTTGAAGTAATTTGCAAACATACACAGAAGTAACAGAAAAATAGATTGCTTCCATTATCGAAAGAGGTTTCCATGCCAAGATTGTATGCCTCACATTTGTACTTCGAATATTTTGAAGAGTTTTTAGGTTAATATTCAAACAAATAGTGAGCAACAGTAAGCACCAAACTGATGTTTCTAAGCATCCGAATACAACAGTATGCCTTAAAGAAACTGACTGAATATGGAAAATGAAAATCTGCAGTCAAACCAGTATGTCAATATATAAAAATGCAGGTACTCTTCTTTACAAATCCTCAATCTGGTGACCAAGATAAAGTGCTGCAGGGCAGTTATTTTTGTCTTCTACGTTCTTTCGTATTACGCTTTTATGAAAACCGACATTTTTATGAAACTACAGAGTATCCGACAAGGCACTTCATTTCTGTTTACTGCCTGATACTTACATCAGGTATGAGAGATGTTGACATGGAGAAACTGACCTCTGCTGTCACTGCAACTGGCTCTGCAACGTTAGAGGTTAATTACATACTGGTCCAGCAAGGGTCAAACAAGTACTTGTTTGCTAGAGACCAAATGTTAAGCATGTCCAAGCTGTTTTTTTCAATGCCAACTGATCAATGGTAAATCTGAAAGTTCCTCCTCGAGTTCTTTTCCTAAACCCTATTTTTATTTTCTAGTGAACCACAAATGCATTTCCCTGGATAACTTCCTTTCTTAAAACTACCACACCCTACTGCTCACGTCACTCTGAACGACTATGTTTTTTCCCAGCCCTTGGTGAATAGAAACACAAGCAAGCACAGCACCGGGCCACTAGCAAATTAAACAGCAGCTGTGATAATAATGAATTGTTGATTTCCCCCCTTATATTTACAGTGATTACAAAATGTAAGTATTACTTCTCTTGTCTTGAAATTCTGAAAAGTCACTGTTCTCCAAGTAACACCCAGATGTTCTATGATTAACTTGCAAGGCAATTTTAATAATGAATTTTTTAAYGGAATCCTGTAAGCAAGGAACATACTGTCCAAAATTGCTTTCTGATAAAATTAAAAATGCCTTTTCATAATTGACAACCCAGAAAGTTGAGTACAAGAGAAAGGAGCTAAAAAATGAACAACAGTAACTTGGGCTGCTGGGTCAAAAGACAGAAAGGTACTTCGGGAGAAAGCATAAGGAGCTTAAAAAAAATTACATCCTGAGTTTTGAGGAGAATATGTAACTATGCTTCTGATGCACTATTTTCTTGAAAAAGTGGGAGCTGCTTCATAGCGCTCTGTAGTTTATTCTCCTTTAAAGTAAAATGATTTTGAATTAGCAAGTCATTAACAGTTAGATGAACTTYGGCAGACTTTCAACCTGCTTTTTCAAAGTCTAAAAGAGCAAACTCAAAAATGCACCAATGTCTGTCAAGGCTTATTGCTTTAAGCAGTCATGTCACTTAAGATGGCAAGAAAAGATGTTTTCTCTGAAGAGTCTGTGCATTTGTTCTACTAAAACACGCGGAATAAACTAACTGAGCGGGTATAATTTAGAAACTGGTTTAGGAGCACCTTACTTCTAAATAAAAGGTTGCGTATCAAATCATCTACTGTAATGTCTTGCAGTATCTAGCTCTGGTTTAAAAACCCACACCATAAATAAAGACAGATTAAATTACCAATACGAGATATCAGTCTCTAAATTACAGAATGCCCAAGTCATCTTTATTCACACTTTTAAGTAGAMATATCTATAAGTTTAAAACTATACATGAGCACACAAGAGTATAAATCCCGTGAAGACCTCACTAAGACAGACACACCTGACATTTGAAAAATKGTATTTTTGATTTCAAACTCCTGGTCCTTTAAAAGCAAGTTTTACAGTTACAGATGAAAGATTATTCCCATTATCTGAAGTGAGTTTTTTGTCCATTTGATTATAAAGAATGTGAGTAAAAAGTCATTTTTGTACTGCAATTAGTAACTGAAGCTACTAATGATGACTAAATAATTGGACAGTTTTCAACACTGGAAATCTGGGTACATCTTCAGCGTCATTTTGAAATCTAGTTAATTGCACAATCTGCCCTGATGTCTCCGATACTCTACCTTCCTCCCAAAACACCTGACAATTCTCTCAAAAAAACTCCACAAGAGGAGTTGAAAACCTTAGCTGCACACAGAAGGTATACTGCTAAAACGCCATCTCTATAATGAAAACAGTGAACCTCTCCTTCTACAGACAAATTAATACTTTATAGTGTTATAATGTATACAGACATTAACAGGTGAACCCCAAAAGCCTTATCACTTTTTAAGGGGGGGAAAAGCCACCACCACAAAAAAAAAAAGCAGAGCTATGGCTATACCACTATATGAATTAGTAAAGCTTTGCTTGTTAGTGTCGTGTTTGTTCGGTTTTTATGCCCATGCATTCTCTCACCTGAATGATTTAGCCATCTGCCACTTACCCTACCTACATGTAGTCTACATACCCTACTACACCAACTTCCTTTCTAGCCAAGAACACCTGTTAGTTTTCTGTAACTTTTAACATCCCTTTACACACCTCCAGAGAAGACTCACCACAGCTCCCTCACGTATCCTCACAGGATGGACAGGGGACAGCACTACTGTGCCTTGTTAACTGCCAGCAAACAAGCCAGCGAATCAAGCCACTGCTGAGCTCTCTCAACAGCTCAGTCATGGAATTAATGTCTAGCTCCTTCATTCACCCAGCTTCCCATTCTCGCAAAATATTCAGGGATTTTGTATCTTTCAGACCTCTATCCTCTATCAAATTTAATTAAACTGTCCAAAAGATCCGAAGTCTGAGGAGGGATGGAAAACAAGGCTAAATAATGTCATAATGAAAATTACAGTCCCAAAATGCTAGTAGACATACCAATGGAAATCTTACTAACCAGTTGTAGATAACACTAGACAAAAATCTTCTGGAAAACCATGGGGATTCAATACAATTATCCTCTCAGCATGACATTTCAATACATTAAATTGTTAGCACTGAAGTCCTCCATTGCTACTGGAAAAATACATCATCTTTTAGTACTGATTTAACAAGCAACATTTTATTATGCTGAAATTAGGAAACAGGTAATTTTCCACTTAGATACAAAGCCACCTGTAAGACTACTACAATAAAAGCTTCTCAAACTTGCAACACTTTATTCAGAAGAATTGTATTTTAAAGCCACACACTTATGAACAACACCCCAAACAAGGGCTTCTTTTTTTTTTTTTTTTAAACACTTAATTTCAGTATAGGATCAAAATGAGAACACTGTAAGAGAGAAGAAAAAAAAATGCAAACAAGAAGTTAATTTTTTTTTTTTTTTTAAAAACTAAGTTGTAGTAAAACTAAAGTCTCAAATGGACTGGGTCATTGGACCAGGCAAAAACTGGTCTACAAAACAACTACTAAAAAAAAAGCTGAACATCCTTTTTAATATCACTATAYGTGCAATGGGTTGCTTGCTTTCTGCAAAAAACAGCCCCTCTTTCATCAGATCCCAGTAACTTCAAAGCTTTACCTGAAAAATCCACATTTTATGAAATTAAAACACAGAGCACTCTAAACATCTGAAAGGATGCACTAGTGTTTTCTTTCAGCCAMTATAGAAATAGCTGTATTCACTTAAGTATCTTACATTTGAACTCCGTTATACTGACRCAAAATTAAATTTCAAAAGCAATGACAATCTTCTTTGTGAAATTTAGGTTCTATCGGACAGAATGGAAATTTCCAGTACAGTCTTTTTCTGTYACTATTCCCCTCTACTCCCCCTCCTATTATAATCTAAAAAAAAAAGAATCCTCAAATCCTGTGTTATAACTTCAGAAGATTAGTACTAAAAGAAGACAGATACACTAATCTAAAAATTCTGGAATGCTATTGCTAAATGACACAAAATGACAAATTCAGAGTTCTTGCCTACAAATCATCAAATACACATCACTGTAACATATCTTAAGGAACAAAGAAGCCAAAGTTAAGTTGAGTAGTTAGCAAGTTATACAATAAAAATTCAAGACTATTACTGAACAGTGTATAAATTTCCCAGAATTAAAGAAAAAGTGTTTCACAGAAAATAAATGGTCTACTACAAGGTTTGAAACAAGCTGTTGTTAAGAATATTAGCAGCAACACGGAGTTAATTAATTAAAATAACAAATAGTAATGATGGCTCTTTAAAATTACTGTTTCATTCACTTAAAAACACAAGGAGAACGTATGATGTYGGTTTCTATTTGTTCCTGTGAAAAACACTTCCAGGTTATTGATGCTGTAGTAGCTGTGGCCTGATAATGACATGTTTTTTATTAAAAGACATATAAGTTGGCATTTYCTGAATAATTTTGACAAAACTCAGCATTACAATACTAAAGTTTGAACACATCTGAGACATCAGTATCTCCCTAAAATCTACTATTTAATTACCTTCTTTTTCATTCACTTCAGGGACTTTTGCATTATCTGCAAACTGACTCAAAACCTACCTTATAGGCATATAAGTGCTTATCGCCTAACTACCCCTTCGGACATGAGAAATATTCATGAGTAAAAAATTTTGTAGGTCGTTACCCTGCATGCTGACCTGTGCAGAAAAAACACCTGTACACAAAATAGCCTGACTACAAAATAAAGAGTTTAACAGTAGGAGCTAAAACTCTATGCAAGCAAGAGGCCCAATTTAGATACCAAACCATCATTAGGTGGGGACGAAGATCATACAGGCATTCTGAAAAGTTAACGAGGTGTATTAACAAAGAACTGATTTTATAGCGCACCAATTTAAAAATGAGAAACTGCACGCTAATTGTTTTAGTTCATAGTACAGTTAATCTCAATACCTCTCCATCTGAAAAGCAAGTCAGTATTTTGTGACTTTGAACTATTTTACCTTTGTTTTTCAGTGACCCACATTTCACTGGTCCGATCTTGTTTATTCAACTCAAAACCCGAGATCCAGTTGTGTGAACGCCTACCCACCTACTACTTTTAAGTTCATAAACAGTTCTGAAGTACGTAAGTACTCCCATCTACAATACGTGGTCTTCTGCCCATACTCACGCACGACTGCCAGCGCCGAGGCCTGGAGGTGCCTTGGCCGCCGGAGCACTCCCGAAACGCCACAAAGCAAGCGCCACAACACCCAGCAGATCCAAACTGGCGAGGGAGGAGAGAAGGAAGCGGGTACCCTCTCCCTCGCTCCTTGAGCGAGGCTGGGAGAGGCTGCGCCTTCTTAGAGTTAACTCCGCACGTAGCGGCGGGGGCCCGGGGCGGGACGAGCGGCTCCGGCGGGTTCTGCCGTCTTTCAGAGAAAAGGCTTCGCTACGTGCCGGCTCCGCCGCGGCCCACCGGGCCCTCCGCCGGACCCACGCCCACGCCGCCCGCCACAGCGGCCGCCTCGGCGCCCCGCACCTCCCGCCGCCCCAGGAGGAGGGAGAAGCGAGCAGCTCCCCCGGCGTCCCCCGCCCCCAGCACCCGCAGGGCCCCCAGTGAGAGAGCAGCGCAGCTCGCCCCGGGGACCCCGCGGGCGGCCTCTTCCTGCCGCCGCGGCCGCCAGCGCTAGGCCCCGCGCGGGCCGCTGGCCCCTCACCGTTCTGGTAGCGAGGCGCGCCGCTCTGAGGGGCCGCGGCCTCCCGGGAGGCGCCGGGCCCGCCCGGGTAAACGGCGGCGGCGGCACCGGCGGGCCGCGGCGGCAGCCCGGCGGGCGCGGACATGGCTTCTCGCAGCGCTTCCTCGCTCCGGCCCGCTCCTCTTCCTCCTTCTTCTCTGCCCCGACCGCAGCCGGGCGTCGAGGGTCGCCAACGGGCGGGAGGCCGAGGCCGCGGCCGCCCCACGGGAGCGGGGAGGGCAGGAGCGCGCAGGCGGGGCCGAGCGCCGCTCCCGCCGCCGCGGTCCTGCGGCCGCCGCCGCCCACGGCGCCCCCTGGCGGCGCCTCCGCGGCGCCGCCCTGCCCGGCGTGAGGGAGGCCGGGCGCCCCGCCTCCCGCCGCCCTCCCAGGCCTGGGTTCCCGCCGGGGGGCGGCTGCCGCAGCCCGGCTGGGCCCCGCGCACCCGGGGGGGGAGGTGCTATCCTGCCCCGCGCCGTGCGGGGAACGGCCTGTATGGCAGGGAGAAGCGGCGCGGCGGGGCCCCGCTCGGCCCGGCCCGCTTAGTCTGTGGGTGACGGGGGCCGCATGACCCATCTGTAACCCTCTGGGTGCGGGCGGACAGGCCTGGTGTGTGTGTGAGGCCATACATACACCTCCCATTGTTTTGCCTGGTTGAGGCTTTTCTGTCTGTGTAGAAATATATGCTATCTATATCTTAGGAATATAGGTACCCTGGAACACATAGCGGTAGTGTGTGTGCTCTGCACGGGGGGGAAAAGGCCTCACAAGGTGAGGTGAGGTGAAGTGACAACTTTCCCTCTGTAATTATTCTATATACAGGCAGAAAGGCCTCAGTGAGCCAGGGTGAGCTGAGGCATGGCTTTTCTTTATGTATTAGGAGTGCACACTGTGTATTCCCTTTATATATAGTGTGTATATACTATCTATATAGACAGAAAGGCCTTGACAAGGAAGAGCGAGGCGAGATAAGGCAAGGCTTTTCAGTCTTTGTACAGAATACATACTATATATTCTCTAAACAGAAAGGAAAGTGTTGGTGAGCCTCCTGTGTTGGCTACTGTTGGCAAAGGATCTACATTCAATTTAGCACTTTCCGCAGTCAATCACACACCAAACCATATTAATTTTGACTGTGTTTCTGTCTCTACCACCTAGCTATCATCTGTCATTCACTCAGACGCTATTCAAGACTGAATTCATTGCTTAGGTTCTTTTATTAATTATGTACAGAAATTGAAATCACAATAACATATACTGGTGATCGTATTGTCAAGACTAAGTCCAACGACACTGAGTCACCTTTACTTGATACATATATTTGACCAGTTCCTTCCCTGTTTGTATGCTGTTTTTCCTACTGGTTGTTATGCATGTCTGTCATTAAATACTTTAATACTTTTTAAATTACTTTGACTGTATGCTAAGCATATGGTCCAGCTCTGACTGTTATTGTTATTTGTTCAAAGCATGCAGGGCATCTTTAAATATTGGAGAAACTGACTGTTTTTTAAACTTTCTCAGCCTTCACATGCTATCAAACTATGTAGAGGTGTCTTGCACAGGCCTCCATGAGTCCTTTGATAGACTGTAGATCCATATCTAAAAGAAATAGTTTCTTCTCCATGTCTTAATAAGCTAGGGAAAGAAATAATGGGCTCAAAATGCAGCAAAGTTTAGGTGAGCTATTAAGAAAAAAACATTACCTTAAGGTAGTAAAGGACTAGGTGACACGGGAATGGTGTGATGTTGCCATAATTGAAGGACTCTTAACAGGGGTTTCACAAACATGTCAAGAGTCAGATTGTCATCCAGCTTTGGTGCAAGTGATCTCCTGAAGTCCCTCTGGGGCTATATTGTTGTGATAGGGTTAACAAATTCCACTGTTAAAGCTGTTCCTCCTTCTCTGTAACCCATCCTCCATCCCACACAAAGTACTTGGGTGAAATGAATGCATGACAGCAAAATAATTCAGAAATATGGACAACCAGTTGGTTTGTCTTTTCATTCTCAGTGCCGTTCTAGAAGATGCGTAACTGCTTCCTTGTACTACGACTATCTTTTGTCACAGCTTGCAACACATGTGAATCTGTGTTTTGACAAAGGTTTCCCTTTCCAAAGTCTTGTTTCTCTAACTCCTTGTACTGTGAGACTGTAAATATATCCTGTATCACAATCTGTGAAAATTACACATCAGTTGAAGATCAAGCACAAGGGGATATATATCATTGTGCTAAAAGCAAGAAGAGGCAACTGGGAATTTTCCCGTTGTTTTGAATGCTTTTACAAAACCTTTTACACGGCTTAATTATTTTATACAAACAACAATTGCACTGTGGTTAAACCCATTCATTCCTAGGAAATTCAGATGTGTTGGCAGCTAGAACACAAGCCCCTAATGGAAATCCACCATAAACTCAAATCCATTAATTTTGTTTTCCTCATTTATAATGAATCTGAATGCATTAGCAACTAATGAGTATTAATGTCTGCTGTTTATGCTATCATGCAACAAATAACACGTGAGCTGGCTCACCTAGGCCATTGCTTCCACTCAGTCTAGCAACAAGCTTACAGGAGTAACAAATTCTTTGGCCAGTTGGTGAGGCTTAATTGCTAATAGATTTATTTTGACCTTTGGTGCAGGAAGTTTTGCAATGACACAAAAAGGTCCCTCTGTCATTTGGGTTTGGGGGAGCAAAACATGAAAGTGTATCTCATTACCCGTAATATGATAGAAGGGGCATTAAATGTCCAAACCTAGATTTGCAAGGAGGAAAATCTGGGAACAAAATCATTATAAACTGAGTTAGAAATAATTTTGAGCTTTAACATAACTAAGCCAAGTCTATTCCACTTTGCCATACATTTCAGAAGGAGAATGACAAAATTAGGTGCTTTTATAATCTCCATCAACAAAATATAGCTGTGGGTCACCCTAGCTCACTCATAAATTTCTAATTATTCTCCTGCTTTTCTTACAGGAAGTTGGCCACTTCAATGTAAAGTAATAAAGCTTCATGTTTTCACAATCACAAGTCCCAAATTGTGTTAACATCATTATATTTGAGTAAGTTGCCTGTAGTCACTGTAGTGCAATTGCTTTCCAGAAT
Source organism: Phoebastria nigripes (assembly GCA_035582835.1). NCBI lineage: Eukaryota > Metazoa > Chordata > Aves > Procellariiformes > Diomedeidae > Phoebastria > Phoebastria nigripes. The sequence goes on from JAYKAV010003356.1 coordinate 313,247, forward strand.
GAGAAAGGCAAATTAAGACACTTGATGTCACTATAAAGTGTGCCTCTGCTTGGGTGACCTCTGCATCTGACTGAAGGATAAATCCCTGCATCTGCTGGGTGAGATCTGTGCTATACTTCATTTGTAGACAGCTAATTAGTAGAAGAGGCCCCAGGGTAGTCATCCTCCATTTTAAATAAAAATCTTTCAGAGATCTGAAACCTAACAGAGAAAGAGAAATCAGTTGTGATGCAGCTCAGCTTTCTTACACATGTACAGGTTTACTTTCCATGTAGTTTATTTTCTTTATTATCCCGGTAACTCCAGAGGAGTTCTTTGTCTCAGCAATGAGCAGGGCTTCTGTTTGTCTGCCTGAAGCACTTCGCATGTATTCAGGTTGGGTACACAAGACTGAACTGTGCTTAATTTTCATGGTTTTTTTTTTCTCCTTTCTTTTTTTCTGGGGTGTTTATACCTGTAATGGAAGAGGCTCAGAAAGCAGCAGGATCTGCCTGGCTGTGGTTTCACCAGCTCTGAGGAAAACCTTCCGCATGCACATTCTATATGGACATGATCTTTACCAGTCCTTATGCAGATTATAGGATAAAGGGGACTGTCACTGCCATTCCCAGCCTGATGGTAGCGATCCAGCCACCTTTGACTACCTTGGCATCAACAACAGTCTAATTGTCATCATCCTAGAGTGGCTGTAAGTGATGTAAGAGAATGATTTAGCTCTTCTCTGGACCAAGGCGATGAGCTCTGCAAACTTCTACAGCTGGTAGTTGCTGGATGTAGCTAATCATTATGGCCTCTGTGTCTGAGATTGAAAGTCAGAGTAGTTGTTCCATCTTGTAACCCCTAATGATGGGTCTCATCCCTGTTCACAGTCTAGTCTATAATTTCTGTGATACCTCTTCAAATCTGGAAATATGACATGAATTCTTACTTAAATTGATACTCCTGATTGGCAATTACACCTGGTAAGCCCCTTGAGTATGCAGTGTAGATAAACATATATATCTATATCTAGACTCGTAATACTCTTGGGTAGTTTCATCAGCTGCAAACTTCAGTCTACGGCATTAGTACTTAGAAATCACCAGGCAAGCTATGACTGAGGAAGAACCTCAGCTATATCCAGAGATCTAAATATTTTCATGAAATTGTTTTCAAAGGGAAACTCTAGCCATAAGCTTTTGTGTGACCTTAGAGGACAGCTAAACAAAAGCGAGAGAGTCTGGGGAATTTTTGCAGCTGATGTGCCACATCCCAGCTGTAGAAGCGTAGCGATGCTGTGATCCAAACAGGCCAAGCTTAAGCTCATGAAACCTTTTCAGTTTTCAGCTATTAAAGTTTTATGGTTTTCCAGTAATTTTTATAAGACCTGTAAAACTAATAAACCCCTGAAAGATCTATTAGTCTCTGGCAGTTTGATATTTTATAGGTTTTCCATTAAGACGGAGCGATGACTCATCTGAACCGCTGGAGCTCCCTTCTTCTTCCTGTGGCTCCAGATGTGCCGCTTGACCCCAAAGCAAAGCTTGCTGTTACTTCTAAAAGAGAAATGTGCTGCAAACATGGGAACTTGTGTCTAAAAATAGTATCTCAATTTTTCTGGATGTCTACATCACTGGTCCCCACTATATCTTCACATGGGCAGTAAGAAACCCACAAACCCAAATCAAAAGACACAGTTCCTGCCCTGCATTATATGACTGTGCAGGCTCCACTATTTATATACACCATAGGTCCTGAGGAGCTCAGTCACAAGATAATACCCTTGGCTTCAAAGGGTTTCTCATGTGAACGATAGCAATGAGATAGGCTCATGTGAACTGTAGATCAAACCGTCCAAAACTAAAATAGAAGATAATTAAAACACTGAAGCACAATTAAAACTTAAAAGTACCATGCTGTGGATTAGCAGCTTAATGCCATAAAACCTCAAGGACTTTGCAGTAACACTTTAGAACCTCTGGTTTTCTGTGTACATTTGAGACAACATAAGAAGCTGAAATTGCCTCTATCCTTATCTGAAGAGACTGCTGCCCTCTGAAACTAATTGAAAAATTCCTCTCACAAGATGTTTTGGCAATATTTGGGAAGCTTGTCACATCAATTAAATATTATGGACTCCGGCTGACCAGGGCCAGATTCTGCACTGACTGCCTTGTCCTCTTCAGTGGGACTAACCCTGGAGGAGGCACATGAAGCTCTGCACTGGCAGGAAAAACTTTACTCAAAAGCATCATATAAAGTGACACATTCTCCCTTTACAGCCATATAGACATAGTACCCCATCAAGTACTACTTACTTAAGGTCAGATTTTGTAATGAGTAGCAGTGCATTGTTTTCAGCCGAGGGAACCTGGAGAGTGCTTTTCACTGTGCGGAAGAATAAATAAATGTAATTAAAAAAGAAGCTTACAGATTGTGAGCGTGGAAGGTGATTCATATAATATTATATGCATGAAAAAAAGTAAACCGTAATGCTCAGTTTCATTTCCAAGTACAAGCTAAGTAGTAGCATTCATGGAGAAAGACACGTTTATTTAAAATCTTTTCAGATGTGTAAACCACCCATCTAAAGACTCCTTTTGTGTTTATAGTTCTTCTGACAGCTTTAATGGTCTCAATCTTACTTTGAGCTTTTTAAACTGTGGCTTTTTACCTATCTGTAGCTTCTTCCCAGCAGTTGCCTCCTAATTTAATTTCATTTTTCATAGCAGGTGAATTCACCGTTTATTTTTACACCACTGCCTTCTGTTGACATAAGTGGTGGCACTATAATTTCAGATTCACCTAAACAGGAAGCAGTGGAGTGAGCACCTCTGTTTAGCACCTCTTTTGCTAAGACTGCAACATTTACTATCCCACAACACAGAATTATAAAAATAACAATAAAAGTCAGTGACTTCCTTTCAGTAATAAAGTGCCTACATCTAAACTAAATAGTTTCCTAATATAGAATGTAAATTTTCATATGCAAAGATCAACTTACTTTTGGTGTGATGCTTTTGCTTTAAAAAGAAGTGAAAATAGGTCTCTGCCATCTTATCTTTTAAGAGCAGCTTGTGGTGTGTGGTTTCACRTTGTACTGGAAATAGTGCAGATGCAGATCACACCTGCAAGGACGAAGGGGGAGCGGTTCGTTTACAAAAGAACAAGTAGCACAATCTGTGGCATTATTTTATGAGGCGAACTATTTTTCTGTAGATCCTTGCTGTGACTTGGGACAAACAGACATCGCTGCTTCTTAGCCTACAGTGAGAGGCATCTCTGGTTTTTCTCCTCCTTTGACCTCTACCTAATTGCTTTCATTATAACTGAGATCCCAGTTTGGGGTCGGTTCTAGAAGTAGATGAACATTTGCTGACAAATTATTTACTACCTGCAAAGAAAGCAGCTCTGGCCTGACACCATTTGGACATGTGATTCAATATTTTCAGTTTCAAAAGTACTTTCTTTAGCACTTTTGACTGTTGTAGGATGCAAAATAAGGAAAGGTGATGAAAGGACTGGTAGCACCTGAAATGCAACTAAATGATTCATATTGGGTTCAGCTCCCATCACCCTTCTTTTTCTCCTTGATGTCAAAAAGCCTTTTCTTTTCATATCAGGCTGACACAAAAGATCTGTTTATTTATTTTCATTTTGGCCAGAAGATCAAAACAGCCATTTTCTTGTATTCCTTTTAGTATTTAAACAAGTTGTCTGCTTCAGAAACATGTGCCCAAAGTTAATCATGTGTTTAAGTGCCTTCTAGATTAAGGATGTTAAACATATGTCTGAGTGTGTTCCTGTGTAGTTTCTGAGCACAAAATACTGCTAGAAAAATCAACTGGGCAGGCCCCATTCCTCCAGTTTTCTTGTTCCTAAGACTGGGGATTACGTTTATAGGAGATAAATTAACCTGATGTAATCTGAAGTCTCTGAAACTGGGAGCACTCACGCATTCACCCCTGAGAGTCTGGAGTTGTTCAGGAAGCAGCGAACGCTGTCATGAGACAGTGTTTTTTCTTTCCAGCTCTAGGCTAGACTTGAACAGGGCAATTGGGGCTAAACTTAGCCTTCCTGTACAAACTTTCATGCTGTTAACTTCCTATAGCTGTGATGACTTCTGTTGCTTCTGTTGCACAGTGTTTCCTTTTATACACCAGGGTTATGTCTCAGGACCAAAACCTTTACATGTGGGGCGGAGAAAGCAGAGAAATGAGGGACCTCTTTTCCCATCTCCTTGGAGACCTGTGAGCAGCTGAGAACCCTGTGCTCAAAGATTTTATTTTACTATTCCCTGAGTAAACGCATTCATGAAGAGAGCTCGTCAAGCACAGGGGGGGACCATAAATAAATTGTCCCCTGAGAATGGCATTCACATTTCCCAGCTGCAGGAGCCATAACGAAGAAGCATTCTGCTAGCTTTGGACATGAATTTATCCCCAGGATTCACATTTAATGTGCTGAGGTCATTAGTTCTTAAGGATTTCAATTAGAAAAAGCACGGATTTTCAACAAATGCCAGGGAATAATACTAAATAAAAAAAAAAAAAATTAATTTTTTAAAGTTGGTCATTTATTTTCAGAACTTAAAAAAATAATGTGGGATTCTCCTGGCTCCAGCTGGGACAGAGTTAACTTTCTTCCCAGTAGCTGGGGGGTGTGTGCTGTGTTTTGGGTTTGGTATAATAGGAGCATTGATGGCCCATTGATGTTTTGGGTGTTGCTGGGTGGTGCTTGCACCGGGCACTTTGGGCACTTTTCGGCCTGGCATGCCCTGCCAGGTGCATGGGAAGCTGGCAGGGGGAACATAGCCAGGGCAGTTGACCCAGCTGGCCAATGGGGTATTCTGTACCATGCAACGTCATGCTCAGTATAAAAACCAAGGGTGTGGGTCCCGGGGATGGGCTCTCGTGTCAGGCACGCGTCGGTTCGGCAGGTGGTGAGCAATTGCATTGTGCATCGCCTGCTTTGTATATTGTTGTTGTTG